>JAQJVL010001045.1:125292-229773 GCA_035578905.1 Stictocephala bisonia
CTGACCCGCCTATCTATCCATATACGTACAGTGTAACTTACCCACCTGCCTACCCATACACGTTCAGTTTTATTGACCTACCTGTCTACCTATACATGTACAGTGTTATTGACCCACCTGTCTACATATACGTGTACAGTGGTATTAACCCACTTGTGTACCTATCCACGTATAGTGTTACTAATCCACCTGTCCACTCATACACGTACAGTATTACTGACCCACCTGACTATCTATATACGTACAGTGTTACTGACCCACCTGTTTACTCATACACATACATTGTTACTGACCCACCTCTATACTTATACACGTACACTAGTACTAACCCTCCTGACTACATATACACGTACAGTGCTACTGACCCACCTGTCTAATCATACACGAACATCGGTAATAACCCACCTGACTACCTATACACATACAGTGTTAGTGACCCACCTGTCTACTCATACACGTACTGTGGTACTAACCCACCTGATTACCTATAGACGTACAGTGTTCCTGACCCAAGTGTCTTTCCATACACTTACAGTTGTACTGACCAACGTGTCTACCCATACACGTACAGTTATACTGACCCACTTGTCTACTTATACACGTACAGTGGTACTGAATAACCCACTCACCCCTACATTACAGTGTTTACTGGCCCACCTATCTACCTATACACTTACATTGTTACTGTCTCACATGTCTACCCTTACACGTACAGTGGCATTGATCTACCTCCTCACCTATATACGTACTGTTTTATTAGACCACCTGTCTATCCATAAACGTACTGTAGTACTAACCCACCTGTCTACTTATACACGTACAGTGTTACTGACCCACCTGTCTACCAATACAGGTACAGTTTTACTGAACCCCCTGTCTACCCATACACTTAAATTGGTACAAAACTGCCTGTTCACCTATACATTTACATTGATATTGACCCACCTGTCTACCCATAAATGTATAGTGTTACTGACAAACCTGTCTGCCCTTACACGTACAGTGTTAGTGAACCACCTGCCTACCCATACACGTTCAGTGTTAATGGACCTACCTGTCTACCCATACAGGTAGATTGTTACTGACCCACCTGTCTACTTATAAACGTACAGGTGTAGTAACCCACTTGCCTACCCATATACGTACGGGTATACTGACCCACCTGTCTACTCATGCACTTACAGTGGTAATGAACCGCTTGTTAACCTATACACGTACAGTGTTACTGAACCATTAATCTACCCATACACGTACAGTATTACTGACACACCTGTCTACCCATACACTAGAGTGTTACTGACCTACTTGTCTACCCATACACTTACAGAGGTACTGACCCGCCTATCTACCCATATACATACAGTGTTGATGCCCCACCTGTCTAAATATACAAGTACTGTGTTACTGACCCACCTGACTACCCATACACGTACTAGTGGTCCTGACCCACCCTGGTTTTTTACACGCTTACAGTGGTACTAACCTACCTGTTATCCCATACACTTACAATGGTACTGACTTGCCTGTCTCTCCATTCACGTAAATGTGATACTGACCGACCTGTTTAACCCATATGCGTACAGTGGTACTAATCAACCTGTCTACCCATACAAAGTACAGTGTTACTGAACCAACTATCTTCTTTAACACGTACAGTGTTACTGGACCACCTGTCTACTTATACACTTACAGTGGTACTGACCCACCTGTCTACCCATAAATGTTCAGTGTTACTGACAAACCTGTCTACCCTTACACGTACAGTGTTACTGACCCACCTGCCTACCCATACTAGTTCAGATTTAATGACCTACCTGTCTACCTATACACGTACTTTGTTACTGACCCACCTCTGTACCCATACACGAACAGTGGTACTAACCCACCTTTTTACCTATACACGTACGGTTTTACTAACCCACCTGTCTACCTATACACTTACTGTGGTACTGAACCGCCTGTTGACCTATACACGTACAGTGTCACTGAACAATTAATCTACGCATACACGTACAGTATTACTGACCCACCTGTCTACTCGTACAATACAGTGTTACTGACCCAGTTGGCTAACCATACACGTAAACAAGTACTGACTAACCCACTCAACAATACACGTACAGTGGTACTGACCTACCCGCGGTCTACCCATATACGTACAGTTTTAATGACCTACCTGTTTACCCATACACTTACTATGGTACTGACCCACCTGTCCATCCAAACACGTATAGTGTTACTTACCCACCTGACTACCGATACACTTACAGTGGGTAATTGACCCGCCCATATACCCATACACATACAGTGTTAATGACCTACCTGTCTTCATATACATGTACAGTGTTACTGAACCTCCTGACCACCCATACACGTACAATGTTCCTGACCAACCTGGTTTCCCGCACACTTACAGTGGTACTGACCTATCTGTCTACCCATACACTCACAGTGGTACTGACCTGCCTGTCTATCCATACACGTAAAGTGTTCCTGAGCCACCTGTCTACCCATACACTTACAGTTATACTGACCAACCTGTCTACCCATACACGTACAGTGATACTGACCCACCTATCTCCTTTTACACGTTAAGTGTTACTGACCCACCTGTCTACCCATACACTTACAGTGTTAATGACCTACCTGTCTACTCATACACGTACAGTGTTACTGACCCACCTGACTACCCATACACGTACAGTGTCCTGACCCACCAGGTTACCTACACACTTACATTGGTACTGATCCACCTGTCTACCCATACACTTACAGTGGTACTGACCCGTCTGTCTATCCATACGCGTACAGTGTTATTGACCCACCTGTCTACCTATACACGTACAATGTTACTGACCCACCTGTGTACTCATACACTTACAGTGGTACTCACCCGCCTGTCCACCCATACACGTACTGTGTTTCTAACCCTCCTGTCTACCAATACAGGTAAAGTGTTCATGAACCACCTGTCTTCCCATACACTAACAAAGGTACTGACCCACCCATCTATCCATATACGTACAGTGTTACTTACCCACCTGCCTACATATACGTGTACAGTGGTATTAACCTACTTGTGTACCTATCCACGTACAGTTTTACTGACCCACCTGTCTACTCATACACGTACAGTAATACTGACCCACCTGACTACTTATACACGTACAGTGTTACTGACCCACCTGTCTACTCATACACGTACATTGTTACTGACCCACCTCTATACTTATACACGTACACTAGTACTAACCCACCTGACTACCTATACACGTACAGTGTTACTGACCCACCTGTCTACTCATACACGTACAGTGGTACTAACCCACCTGACTACCTATACACATACAGTGTTACTGACCCACCTGTCTACTCATACACGTACAGTGATACTGACCCACCTGTCTACTTATACACGTACAGTGGTACTAACCCACCTGACTACCTATACACCTACAGTGTTACTAACCCACCTGTCTACTCATTCATGTACATTGTTACTGACCCACCTGTCTACTCATACACGTACAGTGGTACTAACCCACCTGACTACTTATACACGTACAGTGTTACTGACCCACCTGTCTACTCATACACGTCATTGTTACTGACCCACCTGTCCACCAATACACGTTCAGTAGTACTAACCCACCTGTCAACTTATACACGTACAGTGGTACCAACCCACCTGACTACCTAAACACGTAGAGTGTTCCTGACCCACCTGTCTTCCATTACACTTACAGTTGTACTGACCTACAAGCCCACCCATACACTTATAATGTTACTGACTTACCGGCTCAACTATTCAATACAAATTCTCTTTATTTATAATTTTGTACAAAATACAAATAAATGGTGTCATACTATTAATTAAGAAGTTTCTTAGTCTAGTACTTAAACATTAATTATTATTTACATCCTCAATACGGTATTGCTATATGTACCATCAAACCTTTCTAATATTAAAATATTTTTCAATTGAGTAAAGAGGGGCTGCATATAAATATGTTTGAATATTCCATAAACTGTTTCCTTTTTAACAAAATTGGGAAGGGCGTTCTAGTACTTTGCTCGTATATAAACTGATATTTTTACAAAACCTATATATGTGTAATAAAGATAGATAGTTTATACAAGGAAGTCCCTTGTATATATGTGTAAGAATATATATGTGTGGTTAAAGAGTAATTTTGCCTATGTCTGGTACTGTAACTATAATTATCACCCTGTCTAGAGGCAGAACCTGAATTTTGTTTCATGAATAATACGCAGTGATATATATGAAGACTATAAATTGTCATTATCTTAAAATCCTTGAATAGGTGTTTTACTGAGCACCCCAGCGCAGTCTCAACATTACACTTATAGCCTTTTTTCCTTGATAACATATATATATTTTCCTTGATCAACTGAGTCAACGATTGAATTAATGTAATTTGCCACAGCTGTAATGGTAGAGTGACCAGATCTAAAGCCATGTTGCTCGCTATCAAAGAGATTATTATCATCGAGATATCTAACTAATCTATTGTAAAATGCCTTTTCAAAAATTTTAGCTATAACTTGGAGGAGCGCAACAGTTCTATAATTAGAGATGTCAGAAAGATCTCCTTTTTTATGTAGAGGTTTTACTTTTGCTATCTTAAATTTAGCAGGGAATATACCTGTCTGTTTAGAAGCATTTATAACATGTTTAAGAGGTTTAATTAAATATTTGTGGGCATGTTTTATAACTGTGATAGGGACACTGTCGTATCCTGAGGAAAATTTATTTTCAAAAGAAGTAATTATTTTCTCCAGCTCTGCCTCACTAACTGGGTCACATATAAACATCATATTACTATTACTAAATAAACTATCAGGTAATTTTACTTGAGAACGTTTTCGTATCTTTTAAATAACTTCATTATCCACCATATTGATATAGTAGTCATTAAAGGCATTACTTATAGTATTTGGGTTAATATATTCTTTATCCCTAACCTTTAATAGGTCAATGCTGCTACTAGTGATGTTTTTACTACCAATTTCTTTATTAACTAGTTTCCAAATCGTCTTTGAAATATTTGTAGAGGTTACAACCTTTTCTTCAAAATAACTCTGTTTAGCCCTAAATAATTTTCCTTTAAAATCTTTATTTAACTTTCTAGTTGTTTTTACAATTTCCTTATTTTTTCATAGCTCTATCCATGTTATTTAGCTTAATTTTATTTTCTTTTCAATTTCTAATTCTTGAACAAACCAACATGGCTTTCTATCCCTAACATCTCTAGTTCTAATTAAGGGAAAGCACAACTCAAAGTAGTAAATGAAACTATTGTAAAAAATATCAAATTTATACTCTATTGGTGCATCATAGACATCATACCAATGTTCTTTTTCAAACAAAAAAGAGAATCTCTGCAGGTTGTTATGAGTGAAAAATCCAGCTAGTTTTGTTATTTCCTTGACTTTTCATACTTTTTGTTTAACATTTACAGCAAGTAGTTGAGCATCATGGTACCGATATTTGAGTGTTGATCCCTGTTACAGTCGCATATTTACATGGAAAATTAGTAATAAAATTATCGATGGCGTTTTCTGACTGGTCTGTTACTCTTGTTGGAAAGTCTACCAAGTATCTCATGTTATGTATCAATAATAAATCAACCACGGATTTTTGCCTATACCATTCAAATCAAGAACATTAATATTAATGTCTCCACTGACAATAACATTTCCAAACTTAAGTCTAAGAATTTCCAATGTTGTGAATGCCAATTGAAAATGCCAATCTCCATTAGAGTAATTTCCAGTGATTCAATCCTTGTAGGTAAACACTGAATATTCAGATGAAAAATATTTATATGAATACTATGCTTTTTATGATTGGATGGGAGTTTATTTTCATTGTATACCTGACTCATGCTATATACGTACAGAAGTACTGACTTATCCGCTCAACTATACACGCACAGTGGTACTGACCCACCTGTTTACAGATACACGTACAGACGTTAGCTTGATGGTGGATGTTAGTCACGACCATAATGTATGGCAGTGGAGTGATGGAATCTTCACCCTCCACTGCTTAAATCCCTCTGTGTGCTAAATATTGCACGCAGGTCGCGCGCGATTTGTCTGTCGTTATTGTAGACATTGATTCTTCGTTAGCTGTAACTAAAGGTAATCACATCTAATGAAGTGCTTATTTCTAATATGTAACAGGTTTTTTATATTTGTTAATGACGGAGTATCAGATATGAGGGAGACAAAGGTAGTTGGACATTTGCCATCATTACGTGAAAATTACCAATCACGACGTTTCGATTTGGTAAAACCCAAACCTTTTTCAAGTGCTAAAAACTAAATTACATCTATACAAACATGTTGTAAAACTACGTTCTTAAACTAATAAACTTATCTACTTTAATAATTATCTACATTTTAACCTAGATCCTAGAATGGGGAACAACAAAATGAACTTCTACTAAATATAAATATGTTAACAGGGTTAAATTAATATAACCAATTAGGCGCTGTCAAGGTCACGGTATCAACGAAAAATGATAAACACAATTAAATTAATATTCAAATCAGACTGAAATAAGATTACATTAGTTTAGTTTTAGTTTTAGTTATAGTTTAAGTGGGGATATATAGTTGGTCCAGCCAACCTTTGCAACGAAGCCTAAGGCTTTTTGTGCCAATCACGGTGCCTAATCGTCGTAAAGCTGGCAGCCCTTGACCAAGTGAAGGAGCTTCTTCACTAGATTAGTAATTTCCAACTGTCCCAGAGGTGAGCCTTCAAGAAGTGCTCTTCTTCTGGCACCAAGGGCCTCACACTCCAGGACAATGTGTTCTGCCGACTCTTCGTCCTCCCCATAGAGGCGACAGATGGGATCCTCCGTAAAGAGTCCCACCGTTCTTAGATGCCTCCGGAATTTGCCGTGGCCGGTGATGAGTCTCACCACCAGCTTAACGTGCGGTTTACTCAACCCAAGAAGTGACTTTGTCAACTTCTGGGAGGGATTCTTGACAAGAACCTTGCCGAGTCTTTGCCCTGGGAACCGCCGCCATCTTTCCAGATGTCTGGCGCTGACCCAGTTTTTAATTGCTGTTTTGGCAGCTGCAATCGAAACGCCGCAGGCCGGCTCAGGACCAATGAAGAGCTTGAGAGCACCCTCCCTAGCCAAGGCATCGACCTGCTCGTTGCCTTCTAATCCCCTATGTCCTGGGATCCATTCCAGCAAGACCTGATTTCTTGAACCCAGGATGCTGAGGGTCTCCACACATTCCCAGACTAGACCAGACGAGACCTTCAGGAGTCAAGAGCCCCTAAGGCCGCCTGACTGTTCTAAGAGGATGCGGATATATTTTCCCGCAAACCCCTCTCTCGACCGCCTGGGCGGCACAATGAAGGATTTGCGGTGACTTCAGCATGGAAGACGGTGCCATACGCTCCCAGGCTCACGCTAGCGTTGGTCCTAGGGTCGCCAGTATAGACACCAAATCCAGCTCTGTTGCCCATTCTAGACCCGTCTGTAAACCATACAATTCGGTCGTGAGAAGAAACCGGGCTACTTACACCGTCCCAGTACTCCCTCGACCTGAAATCCACAGTATAGGGTCTAGTGAAAAGGTACTTAGTCCCAACGAAGTCAGACTTCATTGAGAGTACCTCATCGTTTACTAGATTGGCCACTGAGGAGTGACCTGTAAAAAACCCCCTCCAGTGGCCAGTTAGCTGAAGCCTATAAGCCGCCACCCAAGCCTCCCCAATAATGAAGAGATCAAGGGGTGGCAGGTTGAGAAGAACCTCCAGTGCAATAGAAGGGGTCGACCTAAAGGCCCCTGTCATGCACATGCAGGCAAGTCTTTGTAGGCTAGAAAGCCTACCCCGGACTGTTACCTGATTGACCTTAGGCCACCAGATCAAAACCCCGTAAGTAATTTGTGATCTGATGACCACTGTGTAAAGCCAGTGGCAGACATGGGGTGACAGGCCCCATGTGGAGCCCACGCAGCGCCTAGTGGTCACGAAGGATCACTTAGCTTTGCGGATGACTTTATCAAGATGCAAGTTCCATGTCAGTTTCTGATCAAGGATTACTCCCAGATACTTAACCGACGATGAAATAGGCAGAGACACTCCACCAAGGGCCAGGCCTCTGAAGGAGCCCTGAACCCTTTTCCTGGTGAAGGGAAGTACTACTGTCTTGGAAGGGTTTATTGCAAGCCCTTCTCTTGCACACCAGGATTTCACTGCTTCCAGACTGTCGTTCATGATGTCCGTAACAGTGCCCTGGTACTTGCCACGGACCAATAGGATGAGATCGTCCGCATAGCCCTGTATGAAAATGCCCTTATCCGTGAGGCTGACTAGGAGATCATCCACCACCAGGTCCCACAGAAGGGGTGATAGAACTCCCCCCTGCGGGCATCCCCGGCTCGCAGAAATCTCCACCACCTCACTTAGAAGGGTTGATTGAATTCTTCTGCCCCGTAACATGTGGTCGACCCACCTACAGATGGTAGGCTCTACACCACGCTGTCCCAGCGCACGAATAATTGACTGATATGAGGTGTTGTTGAATGCCCCCTCAATATCCAAAAAGGCTCCTAGAGCGATTTCTTTGTTCTCCAGGGAATGTTCAAGGTGCCTGACCAAACAATGGAGGGCAGACTCACAAGACTTCCCCGGGAGATACGCATGTTGATTTCGATGTAAAGGGAAGTCTTTAAGCGCCCCTTCTCGAATGTAAAATTCTACGAGTCTCTCCATGGTCTTCACCAGAAACGAGGAAAGACTAATTGGCCTAAAGGATTTGGCGTTTGTGTAGTCGCCACGACCCCGCTTAGGAATAAAAACTACTTTGCTGACTCTCCAGGACTGAGGAATATACCCAAAGGCAAGGCTCGCCCTGAAGATTTCGCAAAGTAGAAAGTGGAGGTTCGGTGGGCCCTTCTGCAACAGTGCGGGAAAGACGCCGTCGCCTCCTGGGAATTTAAATGGGCTGAACTTGTCGATTGCCCATTTAACTTTGGAAACGGTGACTATGCGTCTAGCTTGCCTCCAGTCCTCTCGAGTTGCCCTAGGAATAGACTTCCAGAGCATCGTCAACGAGATTCCCTGGGAAGTGACACTCCAGAAGGAGCTTGAGCGTTTCGCCAGGTAAAGTTGTCAGTTCCCCTGAGCTGGTTCTAAGACTTCCCATGGGGTTGATAGGTTCGCTAGCCAAGATTTTCTGGATTCTGGCTGCCTCTTTGATGGAGTCAATGCCCCTACAAAAGGTTTGCCATGAAGTCTTCTTGGCATCACGAATGGATGAATTGTAGTCGTTAAGAGCGAAACGATATTCTTCTCGACAATTGGCCACCTTAGAGCGATTAAAAAGCATTCTAACGCGCCTTTTCTTAGCTTCCAGGGATTTTGATCACCACCCGATTTTTGGTCTAGGCGGTGTGTTTGAAATTGGACAGTTGTCGTGGTAACTTTCGAGGATCACATCCTGTAAACAGGATGCCGCCTGCTCTAGTTCCACGAAAGACCTTATTCGTACTCTACCCCCCCTCCCAGGACCCAATCCCGCAATGGCCGAAAGTTCCACAGCATAGGACTCCCAGTCCGTCCGCCTAGGATTTCGGTGAGGAGAGGAAAAGGCTGACATTTTAGCTTTAATATCAAAACGAATGTACAGATTATCAGAAAGAGAAGGTTTGTCAGAGACCCGCCAGTTGTCAATGAGGCCTAGAGTGACCGCATTGCAAAGGGTCAGGTCTATGACTTCGGCTCTAACTCTATTCCTAAACGTGGGTTCATTGCCCCGATTTAGTATGAATAAGTCATTAGATACAATGAAGTTTAATAGGTACTCACCCCTCCTGTTCGAGTCGGTTGATCCCCATGCTTCATGATGGGCATTGGCGTCGCAGCTGACCAGAAGGTGCCGCCCCCAATGGATTTTTTCTCAACCAGGGCTTCTAGTTCCCTGGAAGGAGGTGGATCCTGAGCATCATATGGAAGGTACACAGAGCTGACAATGAACTCCCCATGCCCTTCCTCAGTGCTCAGTGTAATTCTCACTGTCGTGATGTTCCTGGAACAGAGATCAAACAGGGGAAATACTTCCATACCATTGCGTACCAAGATACATGTCCTAGCATTATTGGTGGAACAAGAGGAAATTATCTTACCTTTTGCATCGGCCAGTCCTGCGATTCTGCCCTTGTGTAACCAAGGTTCTTGAATCAGGGCCAGGTCGATGTTGTGTGCAGTCATGGACTGACAGAGGGCTGCCGAGGCAGCCCAACTGTGGTGCAGGTTGGCTTGGATCACCCTTGGCATTGTCCATAGCCAATACGACCACCGAGACCTGCCAGAGCCCCAACCTCAACTTATGGCTCTTGGCCTTAATGGCTGAGAGAACTTGATCATCCACCAGGCAGACGAAGGTCTTTTCTCCTTCCGGATCGGCCTTTCGACTGATGATGGTCCATTATCTCACATTCAGTTCCTTGTTTTGGTCTTCTACAAGCTTCAGGATTCTGGACTCGTCCATCTTTCCGAGCTGCTTAGGCGTCTTAAACAGCACCTTGGTAGCCCGTAGGATGTCTTTTCGGTCACCGATCCTGAACTGGGCCCCCTCCCACAATTTAAGAGAGGGAATAGTTGCAGCGATCCATGTTTTTGTCTCCTCGTTTTCGGCGGAGACAATAGGAGCACCCCTCTCCATGTAGGAGTTGGTGAACAAAGGGAGTTCACCACTGTCCAGCGGGCATATTGACTCAACCAGAGCAGTCTGGATGAGGTTGCCTTGCTCTTCAGTGAGCTTGCTCCCCGGATAGTTAGGTGGCACAACCGCCACCTTAATAGACTTGAGAGCTTCCAGGAAGGTCTGAGAAGAGGTTCCCTGGGAACCTTCCTCGGCCTTCCTTTGTCTCTTCAAATCCCTCTGAGCCTCCGAGGGAGAGGGGGTCGAGCCCTGCGGGCGTGCGTGTTTAGCGCCACCTTTAGGGCCGTCACCCCTCGCCTTAGGAGTCGCTCCCCTCTTGGCCTCCGCAGGTGAAGAGGTTGAGCTCTGCGGGCGTGCACTTTTGGCGCCACCTTTGGAGCTTTCACCCTCCGCCTTAGGAGTCGCCGAGGAGGCTTTCTTTAGGGGACGATACTTCGCAGGGTCCCACTTCAGGGGGCCCAGGCTCTGATCAGCTTGATCGGATGGCTGAGGCCCTGAACAGGATGAAGATAGCCAGGAAAAACATTCCTGGCAATCAGAGGAAAAAACTCCTGAAGGAGAGACTTGCCCGGCAGGGTGTACAGTGTTCCTCCGGTACACCCTGCCGGGCAAGTCTCTCCTTCAGGAGTTTTTTCCTCTGATTGCCAGGAATGTTTTTCCTGGCTATCTTCATCCTGTTCAGGGCCTCAGCCATCCGATCAAGCTGATCAGAGCCTGGGCCCCGAGGAAGGATTTTTTCAGGGTCAGAGAGCGACATGCCCCCCTCCACCGATCCCCTGACCCGAGCAGCGGGGACTTCAGGCTGGCCTGCTTGGCTGCCTTCGTTCCCCATGCCAAGGTCCTTGTCTGAGGGCTCTGAGCAGTCCTCAGCCAAGTTGGATTCAGAATCGGAGAGAGACATGTCCCCCCCCCGACGTTGATTTGGCCCGAGCAATGGAAAACAAGGGCTGGCCAGTGTGGCTGCCCTCTGCTCCCATGCTCGGTTCATTGCCTAAGGACTCAATGCGGTCCTTAGGTGAAGGTTTTGGTGATTTTGTTGTGTTCGGATCCATAGGATTCCCACGAGTAGCTAGGGAAATAAATGGTCTAGCCCCGACAGAGCCCCGCATGCCAGGGTAAGCCTATCTGAAACTGGATTTCGGCAGGTGTCCAGAGTCCGCATGGTATAGACTGGTCTACCACCAGCCATTCAGCCCTCGGCCCACGCTGTTCCACCTTGGCTTGGTTGGAAGGTTAGGTAGGATAAGGAATTAGTGGGATAGGAGTGCTCTCAGCATCGGGATCACACTGAGAGCTGTGGGAAGGTACCCTCCTTCTCCTAATCGGTTATGGGAATGATGAGACGCCGGGCTTGGGACCGGTACGAGCGGAGTTAAGATTACATTAACTAATTATAAATAAAATAAATATATGGTACCTGAAAACACTATTAATTTAAAATAACATTCAACATGCACAAAAAATTATGTATATGACTCGGATGGACTGAGACTACTATTAAAATTACATTTTAACCTGAAAAGAAAATAATTATTAGGAATAAAACAATACAATAATCAAATATTACAAAAATGATGAAGTCTTACGACCCACAGTGACGATGGCGTCTAGACGTCCCAGACACGAAGTGAGGATGTTAGAATCCAAATGCAGTGTCTACGAAGTTCCATCCAAGGTGATAAAACACGGGGACAAGACAAACATACACACTACACCTCACAACAACCATACGCAGACTGACGAGGTCAGGGACGTACGTTCCAAGATCGCCAAGAATGCGGTGACTCAGGTACGGGGACGGGGACGTAGAATCATGGGGTGTTTAATTGTTGTCGGTGCAGGTGGTGTAGATTCTGGTTAGATGATGTCATGAGTGTACTGAACTTTTTATCAAGTGTGTTTTTAAGTAAAGGAACCCACATGGGTCTAACTTCTATGCTACTTTGACTGATTAATTGTTCATTATTAATTTAGTTTCATAAGGGCACCTTCGATGAAATTACGTTTAAAAAAATTTGGTTCCCTGTGAAGTATTTTAGTGTTATCCCAGTTAAATCTGTGTTCAGTGTTCCAGGTATGTTCAGCTAATTAAGAATATGTAGTGTCTCCTATTTTAATGTTATTTTTGTGTTCTTTTAGCCTAACTTCCAGTGGTGTCTTTGTTTCCCCTATGTATTTTTCATTGCATTCACGAGTAATGCAATATACTACATTTTTGGAGGATTGCTCCTCATTCTTTGGTTTATTTTTCGTTAAAGACTGTCTTAATGTGTTTTGTGTGTTGAATGATGTTCTGATTTTGTATTTCCTAGCTATGCGTCTGATTTTTCTGAAAGGTTAGGCGTATATGGAATGGACATGAATGTTTTAGGTTTTTTTGTCAGTTGGTGTTTGTTTGCGTTTTCTTATTTGTTTGCATTTGTTTATGAAAGACTGAGGGTAGCCATTGTTTATTAGATCTTAGGAAACATTTTTTAGTTCATTATCTAGTTTAGTTTTGTCTGAGCATATGGTTCGGGCCCTATCAAAGAGAGAGAAGGCTACACCTTCTTTAACAGTTTGTAGGTGGTTATAATTGAAATGTCGGTATTTGCCTGTTTGAGTTTGTTTTCTGTAGACTGATGTTTTAGGGCCATGATTTGTTTTTTTCTATAATAATATCCCAAAATGATAATTTATTGTTTACTTCTTTTTCTATGGTGAATTTAATGGTGGGTGAAGCCTTGTTCAAGTGTTTTAAAAATTCTTCTAAATTTGGTTCACCGTGACTCCAGCAGACAAATGTGTCGTCCACGCACCTAAGGCAAACCTTAGGTTTGAGATTTGAGGAAGCAATTGCTTGTTCCTCAAACTCTTCCATGTAGATATTGACGAAAATAGGTGATAGTGGGGAACCCATTGCCATACCATCATCCTGGCGGTATATTTGACCTTCTATTTCAAAGTGATTACATTCAGTGCAAAGCTGTAAAAGTTCCATTATTACGTTAATTGGCAGTTTGGTACGTTCTGAAAGTTAAGTGTCTTGGTTAAGCCTGCTTTCGATTATTCTTAGAGTTTCTTTTACCGGAATATTAGTGAACAAGTTAACTACATCAAAACTTACAAGAATGTCATTATTATTTATGGTCATGGTTTTTGTCATTTCAGTGAATTCTTTTGAATTCTTCACGTGTGATGTAGTGTTGTTAGCCAAAGGAGTAATTATTGGAAGGAGAAATTTGCATAGTTCACGGGTAGGAGAATCTCTGGAGCTAACAATAGGTCGTAAGGGAATGTTAGGTTTGTGAATTTTGGGTAGGTCATACAGGTGTGGTGTTTTGGAGTGATGTGGTATTAGCCTATTACGTAATTTATCGGGCATGTATTTTAGTTTTTAGCACTTGAAAAAGGTTTGGGTTTTACCAAATCGAAACGTTGTGATTGGTAATTTTCACGTAATGATGGTAAATGTCCAACTACCTTTGACTCCCTCATGTAACAGGTATCACATGTTTTTACTTTGTTGTACGTTTCTTGTCATTATTAATTCTCAGCTTGTATTTGTTAATGGTTGATATTTAATACATTTTGTATTTCACTCTACCAATATGAGAGTGTTGCTCGGAACGTATTAAATATTTTCAAAATGTCAGCACCAAACAATATTTCAGGTTTCACGCGATTGCTCTTCGATTCCAATGTACCAAAGGCAGTGGTTTTACAAAGCCTTCTTTTGAGGCCAAAAAGCAAATATCGAGCCCTGGTGAGATTGCTTTAAAGGCGAAAAGAAATTTAATTTACAAAGCTTTTTTGAACTTCCAAACTAGGTTTAGGCAAAGAATATAACTAAATTACATATTTGCTCAGTTTACTATTTAAAAAAAAGGCACTCTTATCGTGTACCGTTGTTAAAAATTCATTCCTTTCGTGTTCAAATAAGTATATATGGTTTTCAGTCAACTACCATTTTTTTTTTTTTTTTATTATTATATAAAAGCTGAGTTATATACTTGGAAAAAAAGTCCAAAAGTCATTTCATAAATGATAATAATCATAATAATGATTTATTTCCATCCAATTTTACAAACATAAAAAAACAGTAATACGGCTCGGAAATACTGACCACACTTACAAGTATTTGTGGCCAGTACAAAATTTATTTACAAAATAGACCTACTAAAAAAACACACACACAAAATATAACAATACAAATTATGGAACATGGGTCCAGCTTCTACATTGTAAAAATAAAATTCTCTGTGGTGCATGAAACAATTATAAGTTATCTTAATCATCTTACACTACATTTATTGCTACTTAACTTAAAATGTCTTATATAAATTACATTACAAGACTAAAATAACAAGAAACCATTATAATTGCAAGAACTGTGAATATTTATATTAAACAAAAATCCAAATAATCTAGATCTTGTTTCGTAAATAGCAAATTCTTCAAATTCATAGAAAGAAATTTCAAATTTGTACTAATTTTTATATCATGTGGTAATTGATTAAAATATGTAGGTAGAATATAATGAAAAGATTGTTTAAAAACACTTTTTGAGACTTTAGGGAGTTTAAATATTCTACTTGCCCCACTCCTCGTACTATGTAATAAATTTGTAGTGCCAGTATTACCACTTTTAACATAAGACAATCTTAAAACTTCATAGACAAAAAGGTGTTGTATCGGGAGAGTTTTTAATGGAAAAGAACTCTCTCTGCGATTTTTATTTGTAATTATTCTAATTGTATGATTTTGTGTTTTTCTGATTTTTAAAATGTAAGTCTTGCACTTCCCCAACACTGTATTGCGTACTGAAGTCTCGAATGTATAAGAGCAAAATAAAGAGTTTTCATAGTCACTTTGCCACAAAAATTCCTTAAATAGTAAAATTTTCTTATCATTATTATTGTTTTATTTTGTAGAGTTTCTAAATGCTTTATCCAATTTATATGTTTATCCAATAAAATTCCAAGGTATTTAAAGTATTTAGCCCTTTCTACTTTTTGACATTTTAAATGATTTTCTCTACAATTATTTATCTATATGGTATACAAAGTCTAGGGATATTTTAAACTTATGTGACTGAAGTTTACGAATTTCGTTTTACTTACATTTACTTGCATTTTATTTTTTAAACACTATTCTTTAAAGTATTTATATCTTCCATAGTATTTTGCCCAACTATGACGGTATCCATGAATGAATAAAACAACGCAATGTCATCTGCGAATGTACATTGTCCCCATTAAATGGTACTTGCAACTAGTTGTTAGTAAAAAGCAATAATAAAATTGATGAGGTCACTGACCCTTGTGGTACTCTGGCCTTAACCGTGAGGGTTACTAAACTTATCATTAATCTTAATATATTGTATTCTGCTGCACAAAAAACTCCTGGACAAGCTGAGGGAATTTCCTCTTATTCCTGCTTGCTCTAACTTTTATAATAAGATATCATGATCCACAAAATCGAAAGCTTTTTAAAAGTCTACAAATAGACCAGTCGCTTTTTCTTTTCTATTCATACTAAAATAAATGTTTTCAGTAATTACCAATATTGCCTCTTTGGTTGATTTTCCTTTTCTAAAACCAAACTGGGAAGGACTAAAAAATTGCATTCTATCGAAATAACTTACTAATCTACATTTCATTAATTTGTCAATTATTTTTGAAAAAAAAAACAGATAACCAACTTATAGGCCTTATATTATCTAATGTATAGGATGATTCCTTTTTAAATATTGGAACAACTGTACTTAATTTAAGTTGTTCTCAAAACTTAAGTTAACTATGTATGTCAATACGGAAGCTATCTCATTTATATAGATATTTTTAACACAATCTACCGAAAATTTATTAAAACCACTTGATTTTTTATTTTGAAGTTTTTTATTGTTTGTATTATTTCTAAATTGTTTCTAGGATTTATAAAGATGGAATACGGATTAGGCTGGACTGGAGGCAGTTGGACAGTGTGAGTGTACAGGTGGGTTTCACCTTTGGCCAAGATAAGATAAGAATTAATTGCTCAGCTACTTGTATAGCATCTGACATAATTTCTCCGCTATCTAATTCCATTTTGTCTACCATGCTACTTTTTCCTGTTCCACTCAGATTATTTATAATTTTCCAGCATTGAGCTGAATCATCGTTGCAACTATTTAGCTTTCTTCTATAATAATCCTGTTTCCTTAAGTTAATATCACTTTTTAATTTATTGGTAAATGTTTTATAATAATGCTTAAAAGTTACATCGTAAGGACGTTTGTTATATAATGTATGTATGTTTCTTCATCTTTTTAGCCTATTTAGTAAGTTAACATTCATCCATTGTGTAATAGACTTCGCTTTACTTAACTTGGAATGTAATAAAGGAGTCTTACATGGATCAATACATGATGTTAATATCTCACTAAACTTATTGTAACATAAATTAAGGTCATCCAGTACATAACATTGCGTCCAATCAACTTTCTTCAGCCTCTCTCTAAGCTTACTATAATTTATAGTAAACTGATCTTTGGAAGTGAAATCTTTTGATTCAGAGATTTTAGTTTTGAATTTATTTCTACTAAAACAATTTAATCCCAATATACAATTATCTGTAAGCCCTATATCGAACACAGAAGATTTAAAACATTTTAAATTACTATTTTTAATAAACATGTGATCTATCAAAGAGTTGGACACATTAATTATTCTAGTTGGACTGTTAATAATTGAAACAAAACTATGGCTACTTAATACGTTCATGTAATTTTGAGTAATTAAATTATTTTCTAAAATATTAATATTAATATCACCTAAATAAATAATATTTTGCTGACAATCAGCCAGTTGAATGTCCAATTCTCTAATAAAGTCATATTCTGAACCAAAATTGAATCTATAGATAGCATATAATGTGAAATAAGTATTCCTTATTCTGATGTTTAGAAGGAAACAATCAGCCGTAACCATATGAACGTCTGTTTGCGTGACACAAATGTTTTTATGTACATATCACAATACAACATTCTCATTACATGTGGCAAACATATTGTATTTGGGAATTTTATACAGATAAATTTCATTGTTTTTAATCCAAATTTCGCTAAAAACTATAAAATCTACTTTACTTTTAATTTGACTAAACTCAGCTAGAAAATTATTAAAGTTGTTTCTTAAGCTCCTAATATTGGTGTACATTAAACTAAACAAACCATTCTTTTCTGCCTCTACAAAAAAACTTTCTGTATCGTTTTTTTGCTGCATACATATAATTTTATCTACCATAATTTCTATATTTATAAAGCTCATTAATACTCATTATTTACTTTTATTGAACATGCGCTTAAGTATTTTGAAACGAATAGTTTTCAATAAGGAGTTGAAACAAAATTAATGCTAAATTAAAATATGAGCTAACATTAATCATGCATACAAAATATGTCTGTATACTACAAATAAAACAAAATTAAGAATGACATCAATTATTAATATAAATAAATACTAATCTGTACATTACAATAAACATTAAAAATAAATAAATAAATAGCACATGATCTCCTGTCACAAAGCTAAATTCAATCCACCAAGCCTTTTAAGCCCTTTCTCACTGATTCTATTTATGCTAGCTAATCCCTCTGTAAAAAACTCAAGGGGCATTCTGAAACTATGTGATCCCTTGTTTAGATAGACTCCCCGCAATCACATGACTGATCTACTGTCAATCCCCATTTGTATTTCCAGTAGTTACATCTGCCCACTCCAGTTCGGAACCGATTCAAAAATGTCCACTCTCTACAAGGGAGGTTCATCCCTCCTACAGGTATTGTTGGATCGTTAAAAAGGAACTTATTTCTTCCATAAAAACTCTTCCACGCTAAGGCACAGCTAGTATTTACCGTTCTGACGTGGGAGATCCTGGGTAATAGGGAGGTGCGAGGCATTCAATATCTTACTGAATTCTTTAAGTAGTGCCTCCTGACATCTTATATCTGGAGGAGCTATATTGCACAGCACTGGGAGCCAAGGTAGTGGCTCTATTAAGTTGGACATTAATTGCTTTTTTTATGTGTGCTATTTAGCCATACGAGAGCACTGTATTCAGCAGCTGAATAAACCAGTGACAAAG
Organism: Stictocephala bisonia; assembly: GCA_035578905.1. Lineage (NCBI taxonomy): Eukaryota > Metazoa > Arthropoda > Insecta > Hemiptera > Membracidae > Stictocephala > Stictocephala bisonia. The sequence continues at coordinate 144,117 of JAQJVL010001045.1, forward strand.
CAGTAGAATGCAGGACGCTTCTACTGCTCTCAAACTTCTTCCATCAATATGATGTAGGATATTTAACCTGGTTTTAATTTTAGCTGTTGTTTATTTGAAGATGGCTTTAAACATAAACGATCAAAATCAAATCAAACACTGTTTATATACATTACTTAATCTTACAAATATATGAATCCAAGCAAAGTTTGGTTTGCATTTTAAACATTTCAAATTAATTATATGTTAAACAATACGAATAATAGCAAAAGATTCAAAATAATTATATGAAAAAAACCAAAACAAAAATAACAAAAGATGCAAACACATACTATGGAAATATGATCCTTACAAAGACAAGCCTGTGCGTGAGGATGAGTCACTATAATTTTTTGAACAAATTATATCGATCGATCTAACGTTACTCCCAGGTACTGTGGATGATCATTGTGGTGGTGTTTTACACCATTTAGGGGGATTTTCAGTTTCGATTAGCCAGTTACTTAGGTGGAAGCAGGCTACTGTACTTCGGTGTTTTATAGGATAGTCTTTACAGCATAGAGACGACATACATCCTCGAAGAACTAAAGTTACTGAGTAATATAAATTCAATATTTAGGTGTTTCATACCCATTGATTTTTAAAACGTCTAAGCAATCTCACATAACGTAAAAAGGCTTTTCAGTGTATGCTATAAACACGTACTTCATTATCGTCTTTTATCATAGAAAACAAGAGAATGTCTCACACAATACAAATATATTACATTATGAGTAATTTTACTTTGAGTTCCAACTGGTTTGAGGATTGTAAACGCACTTTACCATAATATTCGTATCCTTTCTTTTATTTATACTGTTATACATTTATGTTGTATGACGATCACGTATTTTCCTATTCTTTATTTACACTCAGGTTTTTACGTTTTGATATTTGTGTTAATAGTCATACGTTTGTCCTTGTAAATGTAAGTTCAAAGACATCAAATATGTAAAGAAATTTTTTCTTAAAACCGTGCAGTGAGTAAAACTAACTATTATACCTAGTTAAAACATCACAGAAGTATTTTTTTAAAATTAGAAATGCGATAAAAAATAAACAAACAAACAATCGACTATGCACACGGAAGATCAAAAATCTAAGTATCAGAATTGTAAAAAAAAAAAAAAAAAAAAAAAAAAAAAACATGTTAAAGAGTAGATTACCTTGCTTTATAGTCATAAACAGAAGAGGTGGTTAAAGAATGACAAATTTAACGATACAAGAGTTTTTAAAGAATGATAATATAGAAGATTAAAAATCGTGCAATGTGTAAAGCCTACACGCCACGAATCATTTTGAAACGAATTTTTATCCTTCCAGAAAAACCGTATAATGTGTGTCATTCTGATCGTAAACAATATACAAAGAAGGAGGGGAGGGAGGGTCGACACGAATATAATAACATAGTTCAGGTTTCGTTTATAAGTGTCAAGATATTACAGGTTTACAAAAAAAATATTTTTTAAAATTGTTTTACATTTGATAACTGATTTTTATGTATTTTTCAGCGCTGATTGAAAATATGCAATCCATTTTTTTTCAATCACGTAAGGTTTTCTCACAAAAAAGGAATTAATTTTTGGTATAATAACAAAATTTTAGCAATTTTTCAAATTTTTTGTTAAGTTAAAAGATTTTATTTCATGTATAATACATGTTATAAACTACATATCTTGTACACTTACATTTCTCTTTAAGCTCATAAGTCCTTATAGTAACGCTTTTGCTTTCCGTCGAAGCTTCTTTTATTGCTTTACCGGCTGTGTACTCGTTGAGGGTCATCTCGTTTTAGCATCCAGCAGTAGTCCGCTATCATGTTGACGTTCCATCTTCCTTGATACCTTCTTTCCATTTCCTTGATATCTTGGTGGAATTTTTCACCCTGCTCTTCACTTACATCACCAAGGTTTGCAGGGAAGTAGTCTAGATGTGAATGGAGGAAATGAACTTTAATGCTCATGTTACATCCCAGCTTCTTAAAGTTGTCGAGCATGTCTGCGACGATTGTCTTGTAGTAAGGATCTTTTTTGTTTCCTAGGAAACCGGTAACAACTAGTTTAAAAGATGTCCATGCTGCTTTTTCGTTTGTTTCCATTTTGTCCATAAAATTGGGATCTCTCATCAGTTTTATAATGTCTGGTCCGACAAAGACTCCTTCCTTAGTTTTGCCTCGGATAAACCAGGAAACTGTCCACAAAGATACTTGAAACACTCCCCTTCTTTTGGTAATGCCTTTACAAATTGTTTCATTAACCCCAACTTAATGTGGAGTGGTGGTAGTAATACCTTTTTGGGATCCACAAGGCTTTTCCTCTCAACATTTTTAACCCCCACCTGTAAGGTTTTTCTCAAGGGCCAAACTTTTTTAATGTAGTGTTGCTTTCTGTCTCTACTGTCCCATTCACAGAGAAAGAAAGGGAACTTTGTATAACCACTTTGTTGACCAAGCAGCATTGAGATCACATTCAAATCACCACATAGTGTCCATTTATGGTCTGAATAGCAGAGTTTGTTTAAAACCAGTTCGAGGTTTTCATAACATTCTTTCAAGTGAACAGAATGTCCAACTAGCATAGAAGCATATTTATTGCCATTGTGTAGAAGCACTGCTTTAAGGCTTCTTTTTGAAGAATCTATAAAAAGTCTCCACTCATCAGGAGCATATTCCATAAGTCCAGGAAAACGTGCCATAAGTCCAGGAACATCACTGCAAAACACCAAGTAACCTTCTTGAGAGAAAAAAGATACAAACTCCTTTTTCCTGGAATGATACCAAGAAAAGGACGTACCCGGAGCCAACATATTTTTATCTTTTAATCTAGACCCTAAAAGTTCTGCCCTTTAGGAAGACCTAGGTCTCTAACTAAATCATTCAGTTCAGATTTTGAGAATGGAACGGGATCGGTTGTGCCAGGATCGTAGCCATCACTGTCTTCTTCACTTTCACCTAGCTGAGCCAATGGCTCGTGGTCATCTAAGATACCATCCAAAGAAACTGGAGGAGAGGGTATTGGCACTTCAGGTCCATGAGGAACAAGGCGAATGGCTGATTTGATGTTAGGGTAAGAAATATCCATTTTGTTTTTCAAATTGAAACCTTGAACATTGCAAGAACAAAAATAGCAGTCATCACTATGGTTTTTGGGCTCCCTCCAAACCATTGGTATTCCAAAACGAAATGACTGCTTTTTACCTTAAAACCATCGTCTCAGTTCTTCAACACACACTGAACAAACTTTGTGTGGGGCCCAAGACTTGTCTTGATCACCCAACTTTATACCAAAATAGGCAACATATACCTTTTCAACAAAATCGGAAATGTTTCTTTGTTGCTTTTTAACTGTATAGTTACCACAAATGTAGCAGAACTAATCTGGTGAGTTGATACATCCTCTGGTAGCCATTTTTCATAAAACAACTTCACACCACAAGAAAACAATCTGTTTAGGCTGATGCATTGAATTATGTTCTTTGTAGTTCGATAAAAAATCACTGAAAGTTATTTGATTCACACTTTATTGCCAACTATCCGTGTGTCACGAGATATCATTTAATACTACTCTCACAATCACTACTTCAAATCACGAGTAATCACAGCACGTGAACAGCACAGAGTGAAGAGATAATGTGAACTGAAGAACAGGTAGCAGAAGCTCACTGCTTGGTGATGGGGAGGGGGATGGGCACTGTGGCAGACAGGCACTGACATGAAAGATGCTCAGTGAGTCAGTAAGTGGATGGCGAGGGAGGGGAGGCAATGGACAAGCACCGACATGAAAGATGCTCAGTGAGTCAGTAAGTGGATGGCGAGGGAAGGGGAGGCAATGGACAAGCCCGGACATGAAAATAATGCTGGTTTCTCCTATTCAACTCTTTATTTTACTTACAACTTGTATAGTAAAAAAACAGCCAAGTAACTGAAAATACCTTAAAGTATTTTTTTTTTTACTTATTAAAAGTACTATGGGCTTAATAACAGTTCATAAAGATCCTTAAAACAAAAATTCAAACTCACTAGAGTACAGAACTATGTATAAAAATATTGAAAAAAGCTAAAAATATACAAGCAGTTTGTGGAATAACTGTACGTGATGGAATTTTTTCACTATTTTTCCCAAAATTAGCGTTGAAAATACTATAAAATCACTTATTCAATTTTAAACAATTGTTATGTCGCAGACACGCTATCAAGGTGTGCTTAGCGTGTTAACTGGATGTAGTCTTCCTCGATCGACTTCACAGATGTCAAGATGCTTCGCCATCATGCGGTTCGTAGAGTGAAGGTTAGTTGTGGTTGATCATGATCAGTTATCTTTCCTATTGTTTTTCAAACTATAAGTCACAGCTGCCAAGTTGTCTCGCCATCATGCAGTACGTAGAATGAAGGTTATTGTGGTTAATCATGATCAGTTATCTTTCCTCTTGTTTTGCTAACTATAAGTCACAGCTGCCAAGCTGTCTCGCCATCATGCAGTACGTAGAATGAAGGTTATTGTGGTTGACCATGATCAGTTATCTTTCCTCTTGCTTTGCTAACTATTGGTTACAGCTACCAAGTTGTCCCACCATCAATCAGTATGTAGATTGATGTTTTGCTGTGATGGACCACGATCTACTAGTTACTCTTGCTTTGCTGAATATAGGTCAGAGCTGTCATGTTGTCTCTCCATCGAGCAGTATATGGAGTGATGGCTTGATGTGGTCCACCACATTCAAGTTGTCTGTCAAGTTGTTTCGTGAAGAAGCAGTACTTAGAGTTAGGGCTTGTTGTGGTTAACCACAAACTACTACCATTTCTGTTAATTTACTTAGTATACTGCAGAGCTGTCAAGTTATCTCGTCAACAAGCAGAATTTTTAGTCGCAGTTTGGAGTAGTCGACTACGACCTACTACCCAACTCAAAGTTTACTTAGTATACTTCGCAGATGTCAAGTTGTCTCACCAACAAGCATTACTTGGAGTCACGGCTTGTTGTGGTTGAACATGGCCTACTACACTTCCTGATAGTTTATTATTATGTTTCACAGCTATCAACATTTCTCATCAACAAACCGTACTTGGAGTTGGGGCTCGTTGTGGTCGACCATAACCTACTACACTTCCTGTTACTTTACTTAGCATGTTTCACAGCTGTTAAGTTGTCTCGTCAACAAGCAAAACTTGTAGTCACAGCTCGTTGCTGTCGACATTGAACTTCTACGCTTCCTGTTAGTTTACTTAGCATATTTCACAGCTGTCAAGTTGTCTCGTCAACAAACCGTACTTGGAGTCTTGACATGTTGTGGGCGATTATGACCTACCAAGATTTATCTTAGTTTACTTAGCATGTTCGACAGCTGTCAAATTGTCTTATCGCCAATCAGTACTTGGAGTCATGGCTCGTTGTGGTCGGCCATAACTTACTACAAACCCTGTCAATTTACTTAACATGGCTCACAGCTGTCAAGTTTTCTAGTAAACAAGTACTATTTGAAGTCACTACTCGCGACCATAATATACTACGCTTCCCGTTACTTTACTTAGCATGTTTCACAGCTCGTTTTGGTCAACCATCACCTTCTACTCTTCCTGTTAGTGTACTTAGCATATTTCTCAGCTGTCAAGTTGTCAAGAAGAATTACTTAGATTCACGGCTCCTTCTGGTCGACCCTGGCCTAATACACTTCCTGTTCGTTAATTTATTTTGTTTTACAGCTGTCAAGTTCTTTTGTCAACATACTGTACTTGGAGTCATGGCCCGTTACGGGCAAATATGACCTCAAACCATGGGCGGAGTTATGGGGGGGAATGGGGGCAATGCCCCCCAATCTTCGTGTGAATTTTAATTTTAATTTATTAGGAATATAATTTTATATAAAAGTTACTAAATTAACGATGAACTTAAATGTATAATGACTCGATATATACTAATAATAATAAATTAGAATGCCATTAATCCAAAATGAAGATCAGTGCGAGTATTAGCATCCCACTTATACAATACAATTACGGGTTGACTTCGACTACCTACCATCTACAAATTGGCGCGGCTGACTGAATCGAGTCGTGATTAGCACGGCCGGCGGCCGGCGGCTGGTGAAGCAATGGAGGTAGCAAATGGGAGTGAAGAGTTCCTTTGCCTCAATGTAGAGAGATCTGAATCGTTTATACAGAAATATCCAGTGCCCAGATTGAACCATGCTCATATCCGAAATGAGCATCCTATGGTGCGTTCTTGAGTCAGATGGTATCAACCCGAAAGAAATACCGCTTAAAGAGTTGGTTAAAATATTAAAAGAACTGGTTTTAATTCAAGATGATATTTATCCCAATTTCAAACTGCTTTTTAAGATTTGTCTTACCCTTCCATCTAATAGTGCTACTTGTAAACGATCGTTCTCGACAGTGAGAAGAATTAATCAATGGCCTAGGTCATCCATAGGCCAAGAACGTTTCTCCAATTTGGCTGTCATTTATTCAGAATCTGATTTAGTAAAAATACTCAACTTGGATAAACTAACGGATAAATATGCAAAAAAGGTACTAGAAAATTGCCTCTTATTTAATTATTAATAAAGGGGTGCTAATATTGTAGTGCTAATGTGTTAATATAAGGGTTACATTGCTTGACAATATGAGACCGTTCAATTGTAGAAAGTAAATATGTATATACCTGGTTTATATTGCTATACAACCAATATTATGTTTATGTTTGATAAAAATAAACATCAATTTCATGTTCTAGTAGATAAAAAAACCTTCAAAGTGCAACTTTGAAGGCAAGCATGTTATTCTCCCATAAGAAAAAAAACGTTGGGCGTCGGCAGGTCGGCCGCCTTCATGAAGCGATTGTGGATATCGTCGTCTCAGTGCAAGGCCCGCCAGGGCAATCATGACATTTACTGCAGTTCGGATCCTGACATTTGGTGCAATGTCAGTTGGCCCGTTAACCGGCCGCAGCAATTGCGTGCAAGACTGGTTCCTGGTGCCATTGCAGCATCCTTTTCGGCTATAAATACCAAACATTAACAACGAAACTGCAATCATGTGCGCTCACCTTAATGTTCAGTTTGCCGTCCGCTCAAATGTTGAGCTTCAGCGCTTGATACTGCCATATGCGGTACCCTCGAGTACTGGGACCCCAGCATGGATACAAGAGAAAATAAACCAGGTAATTAGAAAAACATTTATTCAGCTCAATAAACAAAGTGCACAAAAATTCAGTTACGTTAGTGGTTTGAGCCTAGCTCGGTTGGACCTAGCGTTCAATAAAGCACTACAACCTACAAGAGTTTGGTTTTGAGGGGCTCGGTGGCGTTGTGTGTGTGACTGTGTCCAGCAAGTAAGAGTAGCTGTACCCAGTGTGCTGAGTCCAGCAAGTAGCTGTACTCAAGAGTATGATATTGTGGTGTGTGCAGTGTGTGTTGTAAATTCAGCTGTGTGTGTGACTGCGTCCTGCAAGTAGGTAGCTGTACGGCCCTGGACTTGACGGGTAGGCTGTGGACTGGAATGCGGCGATGAGCGAAGTCGTGGACATTTCTAGGAGACGTGCAAGGTTATAGTCCAGCTTAAAAAATACAATGTGCTTGTCTGCCGCTGCTGCTACCGTATAAAACATGATATGGAATAAAGGAGGAAAACAAAAAAAGATTACCACAGAATTACGCATTTATTTTCGAAAAGTTACAGAAGCTGTGATCAGATTTTGTACATTTTGCTATATGTGATAATTTACGTTCGATGACCGCGGATAGGAGCGGTGCTTGTTTTGCAATGCGAGCTTCAAACCTAATTTGGTCTGCAGCAACAAAGATACATGGGGAACGCCTTTTTTCCTCGTGGACGATATGTACTACGGTAACTAGAGGATTGGAGAACCTCAAGCACTGCATAAATTAACAAGTGCACTGTCGCAGACCTGTTTGGGCTGCTTCAAAAAGGTCTCCTTCGCGTCCTTTTCTGACTTCTGCTGACGTTGTACAACAAGTACTTACAAGTCTTTGCTGCTTGTACAACAAGTACTTACAAAACGGTGAGTTGTACTCATGATCATGAGCTATGTCATCAAAAGGTTCCCACCTAAATAAAATTACTCCGCAGTAAACACACTTTTTGCTGTCCACAGTGTCGGGAATTATTACAAACCCATGTTCAGCCAACTGTTGAGGAGTTGGTGTTGTATGTTTCCAATCAGTAAATGTCATTTCACGTACCGACGCCTCAGCTATGTCAATCTTGGATAGATTCTGGGTGCACCAAGATGCCATTTTGCTTACATTTGCTTGTGTACAATTAAAACCCCAAGCGTAGGCACAATGCCAAAGACATGGGGTGCCCTCTTTATGATCGTCCTCAGTCGGGATTAGTTTTTCTGGCAATCGTGGACATCTTAATTCTTCCAAACTAGACACCACACACCACCTGTCAAATAATCGTCCCAATACCTTTGCCTTTTCCAAAGTTGACGTGTAGAGTAGGTCTATATCAGCACAAGTACTCTGCAGCACTTCATCCAGCAACTAGTAGTCAGTAAACCCAGCATCAAAATCTAGTCAATGATAGTGCTTGCTTAGCCATTGGTTACAACGCACATTGCCATCCCAGCCTGAAGGAGTAATTTTTGGTGGTTTCAAAGTCAAAATTCTTTATTCATAATTTTTTGTACACACATACAAAGAATAGCGTCTTAATACTTAAATGCTTAAAACTAAAATAAAACTACAAGATACATGACTGTAAAAAGTAAAACAAATAATAACAATAATGGGACTTATTGCATTTATTGGAAGACCAGGCTCTCAGTACTCAAGAACAAAAATATTCATTAATTGAATAGAGTGCTTTTTCAGTTAGATATCTTTTTATTTTGATTTCAAAACTTTTCGCGTTATTTTCAATCTTAATCTCAGTTGGTAACATAAAGAAATATTTTCCAATGTAGCTTGTTTTCTTTTTATAGAATTCCAAGCTGTGTCGATCTAAGGATATTTTATTACGTGTGTCATAAGTGTTGGGATTGTATTAGAGATTTACTGCAGTTTGACTAAAAAAATTAATGCATTCAATAATGTATATGCTGTATACTGTCGGTATGTTTTGTTCGGAAAAATGTGCTTTACATGATCTATTATATTCAGTTTGAACATTATTCTGAGTGCCTTTTTTTTATAATAAAGATTTTATCTAAATTATGTTTAGTTGTTGCGCCATATATACTAATACCGTAAGATATATGGGAATGTATAAAAGCATAGTATATCATTCTCATAGTTTCTGTATTGCACAATGTTGACATTCGTCGTAAGGAATAGATTTCAGAAGAAAGTTTGCGAGTAATGTTGCTACATGGATATCCCACGATAAATGTTCATATATAGTCAAACTTAGAAATTTTGTACTGCTGCATTAAATCAAAAAATCATCTTCTATTGAAATGTGTGGTTGAAGCTTTTTTCTGGCCTGTTTTGTAGAAAACGATAAGAAGGTAGATTTTGTGGAATTTAGAAGAAGGTTGTTTGAGTCAAAAATGATTTGACCTCTGATAAATCTAAAAAAGATGATATTTCAATATCTTCTTGATTTTTCCCAGTAACCACCATATTAGTGTCATCTTCATAAAGACAGAGATCACTATTAACTACTTTTTGTGGAAGGCCTTGGATGTAACATAAAAAAAGAAGAGGTCCCAGAATGGAACCCTGAGGCAACCCATGCTTAACTCTTTGAGATTTTGATGCAAATTTTCTTATGTAATTACACAAATGAGTTTCTTCTCTATGTTTAATCTCTAAATATTGAGGTCTTTCGCTTAAATATGACTCAAACCAATATATTTCTTTCCTACGTAATTCAAGTTCCTTTAATTTGGTTATTAATTTTGTGTGAGAGACGCTGTCAAAGGCACGTGATAAATCAAGAAAAATACCTACTACGTTCTCATCTTTATCAATAGCACTTAAAATATTTTGAATAAAATTAACACCAGCAGTGATGGTGGATTTTCCAGGCCTAAAGCCATGCTCTTCCATGTCCAATAAATTATTATTTTCAAGATAATTCAACAGTTGATTATACACACACCTTTCAAATAATTTAGAGAAAGTTAGGAGAAGCGATATAGGACGGTATGACGAAAAGTCTTTGAAATCTCCCTTTTTATACACTGGGATCACTTTAGCAATTTTTAATCTATCAGGAAAATAGCCTGATATCAATGAAGAATTAATTAGATGGGCTAAAGGTTTTGCAATAATTTGTATACACTTTTTTATAAGTGTAATGGGGATGTCATCAAACCCATCCGAGTATTTATTTTCAAAATACATAACAATTTTAATGACATCCTCATCGGTAATTTGAGAGAATGAAAAATAATTATTTGGACGTTGACATTTTTGGTCTTCGGAAGAAAGGTCAGAGGGATTATACCCTAAATTAGGTATAATATTTTCATCCACTACGTTTACAAAATAATCATTAAAAAGTGTACTAATAACTAATTGGGTCTGTTACGAAAGAATTTTCTTTTTTTAAGACTAGATTTGAGATTTAAATTTGATGAGTGCCAACATTTGAATTGATTATACCCCCAGTGGTCTTTATTTTATTTGTGGAGTTTTGAATTTTTCAGCTGTTTTTTTTTTTTTTTTTTTTTTTGATCCAACTATATCATTTTTCATTGTTTTCTTCCTGGCTTTAATTTGAGTGCTTAAAAAATCATTTTTTGTAACCCTCCGCAATTTTTCTAAATCAATTAACTCAGATTTCTTGTTCTTTATGTCAGATGTGATCCAAGTGTATATTTTGTTGTCTGATTTCTCTGTCACCATTAACTTAGGGAAACAAACATTAATCTAAGGTAAATGATTAATCTAAAGGGATGTAAGGTAAATGATTTATTGTGAATAATTAGACTGTATGCACAGGTGTTTTGAGAAAACTGGTTCGCTGCCTCAAAATCAATGCGTATATCAACTGGTGCGGATTTCAAGGTCTCGTTTTGTTTAGAGCAATCGATCACTACAATAGGCGCGATTTTTTTTAACAGTTCTTTACTCAACAGTGGGCGCGTAATTGTTCCATAATAACTCTCTTGGAAACGAGTAATCATGTCGTACAAAACTGCGTATTGATTGTTTCCAAAATATAGTTTTAAATCATCATATGGATACGAGATTGAGTTAAGATTTAATTTTAAATTGGTCAAATCACAATGATCAAAGAGAGCAGCATTCTTTTCCATTTCGTTTCTTCGGTTAGTTTGAAAAGCCACGATCACATACCTTGGTTTTTCCAGTTGAGAAGCAGTCTTTACAGCCCACGTTTGCCGTAAAGTATTTGGCAGTGCTGGATACTCGTACGATTCCCATGACCTGTACTCCACAGGTATGCTAGTACCTCGACTTAAATACTTTATCAGCTGTACACGCTGCTTATCGCTTAAAGTTACGTAAGTCATTCGCCAGTTTACCTTCTCCAACTTAACTTAAATGGATTCCACAGTGACAGTTGGTGTGTCCTTAGCCCACATAACAGCATTCTTGTCACCAGAAGACCTAATTAATACCAGCTCATGGCGTGCATTTACCATAATCTTCTTGTAACTCGGCAAAACCAATAAGTCGGTTAAAAGGCATACAAAATCTAAAATTCCCCTTCTTGTCAACAATATCTTCATCAAGTCTGTACAACAGATTAGCAGACGTAGAGGCCTAACAGCATGTACTCTTCAGTTCCAATTCACTCAGTGACGCATATCCCTTTAGTGTAGTAGTAATACCAGGATTCTTCACCCTGTCAATCTACACTGTTCAATTCATACCGCATCTCGTCAAAGAGAAAAGCTATTGCGTTATTGACAAACTTTGTTGCGGCAGTAGCGTTGCCATCGGTTAAAAGTAGCTTACCCTCAACATATAGATAAGGGAGAGATGGTATTACACACAAATCCTGCTGCTGTATTGGTATACGTATTTAATCATTATTGTTCAAAGTCATTGAAGCGTACGGCAGATGAGTATGTCACTCCATATGCGTGATAGTATCATCAAACGGCACACACTGCATAATGTCCAACACATAGTTCATTATGTAATGATAGTATATCCTAGGGATTGCAAGAATCTCCGATTTGTACGTGTTAATCGTTTTACAGATCGATTGTCACTAGTAAACTTATATCTGCGCGCAGCCATTAAATAGGTCGGCTTCCTACTTCAATAAACGAAACCCATTACTGTTTCCTTAAATGCAGCCGTATCGTAATACGTTCTCCACGAAAATTCACCAATTCACCGTCTTGATCAGTAATCCTTAGAGTGATGTTATTAATATTATGCACGGTGACAGGTACATAAATGACTGGACTCGGGGTTTCTACCAATTTAAAGCCGGCCGGCACGGTGGGAAAGAATTGATAAATATCATGGGCCGGCATTCCATTAACATAAGAACCGGTAGCAATATTACATTCAACACGAAACGTGTTGATCCAAAAGATGTCTACCATTCAACTTGTAGCTACCTGACTGGGTTTAATAACCTCTTTCTTAAACCCCAGCAACCCACCAATTGAGTTTTCCTTTGTAAAGTCCACTGAAACCGAAGACTTAATGCTCGCTTGAAGAGTGCTGTTGCTCACGGTTATTCGTACGACAGGTCTTTCGGGTAACTTATTTAGTTCAGCCTGTATATAGGCAGAAAACTGATCAACACTGTACGTACCCTCTGGTATAGAAAGTACCTTGTTGTTACCATAGTGAAGTAGATTGTTTGTACTGTCCACATTAGGTATCGAGTTGTAAGTTTCAAGACTAAGTAGACCCACTTCCCAAACGTCGTCGTCATCAGTCAAATGTATGGGTGGAAAAAATTCCGACCCAAGCTCCAATTTTGTTCCGCTGAAAGTAAGCGTCTGAGACATGACTGAGTAAAACACTCGCAAACAAAGGTTAATAAGCGATTTATTAGGTCAGTAAAAATGCTAAACATAGGTGTCCACAAATTGTGCTCTCTGTGTGTACAGACTGGTAGTCAGTACGATTGTAAGATATGAAGTTGCCCTTTAGGTAGCGTTGCACTTCTACTGGAGGCTGTAGATCTCCGTAACTATCAAAGTAATCAACTCGATTGCCTTTTTTATTGAAACAGACCCAGTGGGTGCCAGCACCACTACTGCTGTCGAGATTAAGAGGTTAGACTCATTTTTCCAATGTCATAATGGCAAAGCATCCCGCATAAATACTCCTCTAAAATTAGGAATTGCAAAGAGCTGAGCGTAGAACGTCAATTCCCTGTCGTACAACGCACGGTTGGGCAACAACTTTAATAGTTTTTTCACACCGCTGAGTAGGGTGTCATGTAGAGACCAAGACCCTTTCGCTATGGTTGTAAGTAGAGTCCTTTACCACATCGTAAAGCAATCGCTTCCATAGGCTCATTGTGGCGTTGATGCTCTGTCAGCCTTCTTGAAGCATCTTTAATTTCAGCAATGGTCTTGGCCACTCCAGCCGCATCACCAGCCAAACTGCCAATAGCACTTAGGCCAGCAAATATCGGCAGTAAAGGTAGAACCCATCCACTTTTTGGTAACGCCAAGACACGTTCTTTTTTCACTCTCCTAAATTTGTTGCCACCACGATGTTTCTTCTTCAGCCGTGCAATAGCGTGTAAGGCTATCTGCGCTGTACGTTTTAAGTCATTACTGTTGGTAATTATTTCCTAATTCCAGAACCATGTATGGCCACTCTGACATGGTTGACTATCTTCCCAAAAGTCAAGCCTGTCCTCTGCCTTCTTCTCCTTCCCTTTATACCACTACCCATCGCTGTTTTCACCTTCATTGCGTTTGTTACAAACGAAGCTGCTGCTTTTTCTCCAACTGGCACGTCTAACTGCCTTGTAACGCCTCCAAGCCTTATCTGCCTATACGCGATCTGCCTTGTGTCGTGACTCCAAGTCTTCGTGTCGGCTGTAAACGATGTCGTGTTCTTTACACGCCTCGTCTAGTGGATTAATACCACGGTCACCTTTTACTAAACGCTCCTGGAGCCTAGTTTCTGGTTCAAAAAAATTGTACCCGGCCAAATGCAGTTCAAAAGGAAGCCTGTTGATTACGCTATTAATTAGTCCTCTGCCTCCGTAGCGTGGGTTTCTCATAATGAAACAACTTCTCCAAGACTAGCTCTTTATATAGGAGTTGCATCAGTCTTTGCAAATCAGTGTAACGATGAAATACAAAAAGCAAAGTACTACATTCGCCATAAACACCGATGTGCTGGACGCTTTACTAAAAAAGAAGCAGTCCACCTTGTCCAAACATGGACCACTGTTGCCAGTAAGCATTCGTTGTGTCATATGTGGTCCATCTAACTGTGGCAAGACTAATTTAATGTACAGACTGGTTGTCAACCTTTTGGGCCTTAAGCTTGCCAACCTGTACGTGTATAGTAAATCATTACAACATCCGAAATATCAACTGTTGGCACAAATGTTCAAACTAATACCGGAAATTGGTTACTTTACATACAGCGGTAGTAAAGATGTGCTTGACACTTCGCGCCTAAATTTTGTAATAATATATGATGATGTAGCTAGCGATGGGAGTCAAGAGCAAATGAAACACTTCTTTAGCATGAGTCGACATATGAACATAGATTCGTTTTACCTTACTGAAACGTACGCACGCTTACCCAAACATTTATTGCGAGACAATGTAAACCTCATTATGCTGTTCAAACAGGATAAACTGAACTTGAAACATGTGTACAGCGACCATGTAAATGGTTACATGACCTTTGATCAGTTTAAGGAACTATGCAAAGAGTTCTGGGAACGCAATTCACCCTATGGATTTGTCACCATCAACAAGGACTGGGAAAAGAATAATGGCCGCTACAGATGCGGTTTAGACACGTTCATTAGCGATATATAAAGGACTTAAGAGCGCGTGCTTGGCTCATTTCAGCACAATGAACAGACGTGTCGAAGAACTTAATCGAAAGTGAAAAGTAAAGGAGGAACTTATCAAAATGACTAGTGCAGTACGAAAGAAATATAAAGATCTGATTCGCAGTACTGATGATATGACACGGTATTTTGAAGAAAAGGCCAAGCCGATTGTACTATCGCTACAGAAAACTGTACAGGAAGCATTACAAAACGTCCCACTACCACCATCACCGTTTAGTGTAAATAATGAGATAAAAAAGGAAGCAAAGAAAGAGATTGGTAAAGAAGAAGAAGAAGCAATAGATGGGGAAAACTAAGACTTAAACAAAACTATGGATACATCGACGCAGACGGATGAGAGTATAATACCTATTGTACGGGTATACTTCAACAAATTATCTGATCCAAAAGAACGTATCCAGCTCGACAGTACGTACGGTGTAAGAGCAGATGGTAGGGGAGGAACTGTAATTGGCAATTCCTAGATTGCTTTTGAAAAGTTACAAGTCATTGTGGGAAACCGCAAGTACAAAGCTACAATCGACTTGTTGGAACTGTTGTTTAAACAAAAGCCAAACAAGGATCTTCTTGACGTAGACGATTTGAACACATACAAAGAAATCCTAATGCTAACAAACGTGCATCGGCAAATTTATTCAGACAAAAAGCCAGTAAACAGCAATAAAGGTAAAAAGTACCTGTTTGTAATCTCTGTCCTATTTCCTACGCGTCAAAAGACAGAGGAAAAAGTACAGGAGGAGGAGAGGGAGAATGAAGCGGTAGCAAAAGGTTCACTTGGTAAAGGTATTGCACAGTTTAATGTTAACAAACTAGTAAACAGACTTAGACTACTTATGATGTCACAAAAAGCCGGCCACACCGCTCATAATGAGGAAATTGAACATATAGTAAACTCTTTGCGTTTAAATAGACTAATTGAATAACTTAAAGTGTCAGAAAATGGAAGTTGCTCAAAGAGGCATTATCAACGAGTTGCACAAGCCGGCCAGAAAACATTTTACCAGACGCAAAGTTTACGTCAAGGGTATTGATGATTTGTTGCAGGCGGACTTATGTCAAATGGATCTTTATGCACGCTTTTACAAAGGTAACAAATACATATTGACTGTGATTGATGTATTGTCTAAGTACGCTTGGGCAGTGCCGGTCCGTGATAAAAAAGGAAGCAGCGTAACAGCCACAATGCGTACAGTTTTTAAACAAAGTCATCCTCGGTTGCCAGCCAATTTACAATGGGACAATGGTACAGAGTTTTACAAAAAAGTGTTTCGCAACTTGATGAACGATCATAGTATAAACCTATATAGCACGTTTACACACTTGAAGGCATCTGTAGTGGAACGTTTTAGCAGAACCTTAAAGTCATGGCTTTGGAAGGAGTTTAGCTTACAGGGAAATTACAAGTGGCTAGCACTACTGCCACAACTCTTGAAACTATACATACAACGCGAGGGTTCACAGGTCTACTGGAATGCGACCTAAAGACGTGACAGTAAAACATGAAAAACTCTTGAAAAATAAACTAAACCCTTGATCTGCTCCCCAACTAAATAAAACGAAGTTCAAAATCAATGATACTTTAAGAGTACCAAAGTACGAGATACTGTTTAATAAGGAATACACGCCATCTTGGAGTACAGAACACTTTACCATTTATCGAGTGAAACCTTCTAATCCTCCAGTCTACTGTTTGCGTGACTTAAAAGGTGATGATATTAAAGTAGCTTTTTACGATGCAGAATTGCAGAAAACAAACTATCCAGACACATATTTAGTGGAAAAAATTCTCAGAAGAAAAGGAAAAAAATGTACGTTAAGTGACTTGGTATGAACAGCCGCAGTTGGATATAATGCAATATAGGCTAGTAATATGTTCAGTCTATATCTTGCAATGAAACAACATTATCTGATCGAGAAGTTTGGACATTAAATGTCCATTATTTACGAGGAGGAGGAGGAGGGGGGGAGGATGAGGGTGTTAAGCCAAGTGGAGTACGTACAGTCAGTACCCAGACTATGGACAGAGGTTACTTGGAAAAACTGTACGTAATTCGTAGCGAACTATCAGATAAACTTGTGCAGTTAGAACAGCGTTTAAGTTCACCTGTCAAGACTATTACAGACGCGATTGGAAACGAGAATTTAAAACTAAATTTACTAAGAGTGCTTGAAGAAGAGATTCTCAAACAAGATCCAACTATAAAATAACTGTCTATCACTGACCATGTCACATTCATGCGAGCATTAATAGACAAATTTGGTCACCCACATAGAACAAAACGGCCAAAGGAGGAGGCGGTGAAGTTACGGGCTGAAGATGGTGATAGATTACTAAGTACAGGTTATGTAGAACAATTTTATGTTAGCAAAACAGATTTGGCCGATCAGTTACTTTGATTAGAAGTACGTTTACGTTAGCTTGTAAAATGTTTAGCGCAAGACATAGATTTAGAGGAATATCTGCAGCAGCTCATACCAAGGCTGTCTGGTGACTAAAGGTCATCTAGGGCGTGGTTAGCCTTGATGGTCTACCTCCAATTTGTTGGAAGGTGATCTAGTGCAACCGGTTTGAGCACCTACTAGTTAGCCTTGATAAACAAAGGTGAAGTGGGGGGTGGGGGATATGGTCTAGCATCAGTCATGGATCTGACACCACGCACTTTACCTGCAGCACGCAAAGATTTGAACAAAGTAGTGAAACAACAACGCAAAAGTAAGGCAGTTGAACTACCGTCATCATCAGTTATGGATGTGGAAATGTTATTAGCAACGCTTACTGATGACAATGCTCAACCTGCTTCACCACTGCCTCCTCAAGTGAATTACTACACTTACAATCATCAAACCCCGTCACTACCACCACCGCAGTCTTCTTTCAAACCATGGGAACCACGTCTACTTTTACGACAAGCCTACAAGGTAGCAGCAGAAGCTTTCGAAGTGGTCGGTCTTGAGAGTGCTGGAGACTACAATCCATCTATCTACCTCGTAAATGGTCAACAACATGCCAACCTGACCTTTGAAGACCTGATTTGACTACGTGGTAGTGCTGTACTAAACGCAGTGGACCGCTTCTTTGACGAAAGTGTACGCTTTTATCCACTCTATTTAAACGGCATATGTCTGGAGCCGTTCGCAACGGACACGAGTTTGGTGGTTCGCAACTTTAGACAAACCATCACTGAGCCTCCAACACCTTTGATGTCACCTACTCTACAACCGATTCCGTTTACTTCCGCTGGATGGTCGGCTCTCAAACGTCTGTTCCCTTGCATTGAAACCTACCGCACTGCGTTGGTTACCTACCGCACCAAGTTCAATGCTTAGTACATCGCTACGGATGTTACTTCACCCGCAAGTAGAAACCACTACTACACAGAAGAAGTAGTGGTACTCTCAGTTTAGAGGTAATACAGCAAGTAACCAACGACCTGCCTACATTTTTACAAGAACTTGATGAGACACGTCTGAGGGTGGCTTCAACAGAGGAATTCGACTACGATGACAACTACTAGTCACCGTCTACTCCGATGTCACTGTGGGTTGACTCCGAGATCCGGCGCTATTGCGTATCCAATTTAATTGATATTGTGCTTAATAATTTAAAGTATTGTGCCAAATGATGCAATAAAGATGTTTTTCCCTCTATATTGTATTAAATTATTTACACGCACTGTTGCAGTAAGTTTAGTGATATTCAGGTGCTAGATGTCAAGCATCCATCCGGGTTATCAACCCAAAATAGCAATTTAACAGAATTTAGCTTCACTAAGTGTCTATTTTTCTATATTAAAACTACTTGAAACTGGGGAATTGGTAATGATAAATTCAGTTGCTTGGAGAGTGGTTTACTCTAACAATTAATGATTTTTAAGTAATGACTAAGTATTTTAATACAGTTGTGAATACAATGGTTGCTTATTTTCAGTAATGACTAAATATTTTAGTACAAATAGTTATAAATGCAATGATTGCTGGTTTTCAGTAACAACTAAATATTTTAACACAGTTATGAATGCAATGGTTGCTTGGATAGTGGTTTATTCTAACAATTTTCAGTAATGACTGGTACAAATAACACAGTTATGAATGCAATGGTATGCCAAGGAAAAAGAACAATGGTTTGACTAAAGCTATACAAGGAAGATACAAAAAATGTCGTAGCGAGTCACCAGTTAGTGTACGTAGGCGTCCCATATTTGAGTCCTTACGAACTCGTCAGTTTCACTGCCCTAGGCAACATCTTCGTCGGTATCGTCAAGATCATGCATGTGAGTCTGAGTGCTACAACAGTCATAGTCGTGTATGTCAAACATTGGCATCAAGATACATCTGTCACACCAGCTGTCGCTTGACCGTAGAGTTTTGTTCATCCTCCTGGGCTTGCTTGTTACAAGGTGTCTGTTCACATAGTGAACAGTTCATGTCATTCCAGTATGCCTGGCAGTCAATGTCAGTCCAGTGTCCGTTCCTGGGTAAACTGCTTGCTAAGAAGCAGTCACGACACAACAGTAACAGTGTCTCACTCTGTCCAATTGTAAACTGGATTGGAATACTGTTACGTTTACCTGCCATGTAGTCATCGTACAACAGTCTTGGCCAGTATGCAGGATACAGGTTACGTGGATGATTAGTGATCATTATGAACTAGTCTTTGTCCTGTAAAGTCAATTCATGGTAGCGGTACTCGTAAGTATATGGGTCATCAGGCAGTTCAGTTTCCCACATCCATTTTCTTTTAAGTCGTTGTCTCAAGTGGCGTTGGATGGTGATTGGTAATTGGTAAAACTCTGGTGGTACGTCTCGAGTGGTGTCAAAGGCGTCACAAGTGCCTTTCAGGGCTAATTCGTACAACGTTTCAGGGTTTCTACTCATCATGGTTGTTAGGGGGTGTTTTTTACTGTGCTGTCTTGTAATGTCCGTAGGGCAGGGTCCGTATTCTGCAATCCAAAATAATTCGTTTGTCGTCCTCGGCTGACAATGATTTTTTCACCATTGTCGTGGAAACTATGCGTGCAGACTTGATTGTGATTACATTGAATCTAGCTAGCCTTTTCACAAGATTCCTCTGAGAAAAGTGTTTTTATATAGTGCCAAAACGAAGGCTTTCCTCCAAATAGCTACCTTTGATGCCTTTTGCTCTTAGCTTTTCAGTTTTATCTGTAGAGCTAAACCGGTATGCATATATCTTAGGTCTTAGCCCCACAAATTCAAACATTACTCGGCCTTTACATTCATCTTTAAAAGTACCAACCTTTCCTTTGTTCGTATCGTCTTTCAAAGGATTACCGTCATGGTAGACTGATCGGTCCAAGTGTTGAGACAAAGACGGCTGTTTTAGAACAAGGAAAAGGTCCTGTGGCGTGGTCAAATGATAGAGTAGACCATCCGTGTCCATATAAGCCAACTATAGCTCACTGTCAGGAGCTTTGAAGTGTTCCTGCATTACAGAATAATGAAAGTTGTACATATGTACTTTGGATAGGTCTAAGACTGTCATACCCACGTAAATGGGTTTGTTCATTTTCACGTTTGTTCTCCTCATTTGTACAGCCACAACACTCTCAGATATTATCTTACGTTCTACAAAGCGGATCTGGCGTACAAGCTTTTGAAACTGCTTGTCTGTAGTGACAATTCGGATGTCCACTCTGTTGTGGACATTTTCCATTGTCTTCCCGTAGCAAGCATTGTTCATCAGCTTGTACAACGCTTTTGCGAACGAACTACTCGCCACCGCCCTTTGGACAGTATTGAATTCAATAAATCTTTTCATTCACGGGGATTGGGAAAAGCGTAGAGCACGATGAACCTTAGTCACTTTTAGACTAAGCATTACGGCCTGTTGAAACACTGTATAGTGAGCAACATACCGCTTTTTGTCGTAAAGTGTGGCCAACAGCTTTTTACTTTTCCCACCTTGTGAAGTCATCATTTCTGGCATCAAAGGCAGATCTTTAAACTTGTCATGTAGACATTCAGGTACCACCACGTCACAGTCCATTATAAGTCCCTACGGTGAGTCAACAGGCAAGGAGGACCAGCCAGAAACCGACTCTGTCCACTTAAAGTCTCCGTATGGTAGGTACTGTCCAAGGGAATGGCCATAGAGGTTCACACAGTCAAGGTACAGTAGGTAGCTGGACTGCTCATTGGGACTGTAATCACTCTGCTGCTCCAATAAAGAATTATTGGCTTTGGCATGTCCTAGATTTCATTGAACCAAGCCTCCTCTAATGGCAGACTCGATCATCAGCATCTGGTCAGAGTCTGTTATCAGCTCCAGTGAAATTATTGTCATGCGTAACATGGCGCTGAATGCCAGTCCTGGAGCTGTGTAGTGGTGACAACAGTCGATTTTGTAGGCGTTCAGACATGTGTGACGGAAGGATAACAGAGCGTCCATCAGTAGACATACGTCGAGTCTAAGATAAAAGTCGTGATGGTCACCAAAGTTTGTCCACACATCTAACGCCTTTTTGTAATCTGAACCACATATGTGTTCATCGTAGAGTCTGTTGTAAAGATTCTCACGGGCGGGAAGCTGAGGTTCATCGAACACTGCCGGCGATGTGACGTAGTCATAAGGATACACGCCTTTGTGTTTGATAAGGTGGGTCAGGTCAGTCGGCACCAGTTTGGCGCTTTCCACCAGCTCCACCTCTGTCAGACCGGATGCAAAATTGGCTTGGCTTTCAGCCATTAACCAGTACGAGTCTAGAAATCTTAACCAAATTCTGCCGACATGGACAGACACTGAAATGTATTTTTCACTGTTTGAGGGTAGAACCTTTATTTCACAGCCTTTTAGGTAGCTTAAGTTTTTAATGACAAACGCTTGGTCGTATGAACTGAAGTTGTGAAAATAAATTGGTATGAAATTTTGGTAACTGACATTGCAGATTACATCGGTTGCATAGTGTGTGTCTGTAGGAGCCCGTTATGTGACAGTGGTCAAGTATTTTGCCCCCTACTCTTCGGTGGTTTCGTTAAAAAAAGTTCACAAAGGTCACAGGTTGTGGTCGTCCTGTGGCGTTTAATCTCCTCATCTGTCAGCTGTCCTACTGGTACATTGCGGGTGTACAGTGTTTCCACACGCTGAGCCAAGTCTCTCATGTGTAGTAGAAAGTCTCGGCCAGCGTTTTCCGAATGCTGTAGATGTGGAACAGCAGATATATCAGCCTCTTGCAATAATGCGGCAGGCAAGGTGGACTTGGCAAGCGTGCAAAAACTATTGGGCTCGTGTGTTTGGTAAGAGCGGTCGGTGCTGACAGTTGGACGCAGGGTGGCCTCAAAATCGGCTGTCGGGATAGTTGGATCAGGGACCTGTGTTTCGTAATCACAAACGCTAACAAATTGTCACCTTCTTTAGGCAAAATCACATTGCAAGGACGATGTTTGCCGCAAAACATCGTGTGCTCTACCAACCAGGTTTTGCTGTCAGGTCAACACCAACGTGTCTCTGAATGTAAAACAGCGCTTGCAAATTTCGATCTTGTTGGGCCCCTTTGCAATTTGTGGTCTGAATAGTTTGGGGAAATCCGTGATAAGCACGTAGTGGGAATTGTGATCGTCTTTGATCCACAGGAGATCAGTGTGATCGTCTAGTTCCTGTTCAGTGATTCTGTAGGGAGCTATCAGGGAATCAGACACTATCTCAAAGACATTCACAGAACATCCTGGATTCGAACATTTTCAGTTTTGAAGGTGGCAAAGGAAAGTGTATTCCGTCAAGGTTATAGTGGTTTTTTATGTCGGCAAACGTGTTTTCGTCTAATTTAACTTATCGTAATCTAAGTTCTGGGGAAGTTATTTGGCAAGCAAACAGTAGAGAAAGAGATTGTTGTCTGTATTGTGTACATTATTAGTGGCTTTCCTTCTCTTAATCTGTTTTGGTAAGTCTGTATAGTGCCCAGGAGGTTTTACATGAGTAAATAAACTTACATGCAAGGTGAGTGTTGTAGGAGCCACAAGAGACTATTCGCTTCCTCTGAGTTCTGCCTCGCTGGATTCCCGTTGCAGTTTCTCGTAGTCTCCTTCCAGCATGTCATGAAGTCCGTCCGTCGAGTGAATTGTCTTGTTGGTAGTCTTGAAGTTGAAGAGGTCTTGCAGTCCTTCAGGGTGATCGTAGAGTGCCTCAAGTACAAGATTGTACTTAAGTGATAAACCTCTAGCCGTTGATTCTTCCTGCAGAAATTGCTGTAGTAGTGGGGTGGCGGCATGCAAGAAGGTTGTCAGGTCCCTGTAGTAGCCAATGTGATTGCTAAGAATGTAATCCCTGGCACTAGACAGACGTTTTTTCACCTTCCAGGTGATTGGAGGTTGACTGGTTGATGCAACCCCTTCAGCAATGGCTGAGGGCGTTGCCTTTAGAAAAGCAGTCACCTTCTGATTTTTGGCTGTGCGATCTTTGTTTGAAGTCCTTTTAAGGGCTGGCTAATTTTCAGCAGCAGAAGTGACAACTGATGAGTGATGGGCTGGCTGGGATGCAGGTTGATGGACAGCAGATGAGTAATGAGCCAGCTGAGGATGATGGACAGCAGATGAGTGATGAGCCAGCGGGGATGCAGAATGATAGACAGCTGATTGATGAGGTGGTGCATCCGCCGGCTGAGGATGATGGACAGCTGATCGTCCAAGTTGGGCAGCTGAGGATAACATCTGGATGGCAGCGCACAATAGCCCATGTCTAGCCCTGGCCTCTTCCGTCAAAAAAAAGCTTCCTGGCAGGTGGAACATAGCAAGTATTGAGGAGGAGGGGGAGGAGCCATGGTGCTGGGAGACTGTGATTCTGACGGCTGCCTGGTCCCGCTTTTATATGATTTGGAAGGGGCGTCGGCCACCTTAGGACTTGTAAAATTGTCATCCACTCTGTAGAGTACGTCCTTTCCCGGAACATCCTTGGAGAATCGTATTGTTAAGAAGGGGCCCAATTCCCTTCGTATTATATGTGGTTTATGCTGAGTACTGCTAAGTACGCTGAGACTAGATGAGGGGGAAGACCGGGAGTGGATGTAGAGGTGAGGAGACGGAGAGCGGCAGCCGAACGACCCAGGCGCACCGATGGGCCTAGGAGGAGGCGATGGACATCCAACACCCTTAGACACCTGAAGATGTGGCTTACTGATCGGGTAGACGTGGTGCGATATATGTCCGCGTAGGGAAGTTGTCGAAGTTATACTGGTAGGGACCATGGAGTAGCAGTAACACCCAAAGATAGAAATAAAGGCAAGAGAAATATTTGTGTTTGGGTCTATTTTATCCTCTGGACTACCAACCCCCTAGCGATCACCCCTTCACCGAGGGGGACTTGACAAATTTGGTGGAGGTGCCGGGTATCCTGAGGCGTTTAGCCTGCGACGGATAAAAGATCAGTAACGTAAAATTATAATATGTCAATTAGTTTATAAGATTGTTTTAAGTGCAGTGTTAACTACTTTTTTTGAATTGACATTTTTTTAATTTAAATTAACCATTTTTAATTTTTTTTAAATGAGGTGTTCATTTTTTTAAGTAAAGTAAAGTGAAGTGAAGTGAAGTGAAGTGAAGTGAAGTGAAGTGAAGTGAAGTAAAGTGAAGTGAAGTGAAGTGAAGTGAAGTGAAGTGAAGTGAAGTGAAGTGAAGTGAAGTGAAGTGAAGTGAAGTTGTGAAGTGAAGTGAAGTAAAGTGAAGTAAAGTAAAGTATAGTAAAGTAAAGTAAAGTAAATAATTGATATATTTTATTTTAGTGTAGTACGTAAGCTTATAAGGGTTGTCTATTTAAGTTATTTGATATAATATTTGTATGTATAGTTTTAATTTGGTAATATTTTAAGGGGTTTTCTGCGTGTTCAGTATTAGGGTACTTTTTCTTTTTCACGGTGATATTTAGCCTTTTCTCCGACGACATGGTAGGGATGCGGTTTTGAGTTTGGCCAGTTGCTAGTTTATGCAAAAGAAGAGTGAAGACAAATAAATTGAGTTAAGGAAAGCAAAGTGAAGTAGTTCATTGGTGACTATATGTGTAATTATTAATTCATTTTCATTTGTTTAGTCAGTTTTGTGTTAGGAAAACAAGGCTTGTGAATTATATAGAAGTATGTGAATTTGTTAGTATTAAGCATATTATGTAAAGTATTTTAAATTCAGTTTGTTGTTTTAATATAGAAGTATTATAAAGTTTTATCTTAGTCGTAAAATTTAAATGTTCTTTTCTTGTATTTGTTATAAAAGCTAGAAGTAATTTTGGTTATTGTACTTAACTATACAGTTTTGTTCTATGAGGGTAATTAGTGTGTATATTATAAGTAGGTTAGTGCATTATTGTTCATGAGTGAAAGGAAGAGGTACGAAGAACAAGTGAATCCCTTCCAGCAAGACCTGATTTCTGGAACCTAGTATGCTGAGGGACTCCACACATTCCCAGACCAGACCAGATGAAACATTCCAGGAGTCAAGAGCCCCTAAGGCCGCCTGACTGTCTGAGAGGATGTGGATATGTTTCCCGCAAACCCCTCTCTCGACCGCCTGGGCGGCACATTGAAGGATTGCGGTGACTTCAGCTTGGAAAACGGTGCCATACGCTCCCAGGTTCACGCTAGCGTTGGTCCTAGGGTCGCCAGTATAGACACCAAATCCAGCTTTGTTGCCCATTCTTGACCCGTCTGTGAACCATACAATTCGGTCGTGAGAAGAAACCGGGCTACTAACACCATCCCAGTACTCCCTTGACCTGAAATCCACAGTATAGGGTCTGGTGAAAAGATACTTAGTCCCAATGAAGTCAGACTTCATTGAGACTACCTCATCGTTTACTAAATTGGCCACTGAGGAGTGACCTGTACAGGACCCCCTTCAGTGGTCGTTTAGTTGAAGCCTGTAAGCCGCCGCCCGAGCCTCCCCAATAATGAAGAGAACAAGGGGCGGCAGCACATTGTATTTTTAAAGCTAGACTATAACCTTGCTGGACACAGTCACACACACCGCCAGCGAGCCCCACAAAACAAAACTTTTGTAGGTTGTAGTGCTGTATTGTACGCTAGGTCCAACCAAGCCAGGCTAAAACCACTAACATAACTGAATTTATGTGCACTTTGTTTATTGAGCTGAATAAATGTTTTTCTAATTACCTGGTGTATTTTCTCTTGTATCCATGCTGGGGTCCCAGTACTCGAGGGTACCGCATACCTCCATTAGGTGGCAAATCAAGCGCTGAAGCTCAACATTTGAGCGGACGGGAAACTAAACATTAAGTTGAGCGCAAATGATTGCAATTTCGTTGCTAAAGTTTGGTATTTATAGCCGATAAGGATGTCGCAATGGCACCAGGAACCGGTACTGCACGCAACTGCTGCGGCCGGTTAACGGGCCAACTGACATTGCACCAAATGTCAGGGTCCGAACTGCTGTAAATGTCATGATCGCCCTGGCGGGCCTTGCACTGAGACGACGATATCCCAATCGCTTAATGAAGGCGGCCGACCTGCCGACGCCCAACGTTTTTTTCTTATGGGAGAATAACATGCTTGCCTTCAAAGTTGCACTTTGAAGGCTTTTCTATCTACTTGTTCTGAGTTTAAGTACTTTTCATTCAAAAAAAGTACCTAAATGTCATGTTTTTAAGCGGCAATTTTTAAAAATGTCCCCCAGACCCCCCGGAAAAAGTAGGATACAGGAAATTTAATGAATGGTTAACTTGTTACTTGTGCCCCCCCACCATACAAGGTCTAAACCCGCCCATGCCTACTACGCTTCCTGTTAGTTAGTTAGTTAGTTAGTATGGGGATATGCAGTTGGTCCAACCAACCCTTGCAACGAAGCCTGAGGATTTTTTTCCAATCCCGGTGCCTAATCGACGTAAAGCTGGCAATTCTTGACCAAGTCAAGGAGCTTCTTCACTAAATTAGTAATTTCCAACCGTCCCAGAGGTGAGCCTTCAAAATGTGCTCTTCTCCTGGCACCAAGGGCGTCACACTCCAGGACAATGTGTTCTGCCGACTCTTCGTCCTCCCCACAGAGGCGACGGATGGAATTCTCTGTAAAGAGTCCCACTGTTCTTAGATGCCTCCGGAATTTGCCATGACATGTGATGAGTCCCACCACTAGCTTGACGTGCAATTTACTCAACCCAAGAATTGACTTTGTAACTTCTGGGAAGGATTTCTGACAAGAAAATTGCCGAGTCTTTGCCCTGGGAACCACCGCCATCTTTCCAGATGTCTAGCGCTGACCCAGTTTTTGATTGCTGTTTTGACAGCTGCAGTTGAAACACCGCAGGCCGGCTCAGGACCAATGAAGGGCTTGAGAGCACCCTCCCTAGCCAAGGCATC
Organism: Stictocephala bisonia; assembly: GCA_035578905.1. Taxonomy (NCBI): domain Eukaryota; kingdom Metazoa; phylum Arthropoda; class Insecta; order Hemiptera; family Membracidae; genus Stictocephala; species Stictocephala bisonia. Next base: position 171,396 of record JAQJVL010001045.1, read on the forward strand.
GGCCTGCTCGTTGCCTTCTAATCCCCTATGTCCTGGGATCCATTCCAGCAAGACCTGATTTCTTGAACCCAGGATGCTGAGAGACTCCAGACTATACCAAACAATACCTTCCAGGAGTCAAGAGCCCCTAAGGCCGCCTGACTGTCTGAGAGGATGTGGATATCTTTCCCGCTAACCCCTATCTCGACCGCCGGGGCAATACATTAAAGGATTGCGGTGACTTCAGCTTGGAAAACGGTGCCATACGCTCCCAGGTTCACGCTAGCGTTGGTCCTAGGGTCGCCAGTATAGACACCAAATCCAGCTTTGTTGCCCATTCTTGACCCGTCTGTGAACCATACAATTCGGTCGTGAGAAGAAACTGGGCTACTAACACCATCCCAGTACTCCCTTGACCTGAAATCCACAGTATAGGGTCTGGTGAAAATATACTTAGTCCCAATGGAGTCAGACTTCATTGAGAGTACCTCATCGTGTACTAGATTGGCAACTGAGGAGTGACCTGTACAGGACCCCCTCCAGTGGCCAGTTAGTTGAAGCCTGTAAGCCGCCGCCCGAGCCTCCCCAATAACGAAGAGATCAAGGGGCGGCAGCACATTGTATTTTTAAAGTTAAACTATAACCTTGCTGGACACAGTCACCCACACCACCACCGAGCCCCTCAAAACAAAACTTTTGTAGGTTGTAGTGCTGTATTGTACGCTAGGTCCAACCAAGCCAGGCTAAAACCACTAACATAACTGAATTTATGTGCACTTTGTTTATTGAGCTGAATAAATGTTTTTCTAATTACCTGGTGTATTTTCTCTTGTATCCATGCTGGGGTCCCAGTACTCGAGGGTACCGCATACCTCCATTAGGTGGCAAATCAAGCGCTGAAGCTCAACATTTGAGCGGACGGGAAACTGAATATTAAGTTGAGCGCACATAATTGCAATTTCGTTGCTAAAGTTTGGTATTTATAGCCGATAAGGATGTCGCAATGGCACCAGGAACCGGTCTTGCACGCAATTGCTGCGGCCGGTTAACGGGCCAACTGACATTGCACCAAATGTCAGGGTCCGAACTGCAGTAAATGTCATGATCGCCCTGGCGGGCCTTGCACTGAGACGACGATATCCCAATCGCTTCATGAAGGCGGCCGACCTGCCGACGCCCAACGTTTTTTTCTTATGGGAGAATAACATGCTTGCCTTCAAAGTTGCACTTTGAAGGTTTTTCTATCTACTTGTTCCGAGTTTAAGTATTTTTCATTCAAAAAAAGTACCTAAATGTCATGTTTTTAAGCTGCAATTTTTAAAAAATGTCCCCCAGACCCCCCGGTAAAAGTAGGATACAAGAAATTTAATGCATGGTTAACTTGTTACTTGTGCCCCCTAACATACAAGGTCTAACCCCGCCCATGCCTACCACGCTTCCTGTTAGTTAGTTAGTTAGTTAGTATGGGGATATGCAGTTGGTCCAGCCAACCCTTGCAACGAAGCCTGAGGATTTTTTTCCAATCCCGGTGCCTAATCGTCGTAAAGCTGGCAATGCTTGACCAGGTCAAGGAGCTTCTTCACTAGATTAGTAATTTCTAACTGTCCCAGAGGTTAGCCTTCAAATAGTGCTCTTCCCCTGGCACCAAGGGCATCACACTCCAGGACAATGTGTTCTGCCGACTCTTCGTCCTCCCCACAGAGGCGACGGATGGGATCTTCTGTAATGAGTCCCACTGTTCTTAGATGCCTCCGGAATTTGCCGTGACCGGTGATGAGTCCCACCACCAGCTTGACGTGCAATTTACTCAACCCAAGAAGTAACTTTGTTAACTTCTGGGAAGGATTTCTGACAAGAACCTTGCCGAGTCTTTGCCCTGGGAACCACCGCCATCATTCCAGATGTCTGGCGCTGACCCAGTTTTTGATTGCTGTTTTGACAGCTGCAGTCGAAACGCCACAGGCTGGCTCAGGACCAATGAAGGGCTTGAGAGCACACTCCCTAGCCAAGGCATCGGCCTGCTCGTTGCCTTCTAATCCCCTATGTCCTGGGATCCATTCCAGCAAGACCTGATTTATTGAACCCAGGATGCTGAGGGACTCCACACATTCCCAGACTAGACCAGACGAAACCTTCCAGGAGTCAAGAGCCCCTAAGGCCGCCTGACTGTCTGAGAGGATGTGGATATGTTTCCCGCAAACCCCTTCTCTCGACCACCTGGGCGGCACATTGAAGGATTGCGGTGACTTCAGCTTGGAAAACGGTGCCATACGCTCCCAGGCTCACGCTAGCGTTAGTCCTAGGGTCGCAGTATAGACACCAAATCCAGCTTTGTTGCCCATTCTTGACCCGTCTGTGAACCATACAATTCGGTCGTGAGAAGAAACCGGGCTACTAACACCATCCCAGTACTCCCTTGACCTGAAATCCACAGTATAGGGTCTGGTGAATAGATACTTAGTCCCAATAAAGTCAGACTTCATTGAGAGTACCTCATCGTTTACTAGATTGGCAACTGAGGAGTAACCTGTACAGGACCACCTCCAGTGGCCAGTTAGTTGAAGCCTGTAAGCCGCCACCCAAGCCTCCCCAATAATGAAGAGATCAAGGGGTGGCAGCACATTGTATTTGTAAAGCTAGACTATAACCTTGCTGGACACAGTCACACACACCGCCACCGAGCCCCTCAAAACAAAACTCTTGTAGGATGTAGTGCTGTATTGTACGCTAGGTCCAACCGAGCCGGGCTCAAACCACTAACGTAACTGAATTTTTGTGCACTTTGTTTATTGAGCTGAATAAATGTTTTTCTAATTACCTATTGTATTTTCTCTTGTATCCATGCTGGGATCCCAGTATTCGAGTGTAACGCATACCTCCATTAGGTGGCGAATCAAGCGTTGAAGCTCAACATTTGAGCGGACGGCAAACTGAACATTAATTTGAGCGCACATGATTGCAATTTCGTTGCTAAAGTTTGGTATTTATAGCCGATAAGGGTGTCGAAATGGCACCAGGAACCGGTCTTGCACGCAATTGCTGCGGCCAGTTAACGGGCCAACTGACATTGCACCAAATGTCAGGGTCTGAACTGCAGTAAATGTCATGATCGCCCTGGCGGGCCTTGCACTAAGAGGACGATATCCCAATCGCTTCATGAAGTCAGCCGACCTGCTGACGCCCAACGTTTTTTTTTTCTCAACGGAGAATAACATGCTTGCCTTCAAAGTTGCACTTTGAAGGCTTTTCTATCTACTTGTTCTGAGTTTAAGTATTTTTCATTCCGAAAAAGTACCTAAATGTCATGTTTTTAAGCTGCAATTTTTAAAAATGTCCCCCAGACCCCCCGGAAAAAGTAGGACACAGGAAATGTAATGCATGGTTAACTTGTTACTTGTGTCCCCCCAACATACAAGGTCTAACCCCGCCCATGCCTACCACACTTCCTGTTACTTTACTTAGTATTTTTCGCAGCTGTCAAGTTGTCTCGTCAACAAGCAATAATTATAGTTATGGCTCGTTGTAGTTTACCGTGACCTACAACACTTCCTCTTAGTTTACTTAGTATGTTTCACAGCTGTCAAGTTGTCTTATCAACAAGCAGTACTTGGAGTTACATAAAGTTGTAGACGAATATGACCTACCACGCTTCCTGTTACTTTACTTTGCTTGTTCCAAAGCTGTCAAGTTGTCTTGTTTTAACAAGCAGTACTTGCAGTTACGGCTCGTTAGTAGTAAGGAAAAGGGGCTTTAAGCACAACCATTATCTCAATAATATGCTAGGCACGTGTCAAAACCTCATTAGTATGCATATTGCACACATCCGCCTAATATATATGGTAATACAGCCTTATTGGTATGCATACCAGACAAGGTCAACCAGCCAGAGGTTATTGACCTCACCCAAAGGTCATTGACCCCGTCCAGAGGTCACTGACCTTAGACCTCTAACCTCCGACCTTAGGGTCTTCGTTGTTATTCCGTTTACGTATATGTCCCGATCAGTATTCAAGTCGCATGTGTGTGTGTGTTTTGCGTTCTCATTAGATATTCAATTTTCTTACTAGACTTTCGTTAGTATTCACGGCGCATGTGCATTACTTTCAAGTTTAGAATTCAAGCAATGTAAGCCAGTGAGGACTTGACCGTGTTACCTGTTCTCCTTATACATTCTGTTCTAATAAGACCTTACCAACCACGCCCATAGTTTTTTTTTTTTTTTTTTATTTACTACCGTTGTTATGTTAACAGGTGAGGCCTTATTTGGCTTACTTGTTCTTCTTTTTCTTGTTGATTTTATACTCCTGATATTAAGATTTAAAAAAATAATGAGTTAAAAAATGTTTATGCAATTAGTGAGAATCGAACTTGAAATTTCAGATTGTAAATCAGTCTGTTAACCAATACACGATTAACTCTTTGAATAATATAATTAAATTTGTAATATTTTGTAGTACTTTACGTATATACAATAAAGCTCAATAATGCGTCAGAGGTATAGTATGCGTTTTGCCCAGTAAGAAGTTATGAAATCTGAGAATGTCCTCCAGGGTTAAATCAGTTTGCAGGAGTTGTTTTTGTTGTACAACAATGTTTGTGTACACGTATGATAGCGTGTAATCCTTTGTTTTAATGTCAAAATAAATATGTAATGCGAAATTAGATCAAGATTTCTATCTTTTTAAATATATTGTATCTACAAAATCGCTGGTTTTTTTAATAAAGACGAAAACTATATTTTGTATATCAAAAACAGTATGAAATCGATTTAAGACTGTATAAAACAAAAGATCGACTTGTTGAAAAGTCTTTACAAGACCATATTAGTCAATTTCCGTTAGAAATAGAAAAACAATATTTTGGCTAATCTTCCGTTTTTAGAAAGTAAGTTTTGTACAGTTTAATTATGATGATTGGACAGAGTTTAAGAAAGGCTACAACGCAAATGACGAGGAATTTTGAAAACGATTTAAGTATCAATATTCAACTTAAATATAATGGACAATAATTGTACTATGTCTTTAGAAGACTGTATACGAACATAACCATTAGAATTAAAATATAATATTTTAGTAAATCTTCCGTTTGACAAAATAAGTTTCATTGAAGATGACTATTTTTTTGTATTTATATTGTAAAAATGAAAAAGTGAAGCGTTATAATTCAGCAACATCATGGAAACAAACATATTTAAATGATTACAGATTCAAATAAATCGTGTTATGAATTGATATTTTTGAACTTATAATGCAAGAAAGCATATTTAAATTATCATAGGCTTAAATAAATAATGTTTCGAATTAATATTTTGCAATTATGATACAATAATGGTATCAGTGTTTATTTTGACAATCAAAGTGTAGGCACGCAATATTATGGACTGCAATAAGAAGAGTAAAATGTTTAATTTTCAATTCCTTTAGTGACAGAATGTTATAAATTGCCAGCTGATGACGATAGATCGTCCATTTGGACAAGTTATGCAGCACATTTTAACAGACATACATCTAATGTTGAAGAGATTATTTTACCATTGTTAATAGAAAAACTGACGAAAATTAAAATTAAAGATGAATAAATTATACTAAGGACAGGGTGGGAGCCAGGATATAGAAATACTGAATAATTTGGAAAACATTATTAATATATGAATGTCTATTCAGTTCATCATTCGCCTTGAAACGTTCAAGGTCAGTAGTCAAACATATATTGAATAGTGTTTTAGAAAATTATGTGGTACAGTTGTCAAAGAGAAATTAAAACAAATATTTGTTTCTATTAAAATGCTATTTTTTCTTTTTTTTCCTTTTAGATGGAGTTCATATTAGATTTTGAAGGATTTAAAAATAACGATAACGACTATATAGTAAAGGAGCTTGCTTTGTTGTCTGCTGATGGCCTGGTGTAAGAACTTCATTTATTTCAACCACCATGTAAATTCAATAAATTGCCTGTTCACTTACAAAAACAAGTGGTGTGGCTTCAAAAACAATATCACTGCCTTTTCTGGAACTCTGGAATTAAACATTATAAAGAATTAAAAGATGTATTTAAAAATATTTATTGAAATGGAACTTTTTATGTTAAAGGCAGAGAAAAAAAAACATATTATTAAATTACTTTCAGAGTTTCAAATAAATGTTGTTAATTTAGAAGATTAAGGATGTCCAAATTTAACTATACTAGAAAAACAATCTAATTGTAATTTGATGAAACCTTTTCACATTAATTATAAGTCATATAATTTTGTTTACATGAGCACTCATATTTTATTAGAATGGTTTAAAAGATTTAAGGAAATCACAGACATAGTTGAACAGATAAGTAAGGCTATAAATGAGTTTTATTATAATGGATATACAAATTTGTCATGTGAATTATTAGCATGTCTACCAAAATATTTAATTATCAATTATGTTAGTAATATCAATTGTATTTACAATAGACAACCACAAAACTTAAAATAGGATAAAGATATTTTATTGAATTTAAGATATCTAGAACATTATTTTCCTAAGCCTGGTGAAGATGATTTTGATGACCCTAATCCGATAAGAAAAAACTGTTTTTTTTTTTTGTATGCATAAATTTAAAAATTACCATAGTAAAGGGAAATAGTTTCTATTGTTATTCTTATTGTTTTAGGAATTTTAAGGAAAGAATTACATCATCTACTGTGTCTTTTTATTACTCTGCACTAAGTGAATCTGATTGTTTTGATATAATTATTTGTACTAAACAAATTGTATTAAGATCTGGATTTTACTGTACAACATTGTTTAATAATATTGTATGTTGTGGTTGTGGATGGCAATCTGGCGATTCAAAATTAACTTTACGTCAATTGAATTGTATTTATAAGTTATAAAAAACAGATTGTGAAATATCTAAACATTTAGAAGAAGATTTAAATAGTTATGTAAAATATAAGAAATATTTACTAGAAATAGAGGGAATGATGAAAGACTTTTTTCTATTCTGGCCTAAAACGTATCCAAAAGTAAATGATATGGTGCTATCTGGCTTCTACTACACAGGAAATGATGATTCAATCGCTTGCGTGTGTTTTGGCATCGTCCTTGAACAGTGGTCACCGGAAGATCAGCCAAGTGTGGAACATAGGAAGGTGGCTCCTGATGGTAAACTTACTAATTAAACAACAACATTCTTTGTACACGTGTTACTAACTCACTGCATGTAAATAATTGTTGTTGAATAAATTTTAATATATATTTATATATGTGTTGTTTTATATCATACCATTTTATTCGTAGTCTTTATGGATATAAGAACTGTTTTGGCAAAAGAGCTGCAAAAAAAGGCTCATATCAATTTTCCTAGACATGTAGAACTTAAATGATTGCACGACCTGTATAAAGCTGATCTTGAGGAAATGATTCCTTATGCTAGTGTAAATAAGGGTTACAAATAGCCTATATTATGACTGTAATTAATTGTTTCACTATATTTGCAATAACGGTTCCTTCCGTACAAAACTTCCAATGAAGTAACATCAGCATTGGAACCTACTATTAAGAAATCTCCAATGCGTCATTTTCAAACTGATGATGGTAGTAAATGGTTCAATAATACAGTTATAAGGTATAATGTCAATCATTATTCTACATTTTCTGAGAAGAAAGCTTCTATTGTGGAAAGGTTTAATCGAACTTTAAAAAAAATGTGGACACAATTTATTGCACATGGTTTGTAGCTATAGGTGGTTATATATGCTACAAACACTTGTTCATAGCTATAATAATTCTGTACATCATACTATAGGCGTAAAGCCTTCAGAGGTTAACGAATTAAATGAAAAAGATATTTTATTAAAAATAATTAATCATAGAAATAGAACATGTGTTGTTAAACAAAGATTTGATGTAGGCAATCGCGTAAGAATTATTCGTGTGAAACATCAGTTCACAAAAGGCTATTTACCTAGGTGTAGTAAGGAGATCTAAACAGTGTGGAGGGTTCAGCCAACAAAACCAGTCACTTATATTTTACAAGACGACAACAAAAATATATTGAAAAGTGAATTCTATAAAGATGAATTCAGTAAAACCAAATACGACAAAGTTTATTTAATAGAAAAAATTGTTAGGAAAAAAGGTGATAGATATTTAGTTAAGTGGTTGGGTATGGATTCATATAAATATACGTGGATATCGAAAAAGGATTTACTATAATGAAATCTATCAAACAAAATACACATTTGTCCGGTTTAAATTTAGATAAGTTTGTTGTACAGAAAACTTTGACTTCATTTAGACAACACAGCGATCTTTTACCCAATATCAGATGTATTGCTGTGGTCCTTCAAACTGTGGAAAAGCCAATTTGATATTAAATCATTTGTTTTCATCTAACGAACTATGTTTTGATAATATATACATTTATTCAAATTATTTGCACCAGTGTAAGTACAAATTAGTTGAATGTGTACTAGGAAGCATTCCAGAAATTGAGTATATTCTATATTCAGATAATGAGTAAATTCCACCACCGAATCAGGTAAGACCGAGATCGATAATGGTTTTTGATGATATATCATATGGAAAACAGAGAATTATAAATGATTACTTTTCAGTTCGTCGTCACAATGATGTGGATATGTTTTATATCTGTCAAACTTACAGTTACGTTCCAAAACAGTTAGTTCATGATAATGCAAATGTATTAGTGGTTTTTAAACAGGACGAGAGAAGTTTACAACATATTTACAATGATCATGTAAATACCAATATGAGTTTTAACTTTTTTAAAGGGGTGTGTGTTAAGATATGGAAATCTGGTCGAAATAAGTTTTTAGTTATAGATAAAGTTAGCGCTTTAAACAGAGTTCACTATCGATCAGGATTTAAAAAATTTATTACATTTTAATATTTTTAAATAATCATTTGTTGTTCAGTCATAGTGAATAAACATGGAAACGTTTGACAAGTCCTGGTTTAGTAATGAAACGAAAGAGGAAATAGTAAAAAGTATTGCCGATTGCGTAAGAATATTAAGAAAAAACATACAGCGTTAAAACAAGAGAGGATGGAAATGGAAGAACTTTGGGAAAAAATTAAAACCTAATGCCGAACTGTTGAGAAAACTTGTGGAAGATAGTGAACAGACGAAAGAAGAATAATATATTAGAGATGTGAAAAATGAACATCAAAGGAAATTATTAAAAAACGTTTAAGGAAACGAAGACGAGATGACAAACACAAAACGATACGTTCCTGTCCCGCCACATGGCGTTAAAAGAAAACAAAAACTTTAATTTACCTACAAAACCGGATTATGAAAGTAATTATGAATACGATGGCGGTACTGTCGAAACGCCTGTGTCAAAAAGTCTCCGTTTAACCACCCGAAAATATGGACGGTAAAGAGTCACCTGAATTTATGGAAAGTATAAATAGTAATCCGTTATCAACACCATTAAGACAACATGTTATTTTGAACTTCAGGCACGTGAAGTGTCCACGCGGTTCTGATTAACTAGGAAACAATAGTAAAACTGACCTCAAAGGTCAACCCGTGGCTGATACACAGTCAGTATCAGTCACTTGTACTGTGCGGACCTTATCTCTAGAGCTCTAGCACTCAAGGTCAAAGTGCGTGTATACGTGTAGCCTTGTGCTATAACTTGCATTAAATTGTTTTACTAAGTAATTTTTATTAAATTAAAATGCCGGTCAACTGTGGCGTGTGTGGCAGGGGTTGCAACGATGAATCGAATCATGTGAAATGTGCAGGTAGCTGTGGTAACACATTTCATCTGAACTGTGCACAACCCAGCCTCCAGATTAGAGCTTCAAGAAAGGATTGGTGCTATGAAGATTGCAGACCCGACAAACCTTTTGTCGTAAGTAGCAAGGAATCAACAGCTACAATGACCAATGAACTTCTGGCAAACATATCGAATCTGTTAAGGCAGAAATGCTACATGAATTAAAAAAACATTCTGCTGAAAATGCTGATCTACGTGCCTCTCTTCAGTTCCTTTCGGACGGTGTAGACAAGAATAACAAGTTGTTAGACAGTGTGATGAAGAAGCTAAAAATGTCTCAGGAAGACCAACTTAAACTTATGAGAGAGAATGCTGAACTTCGTGGTACTTTAAACCATTTGGAAGTGTGACTTTGTAACCTCGAGCAACACTCCCGAAAGCGGAACATCGAGATTGACGGTATCCCTGAAACCAATAACGAGGATATAAACCTGATTCTAAAAGATGTGGCCAGTGCGATCAGATTGGAGTTAAAAGGAGAGAGGGTGGTAGCTGCTTGCTCATCGTGTCCCCTCATATAATAAGAAGAGAACCTCGCCCACCATAGTACGATTCTCAACCTACGAGGAAAGGAATGCCTGGATCTCAGGTTACAACAAAATGCGACCACTCACAGCCAACATGGTGAATTCCAACTTGAGAAGCTCTACGGAAGTGTTCATCAACGAACATCTGTGTCCAGAAAATAAAAGGTTACTATCTAAAACCAAGGAAGTAGCAAAATCCAAAGGCTATCAGTATTTTTGGTGTGCAGATGGCAAAATCTTCATTAGAAAGCAAAATGGAGAAAAATGTAAAAAAATCGAGCTACTTTCTGATTTAAATAAATTGTAAATATCTGAACAGCTACGTTTATGAATACTTACCTTCAGTTTTTATACTTAGTAAATTGTTTAAATATCATCAAAGTTTAATAAATATATAATTGGCTCTTAATTACCGTAATATCTACAATACACTCGATTCTACATTTTTCCCTCTCAACATATTTAATCTATCCATTGCACACCAAAATATTAGGAGTTTAAGAAACAATTTTGATTTATTTTTGGTTTACTTAGCAAAATTGGATAAAACAATTGATATAATATTATTTAGCGAAATTCGGGTTTTTGATGATGATATTGCTAGCTATAACATACCTAATTACTCTGCTGTATACAACTGCAATAACGCATATAGATCAGGGGGTTTAGTAGTGTTTATTATTGAAGGATTTCATTACAAGTATGTTGACTGTTTAATTCCAACTGCGGATGTTATAATTTTAGACATTTACTTTAAAAAATCTATTTTTAGTCTTGTAGGAATCTATAGACAACATGAATTTTCTGTATAGTTTTCTATTAGATCTAGAGAAAATTTTTCCAAAATTAAAATTCAATGCTATTATAATAGGTAATCTGAATGTTGATACAATCCGTTATACCATAGAGTCTGATAATTATTTATCAATGTTGTACAATCAGGGATTTTACCCACTAACTGACAAACCAACAAGAATCACAAGAGAATCACAAAGTTGTATTGACCATATTTTCGTAAGATACAACAATTTAAATTCTTTTAAAACAGGCATTTTTCATATAGGATTAACCGACGACAGTTTAATAGCCTTAGTAATAAATAACCTAACTCCGTCTGCACAGCCAAATGAAGTTAAGAATTTTAAACGTATCAATTTTGAAAAATACCTTAAAGTTTCTAATTGGGGTGGTATACACCAATGAGTTACAGTAGATAATGCTATAGATTGTTTTTATAAAATTCTTAACGAAGCTATCAATAGCAACACAGAAATTACAACTATAAATAAAAAGATGCAAACTGCTAAAATTAAAAGTCCATGGATAAATAACTACATTCTAAGAAAGATTGATGATAGGAATAAAATGTTTAAAGTTCTTAAAAGCAGACCTTATGATATTAGATTAATTAATAGTTTTACTAAGCTTAAGGATAGTCTTAGTGTAGATATAACAAATGCAAAGAAAATTTATTGTGATAAATTATTTGAAAAACACGCCAGAAGTTCTAATGAACAATTGAAAATTATTAATAATTTAATAGACGGTATAAAGAAGTAATCAATAATTAAGTTACAGATGGATGATGGAAGAGAAGAAGAAGATCCTCAGATTATAGCGAATTTGTATAATGAATATTTTGTTTCTGAACCTCTTAAGCTCGTTACAAAAACAGCTGGTTTCGATGCAGCTGCTCTTGACCATTGTCAACTACAGCCACTTTCCATATTTTTTAGCCCAGTTACTGCCTTAGAAATATCATCTATTATTACAATTTTTAGAAATAAAAAATCCACCGGAAACAATGGGTTTACAGTCTCATTAATTAAGCATATTGAACAAGAAATCTCACATATTTTAGCTATTATTATTAATCTGATTTTCTCTGAGGGCAGCTTTCCTTCAAAATTAAAAGAAGTAACTACTGTTCCCATTTTTAAAAAAGGAACCAGAAGCCTATTGCAGAACTACAGACCAATTGCTCTCTTGTATGCACTCACTAAAATATTTGAGAGATGTATGAGAAATAGACTAGAAAACTTTCTTGATAGAACACATTTTCTATCATTAAATTAGTTCGGGTTTACCAAAAATAAAATCACAGAAACGGCATTAGAAAATTGTATATTTATAGTATATAATAACATTAATAATGACAAGAAATCAACAGGGGTATTTATAGACTTTGCCAAAGTGTTTGACTTGGTAGATCACGATATTTTGCTGGAAAAACTTAACTCTGCAGGAATAAGGGGGCCAGCTTTGAGTTGGTTTGAGAGCCTTCTGAAAGGAAGAACTCAACAAGTAAAAATTGAAAATTGTTTGAGCGAACTAAGACCAATTTTAAAAGGTGTACCCCAAGGGTCAGTCTTGTCGGCTACGTTATTTTTAGTTTTTATAAATGATTTATTAAAAGTACCTTTTGAAGCAAAAATCCCTCAATCAATCAATCAATCATTTATTGGGCACAATTGACAATATATCTTGCATTTGCCAAGTCAATATTATACATTGAGTATATATCTAAATAATTTTACAAAGTCAGTATTAACTATACACACTGTTTGTATTTTAAAATATTTACAAATAAGAAAACTAAAAATACATTAAACTTATTTACCTTTATATCAAGAGTGTCGGAACTATTCTGCATGACCACCAGCCACATATTCCTCCTTTTTGCCGATGATATTTGCCTTCAATATTCTGAGAATAACTGGTTGAACGTTTGGGAAAACTTGAACAAAGATCTCCGTAGTCTAAGATTATGGTGTGGAAATAATAAAATGGTCGTTAACGCTGAAAAAACTAAATTTATTAATTTTGATCTTAGGCAGTTGTCTTTTGACGATACCTTAAAGTTCCACTTTAAAAATTGTTTAAACTTTTATCAATGTAATTGTCCGCCTATTAACCAAGTAGATAACATTAAATATTTAGATATAATTGTAGATGAGAACCTGTCCTGGAGGTTTCACATAAATCAATTACATATGCAATAAAGAAAAATTATTAGACAATTTTATTTTCTTAGGAATATAGTTAGTGAGCATATTATGCGTATATTGTACATAGCACTAATTAAGTCTAGATTAACATATGGCATCCAACTATGAGGAGGAGCAGCTAATAATTTAATTTACACTTTAGAGAAAACTCAGAAGTATTATATTAAAATGATATTGTTTAAATGTAAGCAAAAACCTTCATTTCCACTTTTGCAGGCATTAAAAATCCTATCCCTTGAACATCTTTATATATTTAAAGTGTTAAGATTATTTTATATTAAAATTGAAAAGGATGCTACAAACCAATTCAGCTTTAAAACCAGAGCTTCTTCTCAGGGATTATTTATCTGACCTAAGGTTAAAAAGCAGTTTTAGAAAATCATTTCTCTTTATAGGACCCAAAATATTTAACTTGCTACCATACGGTGTTAAACATAGTAGTAATTTTAAAAAAATTCAGTTTAATTTAAGAAAATTTCTTTTACAAAGAAATCACTTGATTGACTTTTTTCAAATATTACAACAGTATAGCATATTTAAATAATTAATAGCCTAAGTTCCTCTTGATATTATTGCTCTCTTTTTTTTTAGTGCGGGACTATAATACCAATAATTCTTTCGTTTTGTTTAATAATAGACGATATATGGTCGGATTCTACAATCTCTGAGGAAATGCATATAATGCTGTTTGATATCACTAAACTTGACCTTTAGGGTTAACATGTGGTTGATATGCAGTCCGTCCAGTGCCAATTAAAATAGCAAACAATATTGAAATCAGCCTGTGTTGTGCGAGAACTGAATGGACTGTCGGTGCACCGAGCAAAGTAATTTAGGTTGAATAGCTCAGTTAGGCATGAGGGCTCTAGGGTAAGAGCGTTAACCCTAGGTTAGTGTGGTGAGTAATAGTAACATTATTAGTGTGGTGGGTATCAGAGACCGACAATCTAAAAACCCTATTAAAATTGTTTATATCAAAATGTTTATAAATAAATTAGTATTTTTAGAATAAACATACAATGTTTAATGCATTTTCATTGTTTTTCATGGTTTTATAAACTTTTTTGTGATTAAGAACCTTCTTTACTCTGTAGGATTGAGACCATAACGTGTTTAGTGTGGTTGGTGTCAGGGACCAAAACGGAAGTTGTGCACAAATGCAGTCGTTAAAAAATAATGCCACTTCAAGGTCATGCAAAGGCTCCCCTTAGAGGAAGGTACTGGGAAGGGGAAGGGCGTATTCTTACCCGGCTGCAATTTTTTTTTTCTTAGAAGTACTAATTGGTCTCTCAGACCGCACCACACTAACGTAGGGTTAAGCTAGCGTGTTAGGTTTAGAGGATGTCGAGTGTGTTTAATATGATGTTAACCAGAAGTAGATGGTAGTTGAAGGTAAGAGCACATGTGAACAGAGTATTTAATATAAAATAAAAAATTAATTAAAATGGATAGAATAACAGTGTATTACAAATTATAAACAGATTAAATAAAAAGAATTGTCCCTTCATTTTGGATAAATAATTAATTAAAAACGTGAATTGCGGGTTGACTAGAGTGTTAATTAGGGGCTTGAGGATGAACTGTGATTCGATAGATAAGTATAGGTAGGTAACAGTGTAGGAAGCCGTGGATGAATACCCAAAGCTAAGAGCGTATGTTAACTGTGTATTTGTTAAAATTTGAGAAAAATTAAATTAAATAAGTAGTCTAACAGTACGTGTGAGAAAGATTACATGTAAAGTAGGGAGGTAACCAAGCAGAGCGTGGCATTTGGGTGTGCACCAGACCAGCAGACGACGTGTACGAAGGTAGCCGACGGTCGCCGGAAGTATACGAATGTATTTTATATAGTAAATATGTAAATAGCCGTCATCTTTTGCATTTTATATAGTACTGTATGAGGTGGAAAAGGTTATGAATGCATTTTTTATAGTATAACGACTGAATTTGAGAAGGGGAATTGACACCAGGGACTTCCCTTACGAAGGTGCCATGTTTCCTAAAGGATGCGCTAAGTTTTGCCACCAGGTGCGCTACGATCTGGTCAAACACATAGAGTATATGGAGTAGTGTATATATGAGTAGAGTAACAATGCGCATGCGCGCCCGACCAGCAGACGACGCGTTAGTCATTTATTATAGTGTTTTTTCTATAGTATAAAGACCACCATCTTGGATGAGGGAATTTTGGGAGGGAAGTTTGAGGAGGGAAAGACGTCATATTGGACAAAAAAGTGCATTTTATATAGTATAACATGGAAAAAGTTAGTGTATTTTATATAGAATAACAAGGTTAACAATGCATTTTATATAGTATAACATGGAAAAAGTTAGGTTAAGAGTGTATTTTATATACTATGACAAGGTTAACAGTGCATTTTATATAGTATAACATGGAAAAGGACGCCATATTGGACAAAAAAAGTTCATTTTATATAGTATAAGAGTGTACATTTTATACAGTATAAGGCCACCATCTTGGATGAGGGAATTTTGGGAAAGGAATTTTCCCACGGGGTGTGAGTTGGCGCGGGAGGGAAAAGACGCTATATTGGACAAAAAAGTGCATTTTATTTAGTATAACATGAAAAAAGACGCCATATTGGACAAAAAAAGTGCATTTTATATAGTATAACAAGGTTAACAGTGCATTTTATATAGTATAACATGGAAAAAGTTAGGTTAAGAGTGTATTTTATATAGTATAACAAGGGAATTTGGAGGGAAGTGTGGGAATTAGAGGGAATTTTGAGGGGGAGGGGGGTGTGGGGAGGGGGGAGGGTTGGTACTACTGCGCCGCTATCTTGGGTCCAAAGGTAAAAGTGGGTCTAATTCACGTCTTTTTATACTACTATATAGGGTATGTGTATATATGTGCACTATCATATTAAATACTCTTCATATAATATATATTCACTTTACTATAGTATGTATATATTACTATTGTATTATTTCTATTCTAATTATGTTTATGTATAAACTACGTATTATTATATAAATTATGTGTTAGGTGTTAGTGATAAGTCACTCAAATTTGAAATGAACACCAATTATACTACTCAGCCTACCTGTGTGTGTAAGTACACGTGCGTATTTGCTGTTGTATCTATGATAAGCAATAGCCTTTGTTGACGCACTGCAGTGGACCGCTACTTTAAACTTGTTATTATAGACTGTCAAGTAAAAGTTTGAGTATTTATTTAACCTGCACTGTCATCATATACATGAAATCGATGACAGAATTTCCAATTTGTATTCTGTCCAGATTGGTCGGTAGCATAGTTGGTTCAATCCCAGCTTCATGTGCTAAAGGTTCTCAGTTCGATCCCAATCAGAGTCATAATACATTTTGAGAAGGATCAGCTGATAACCACCGGCTGTTCATTTGTCATTGGGCTAGTAATTAATGACACTTTCTAAGGAATAGTCGGCCTTAGTTTGTAACAATAATTACATTCGCTCATCTACACTCATCACAGTCATTCGAAATCCATATTCGCCCATACCTTGACGATCGGCGTCCTATGAATAGATAAAAATTTAAAATAAATAAATTCTAATATGTATTTGTAAAAAATGAAGGAAATAAATACATTCCATTATATTCTATTATATACGTGGGGTGTCTACGCAGTGCTAATTAACTAGTAAAAAATAGAAATACTGACCTCAAAAATTAACCCGTAGCTGATTTACACATAGAATGTGCACGCGGTGCTGATTAAAACTCGTGGCTTACATACACGTGGAGTGACAACAAGAATTAAATTAACTAGTAAACAATAGTTATTCTGACCTCAAGAATCAACCCGTAGCTGATATACACGTGGGATGCCAGTAGATAAAATATGGGGCTATTAGACTCACTTTTCTGGCCTCTGATTGGTCGAGAGCGGTCACGTGACTTTTCCAAGATGGCGGCGCCCATGTTTCCCGCCAAATTTCCTAACCTCACTTTTCCTAACCTCAAATTCCCAAATTTCCCTCCAAATTCCCACATCATACTATATAAAATGCATTGTTAACCTTGTTATACTATATAAAATACACTCTTAACCTAACTTTTTCCTTGTTATACTATATAAAATGCACTGTTAACCTTGTTATACTATATAAAATACACTAACTTTTTTCATGTTATACTATATAAAATGAACTTTTTTGTCCAATATGTCGTCTTTTTCCATGTTATACTATATAAAATGATCTTTTTTTGTCCAATATGGCGTCTTTTCCCTCCCAAAATTCCCTCCTCAAAATTCCCTCCCAAAATTCCCTCATCCAAGATCGCGGTCTTTATACTATATAAAATACACTATAGTAAATGGCTAACGCGTCGTCTGCTGGTCGGGCGCGCATGCGCGTTGTTACTCTACTCATATATACACTATAACAAATGCATTATGACTGACCCGATCGCAGCGCTCCTAGCGGCAACGTCAATCGCAGCGGACCTGGCGGCATCAGCTGTGCGCGGCTGACGCATGCGCAGGGACTTGCTACTCTGTGGCAATATACACCATAACAAACGCAATATTTCATGGCCGGGCTTTATCGCTGTTATCACATCACTTGACCTCTAAGGTTAGCATGTGGGTGATATGCACGTGGAGCGTCCATGCGTTGCTGATTAATGTAACACTGACCTCAAAGGTCAACTCGTGGCGGTTATCACATCTGCTTCCGTTACTACACAGGATGACGTAATCGGAGTTTCATGTCTTGACAGGCGCGTGACCTAATTGCCCCAACAGTACTACACGGGATGACGTAATCGGAGTTTTATGTCTGTACAGGCGCGTGACCTAATTGCCCCCTCCCCCCTCCCCTCCCTCATCCATCCCTACTTAACCGACCAACACATTCAATCTGTCTCACTTCTGCTCTTGCGCTCGTACTGATCAGACGTGTCCTCACTTTGCTCTTACTCGATATTAAAAAAATTAACTTTATTATATTTTGGACACCGTTCTCTGTGCGGTATTTCAAAGTAAAAATCAATATTTTGAATATCCTCGCCTTTTTTACTTTAATTTAATAATTAATTTTTAATCAATTTAAAGTAAATTTAATTGCATCCTAACCTAACAATGAAATCCTTTGAAATGAAATGAAATGAAAATCCGTTTATTTCAGTAAAAATTACTAATACAATACAGAATACATATGAAAAAAAAATAACTTGAAAAATTCCCCACATGGGCTATACAGCCTGTGGGTGGGGAATGAGCTCTATATCAGCTAATAAATTCGTAATTAAATTATAATAATTTGAAAAGGATATTCAATTTATAAGTATCTATTTAAACAATAATAATATTTATATAATAAAATACATAGTTAAGAGTCAACATTATACATATGTTTATAAGTCAACATTATACATATGTTTATAAGTTAGAGGAATCTCATGTTTGACTGTGAAAGAAAAAAACTAAATCCAACTCACAGAGATTTGGGTAAGCAAACATACCCACCTCACACTCCTTACACACTCGCATTCACTCCAATATACACACACTCATCCAAGCCCAACATACGCACGTACACTCTACTCACTCACACTTACGACAAGAGAAAAAAAAAGAAAAAAAAGGGTACATACATTAATCAGCTCCACGCAACAGGGCGATCTACTATCTGTACTGTGAATAAAAAAATGAATTAACATGATCTATTCCCAGTTCTAACAACCAATGATTAATAAATTGTTTATACGTATTATAACTACAAGGGTGTGGATTTTTTAAATGTGGAGGTAGTTTGGAATAAACAGTGTTGACAATGTAATGTGATGATGAGGTTGACGTAATAGTTTTGAACAATCTAGGTGGATGGAAACCAATATTTAACGCGGCTCTCGTTGAGTACGGATGTGTTATTTCGTTAAATAAGTTTTCTTTATTTTTAAAAATGTATGAAATAATTGTTCTTAGATAAAGTTGAGAGATATTGAGCACTTTAAATTCTTCAAATAGTAAGTCTGTGGGGAAACGTAAGTTTTTCTGCAAAGCAGCTTTAATTATTGATTTCTGAGTAATTTCTAATGGAGGGAGAATGCTTCAGTAACACCCACCCCATGCCAGACTACCGTATTGCAACAATGATTGAATGTAAGCATAATAAACTATTTTTATCAAATCAGGTGAAAGTACTTTACTAAGTGAAGAAAAAATATAAATAAATTTTCGAAGTCTGCCATTTAAGTATGATACATGAACATTCTATTTCAAGCGGTTGTCAAAAACGACCCCTAAATACTTATATTCAGATACAATCTGAACGCATTCACACACCACACACCCCTGCTGACCACCACATGAATGCAAGCGCAATTCCACATTGACCGGATCACAGTCGGCTCTAATAGAAATTGGCATACATTTTGTTTTTGATAAATTAACAGATAACCGACTTTGATCAAACCAACGCTTGACATCGAGTAAGCCCGTCTCCGCCAGACGGACAGTCTCCTCCCATCCACTGCCTTCAAAAAGCAAAGCAGTATCATCTGCATAAAGAAAAATTTGCCCCCCATCTAAATTTAGTCGACCCAGGTTATTCACAAATATCAAAAAAAGTAGAGGGCCCAGCGTACTACCCTGCAAAACTCCATAATCAATTTTCTTCCTAGTACTGTCTTGTCCGTTAATTGTAACAATTTGGTAACGATCGCTAAGGTAACTGTTAAACCAATCAAATTCTGTTCCCCTTACCCCAATATGATCAAGTTTATTTAATAAAAAACTTCTATCAACAGTGTCTAAAGCTTTGGCCAAATCAATAAACAATAAAATAGGTTTTTTATTACGTTCAATTGCATTATGAATACTTTTTGTCAACAAAAATAAATCATCATTTAAATTTTTATCTTTCCTGAAACCAAACTGATTTTGAAAAAGAATGTTATATCTGATTTAATAATTTTAAAGTTGTATTCTAATACTTTTTTCTAATAATTTGGACATGACGCTAGCCAATGTGATAGGCCTAAAGCTTACACATTGATCTTTTGGGCCCCCCTTGTATATTGGAATAACTTTCCCTACTTTAAAAGATTTGGGGAAAACACCATTTTTAATACTGTTGTTAATAATATGAAGAAGAGGAACTTTGAGAAATTGAAAACAGGTTTTTAAAAACAGAGCCGGAATATTATCAATACCAGGAGCTGATCCACCCTTAAGGCTATTTACAATTAGAGTTAACTCATTTTCAGTGACTGGCTGCAGTTGGAAGTTGGCATCCACCCGATATTCTTCATCATTCAGGACAGGCTCAGATACAGGAGGGACCGTGCCGGCCAGATTGGCTCCTACACCCACATAGTATTCATTGAGACTGTTTACTACTTGTTTGATGTCCTCAACTTGTATATCATCCTTGCCCCGCAAAAACTGTTCAAATGGAAAATTATCTTTATTCTTCTTTATACCGATAACTTCAGCAATGTTATTCCACAGAAAACGTTTGTTGTTTTTTGACTGATTAATTTTATTACGATAGTAGATTTCTTTGGCTGATCTGATAGTTTTACTTAAAATATTTTGATTTTTATAACGTGTCTTTAAAACATTATTAAATGGTTGTTTTTTAAGTCGTCTACCCAATTTGTCTCTAGTTCGAATCGACCGAACCAATCCAGCTGTCATCCAGGGCTTGATTCGGCTGTTATTTTATGAGAATCGCACTGTTTTACCTGACAGAGACAATATTTTTTGAACCTGCTCAATGAAAACAGAGCAACTAACATCAACATCATTGGTATTTAGAATTTCAGACCAATCCTAACCCGAAAGAAGCTGGAAAGCAGCATTCATGTCGAGGCGAGTATTGATATTTGTAGAAAATGGCTGACTGGAATTCTTATTAAAACATGACTGAAATTGAACAACAGTGAAGAAATGGTCGGTCATCTCTGATTTAATTATTGCTGATTTTACTGAGCTAATGTTTTTCATATTAGTAAATATATGATCTATACAGCTTTTAGAGTATTCAGTAACTCTTGTGGGTATGTTAATACAACTTGTGAAACCCGCCCCAAACATAACATCCAGATATCTTTGTGATAATTGTTCTTTAGTTTCTGACAAAATACAACAGTTTACGTCACCAATAAGCCAGCACTCGCCACCCCTGCATCCATCGCCGTCGAGATAAGATTCAAGTTCATCGATAAATGTTCCAAGGTCACTTGACGGACTCCTGTAAACTGCCAATAGCGATAGCCTGTCGCTGCCAAACGTCAGCTCTACTTTAAGACAAGTGGCTCCTTGCAAACTCAACTCATCACAACTTACAGTCAGACACTTGCTCACAAAAACAATTACTCCATCATTCTGGTTTTTTCTCTTTTTATTCACAAATCTTTTATACCCATCCATACTCACATTTACACAACTCTCATCCATCCAAGTCTCTGTCAAAATTATGACGTCAAATTTATTTCAATAAGAATTTAAGATGAGCGTAAGTTCATCAAAGTGTTTGTTACAGCTGCGAATATTCAAACTAAGAATTGTTATACTTTTGTTTGGAATAATGTTGTTATCACTAAAAAAATCCAAAACCCCCACATCCTCATAAACACATGCATTTACAGTTCTATTAGATACTATTTCATCACATACGTCGTTTATCATGCTAACAAGTCCAGCCTACCCACCCTATGTTACAAAAATATTTAAATAATAAAAAAATTATATATATAAATATACAAGAATAATAATGTTCGTGCATATACTTGGTAATGGAAATGAAAATACATTGCTACAATTTTATATCTGGTACTACAAAGTTTACAGTCGTTGTAAATAAACATTACATGCAACAACAATCGTATTATGAAAAGAGTAGAACTAAATTGCATTTATAAAGAATGACCTATTGATAAAATGAAAAAGATATACGATTGAACTAAAATATTCATATTCATAGGTACAAACAGACATACACAAACATTCCAATATACAATTACACACAGCATGTTCACACAATACATGCATTCAATGATGTGCAACAATAATGAAAAGATCAATATGTATAAAAAAAATATTAATAATAAAATGAAATAGTATACGTTCCAACAGTATGTTAGAAACATATTAACATCTGCATAACACCACAACACAAATTATATTAACTACCGTTGCTTGATACTTGAACAATTAAAATGAGTCCTAAACTTACTTATCGCTAAATAGATGTTTTCCAGTTTTAGATAATAATTAAGGTGAATTAAATTAATGTAGACTAATCAAATTAAAGAAATCGTATAACTGATATTGTAGTATATGCATGCAAATTGCATAAACAATAAAAAATGCAATCTAAACACATACATGTATAAAAATGAAATATATATTATAAAGGTAAAAAATAAATATATATAAAATAAAGGTAAGTAAAATTTCAAATAAAAATGTAATGCTTTTGTAAGTTTCTATTATTTGTGTAAAGACCCAAACGCCTTAATTCTGAATTAAAATCATACATGGATCATGGAACAAATTCATATTAACTATACCAAATTTGCATGCAATTATGAAAAACCTAATCAGCCATTCAAGACAAATATTTTGCTGAAATATTTAAAAATACAACTTGTAACAGAAAGAAAAAAAGATATATATACATATATATATATATATATATCTACATATATACACATACACACACACATACATACATACATACATATATAAATGTAGGAGAAATCTATTGGAAAAAAATGCTTTTGTTTGCTTATTTGATCATAATAAAATATAACATGCATTAATTAATATACTTGATGAAGAAATTAGACTAAAAATATAATTTTCGAATTAGTCAATTAAAAATAATTGCTGATGGGAATTCAAATAACTTTCTCTATAAGACAATACTATAAAAAAGGATATAAACTCACGAAAAAAGTATTTGATTTAGCAGCAGTATTACATTAATCTAGTTATACGGACTAGCAAAAAAAAAAAAAAAAAAAAAAAAAGAAAGAAAAATGCATACAAATGAATTTAACTTTGCCTTTAATGATAACCTGGTCACCATCTCCCGTCGATTCAACACTTCCAGTCCCGATCTCCTTAACGTACTTACTAGTCATAAAAATAAAATCATGGTCGAAATAAATAAACACCTAAACAGGCTCGGGGGAGCAAAATGGTACATTGCGGTCCAAATTAAATTTTCCAAAATTGTTAACTACGAAGAAATCTCAACTACTCCATTCAGTCATGGCAAAACTCGTCCCTTGTTACCCTCTGATTCTCTAGATGTACAATACTCTGAAGCTACAGAAAAATTTTAGAAAGTGTGGCTAGGTGGGTGAGCCAGGGAAGTGGGTGGGTGCTTGAAAATGTTTTACGACTCGATTTGTTTATTGTAAAACTTCAACCTTTGTACGCCTCTTCTGTCATACCCACCCCGAAAAAAATTTCTCACCCTACTAAGGGAATTTTAAATATTAAAAATTACGATCAAAAATATTTCCTGTACTCTGTACTTGCCCAATTGTTCCCTGACCGAAATAGGCGAGTAAGTTATTACAAAAAACTTGAAAATAAATTAAACATGTCTGGGATTAGCTATCCTGTCAAAAATACCGATTTAGATAAATTTGAAAAATTGAACCCTGCTTTATCTGTAAATGTATTTGGTTTTGAAAAAGACGAAATTTACCCTTTACGTATAACCAAAGAAAAATGTAGAGTTCAACACATCAACTTACTATTACTGACTACTGACACTACCTCCCACTACTGCCTGATTACCAACTTGTACCGACTGCTATCTCACTTGACTAAACACAAACAAACTTCACACTACTGTGACTACTGCCTACACAGATTGTCTAGCCAAGACTCACTTACTAACCACTTGACTTTGTGTTAACCACACGGTGCACAAAAGAATAGACTCCTGTGACGAAAAATACATGTCCTTTACAAACTATACACTTACTTACACAAGTTCCCTTCACTATTTACTGTGAATTCGAGTCCTTTGTCGTACTTATCCCTACTACAATTAACGACCAATTTACGTCACACACGACCAACACTGCCCATCACGTCCCCTCTGGTTTTTGTTACGTAATCATTGACAGTAATGGCAAACCAGTAAAACAACCTAAGGTCTATAGCTGCCCCGATTTTGTTGATAATTTTCTAAATTGTTTGATTGAGGAGTCTAAAGAGCTCTTACCAATTATTCATAAAAACATTCCGATTAATATGTCTCCGCAAGACAAAATTATTTTCCAAAATGCTACCACCTGTCATCTTTGTCAAAATCCATTAGCCGGAGACAAAGTGGCCAACCATAATCATTTAACGGGTGAGTTCTTGGGACCCACCCACAATTCATGTAACCTAAATTATAAAGTTCCCGATCATATTCCAGTCTTTTTCCATAACCTCAGAGGTTATGTACCGGGTCTTTTGACCGGTAAATTTCGTTTTTTTCGTCGTAGTCTGCCGGGCTGCCTGAGATTCGCTTTTGCCCGGCGATTCGCGTAATTTGGTGGCCGTTGGCCCAGATCCGTACGTTCCGGGTTCCAGCTTCGAGCAGGTTGGCCTGTCTCTTCGCTTGTGCTCAGCAGCCGTTCGTCACGAGAATATGATCGGCTAGAGAGCCTAAAACTCCAGGGTCCTCGAGTGGGACGTTCAGCCCTCGGCCTGCCGTCCGGGGAAGGTCGACCTTCTACACTGCCTGCCTGGCCTGAGGACCAAGTCGTAGAGCACATGTTGCGACTAAGCTGCCATTCCCTACATCTGGGTGTTTTCTTCAGTCCTCAGGTTAGTGCGTTCCATCTTTTTTCCCGGTGGCTGAGCTGGGGGTAGTGAATTTGTGAAATAAAAAGAAAAATAAAGGTGCCGAACTATTGAATGTGGCCTAGGCCTAAACTTGAACAGTGATTCTATTCAACACAGCCATTGGGGACTTATATATTTTTTTTACTAAAGGAAAAAAAACTTTTAAAATACAAAAAGAACTTAGTGTTAATATTTATTGTTATTTATTTTTAATTAGTTTATTTTCTTGTTACATTTGTTTAGATTTTTATATTTGTTAGGTCCCCATTGTTAAATCATGTTATTATTTATTTATATGTTTAGGCCTAGTTATTGTTATTTATTTTTTTGTTAAGTGTATTAGGGGTGTTTGGAAGTGAATTTTTACTCGAACGGTACCGTGTTATATTTTCTTTTAAATTGTTTAATTTTTAAACTCACCAAAAGGGGATTATTGTGCTTTTGCTTAACTTCTAATTTGGAGTTGCCCAGGGATTCCGGCTTACTCCCTGGCCCGGTGGAATCAAGGGATGTGGGCTGAATTGCCCGGGTTTGTTTGGGTGTAGTCAAAATTTTCTTAAATTTGTTCACTTTGAATTGTTAATAAATTGTCTTACGTTTTGGGTGTCTCGGGCTGAACTGCAGATAGGCCATGTAGTTGTTAATTGGTAATTTTGGTATTTGTTGAGTTTGTTGTTTTGTAGCTTTTGTGTATTATCTTGTTAATTTTAGGGTTTATTATTATTGATTTAAGTGCGAATTTTGTTGTGGCTTTCTGCCTATTGATATTGTGGCCTTCTGCCAGCCAGTTTTTGCTTACTTGAAAATATAGTCAGTTTTGCTCAGCTGCCGAGTGTTATTTTGACCCTCCAACTGCCACCAGTGATCCCATCGCTCGAGTTGTTTTGAGCCATCCCCCAGTTGGCACGCTTTCCAGCTTTGGTGGGGGGATGGGTCTCAATTGGTAGCAGAGCGTGGTTGCCTAAAAAAAAAAAAAAAAAATTATTCTCTCTTGGTTGTTGACGGTGGGTGTTTGCCAGTTAGTAGTTCATGGTTGGCCGATCTACCGTCAAGGTGTCTTGGTATTGAAAAAAAAAATGAAACAAATAAATAATTATTTAAAAACAAAAAACAATTAGAAAACCAAATAAATAATTTAACTTATATATTTAAAAAAAAAAAAAAAAAAAAAAAAACTAGGCGTGGATCTTGGAGAGTGTGTCTAGGCAAGATGAGATTTTTCAGGCACTCTCCGGTTCCACGACTCCTACGGGTCTGGGTCAGCGGCCTACTTTCGCGCTTTCGCCTAATGTGTCGAGGCCGCAGGCTGAGACAACGGCTCTCACTGTGCCTGAGGTTCCTTCTGAGCCTGCAGGCGTTTCTGTTGAGGTCGCTTGTGGTTCGGCTCCAGCTGCCGTTCCTTCTGCTTCTTTGGGTTCCCCTGCTCTTCTGCAGCTGAGCTACCACAAGCTACCTAACCCTCTCACGCCCATAATCCAGAATCTCCCTGTGATCGATGGGATGGATCCTGAGGAGCTTCTTAAGTTTCTGGTGGCCTTTCTCAGACTTAGTGAGATGCCCGGCATGCAGGCTGGGGACTTGCTTCGTCTGATTTTCCCTTATTGCAGAGGTCCCGTTGGGGAGTTGCTGAGTTCTGTCTTGGCCAGTGATGCCTCGGTGGACTCGTTCCATCGAGAGTTACTTTCGTCGTTTCTTCCCATTCGACTCAGGGAGAGGATGGTCATGGACAGATTTTATCGGTCGCAGGGTAGGGGCGAGTCTCTGGCAGCCTATGTCTCTTCAGTCAAGGAAGCTCGGCAAGCGTTGCGCCTCACACTTTCTGAAGCTGACACCGTTCGTGTCGTCCTGGATGGCATTTCTCCCGAAGAACGGTGCAGATTGGTTTTTGCTGGTGTTCCTTCGACTTTTCGGGAGCTGCATCAGCTGTGCATTGTTTCGCGCAGCGTGCAGTTCTCAGACCAGCAAGGGAGGGATTCTGAGAGTCATCGTGCTCTCCCCACCCGTCGACCGGCTATGTCTTTAGGTGTGAGTCAGCCAGTGGAGTGTCGTGGTTCTCGGCCTCCTGTTGTGTGCTTTGCTTGTGGCCAGCCTGGTCACATTCGTCGTGACTGTCCACGTGCTCGAGGTCGTGGGGCGGGAAACTCTCAGCGCGGGGGGTTGCCTCCACAGTAGCTCCCCGCGTTGTTGTGAGTGACCGTGGCCATTTGCCTTTGACGCGTGCCCATAGCAGGAGTGTCGGGGATTTTTCGGGCCTTGCTGGCATGGCTTCCCTGGGACTTAGTGCGGTCACCTCGGTGTGTCCTAGCGTTTTTGTTTCTTTTGGTGGTACGGTGTGTCGAGCCCTTCTTGATTCTTGTTCGGCATGCAGTATCATCAGCCTTTCTCTTTTTGAGTCCCTTGACGCCTTAGGACTTGTCAGGCACACCGAGCCTTCTTCTGTTACTTGCTGGACGGCATCCCAAACTCCTCTACCTATAATTCTAAAGGCGTTTTTCCATTTTAAAATTGAAGAATTTTCCTGGAGGTGGGGTTTTCTTGTTGCCAAGGACCTGGCGGTTTCTTGTATCCTAGGGGCAGACTTTATTTCTAAGAGTGGTATGGTGCTTGACCTCCAGAAGCGCCAGATGTTTTTCAAGTTTAATCGGCGAGTTTTGGTGCCTATAGTAGGTGATTCTGACTGCCCTCCTGCAGTCAGAGAGGTGGGTTGTGAGCCCGAACAACCCAAGGTGGATCCAGTTGGTCATCTTCCCCCTGAGCAGGCGGAGGCCATTAGGAGGCTGTGTTGGCGGTTTCCTGATGTACTTACGGCTGAGCTTGGGGTCACTTCTCTTCTGGAGTATGAGATCCACCTCACCGATTCTCAGCCAGTTAGAAGTCATCCGTACAAACTTGCTCCCCCAAAGATGGAGGTTATGAGGGCTATGATTGAAGATCTTCTGCGCAAGGGTGTGATTGAACCGTCTCGTTCTGCTTATGCCAGTCCAGCTTTTCTTGTGCCCAAGCCTAATGGTAAGTCTATACTTGTGATGGATTATCGGAGGCTCAACGCTAAGGTCGCTATTGACTCGGTACCTCTGCCTGATTTGCATTCTGCGTTTGATTGGTTCGGTAAGGCTAAGTTTTTCAGTGTTTTCGATTTGAACCAGGCCTACCATCAGATTCCATTGAAGAAGGAATCACGGCCTATGACTAGCTTCTGTGTTCCCTGGAATCTCTACCAGTTCACTAGGGTTCCTATGGGTCTTGCTGTGGGTGCCCAGACTCTTACTCGTCTGCTTGATTCCATCATCCATGATGTGAAATTCAAGTTTGTCTTCAATTACCTGGACGACCTTCTTGTCTACAGTGAGACTTTCGGGGAACACATGCAACATCTAGAGGAAGTTCTTAGTCGCCTTAAATCAGCTGGCCTTACCGTCAATCCAGAGAAAGTCACTTTTGCTCGTCCTGAGATTTCTTTTCTGGGTCATCTGATATCTTCTCGAGGCGTCTGCATTGATCCTGCGAGGACGCAGGGCATTCGGGATTTTCCTCCTCCCAGAGATGCCAAGGGGATTGCCCGTTTTGTGGGGATGGTGAATTTTTACCGTCGCTTCATCCCTAACGTGGCCGAGCTTGCTGCCCCGTTGAACGAGCTGCGAAAGAAAGGTGTCCCTTTTGTGTGGGGCCAAGCTCAGCAGACGGCCTTTGATGCTCTCAAGGAGGCTATCATGCAACCTCCTGTCCTGCGTATGCCTGATTTCAGCAGAGAATTTATTCTTCAGACTGATGCCTCCTCCTCCGCCATTGCTGCTGTTCTTTCTCAGGAGTTTGATGGGGTCAGGCAGCCCATCACTTT
This sequence comes from Stictocephala bisonia, assembly GCA_035578905.1. Taxonomy (NCBI): domain Eukaryota; kingdom Metazoa; phylum Arthropoda; class Insecta; order Hemiptera; family Membracidae; genus Stictocephala; species Stictocephala bisonia. Next base: position 200,351 of record JAQJVL010001045.1, read on the forward strand.
TGCTTCGAGGACGTTGTCTCACCAGGAAAAGAAAGCTTCTTCCATCTATGAGTTAGAGTGTCTGGCTGTTGTCTTTGGTACGGACAAGTTTCGGCGTTTCTTGGAACACGCTGAGTACTTGCTGGAGACGGACAATCAGGCACTATCTTGGCTTCTTGCCCATCCCCGACAGCTCGGGAAAATTGGTCGCTGGGTGGTCAAAATTTCTGCTTTTAAGTTCCAAGTCCAACATCTTAGGGGTACCCAGAATGTCATCGCGGATGCTATTTCCCGCATGTATCAAGAACCCAGTGATCCACCGACTGAGGCTGTTGCTCACTGTGGTGCTGTTCTTCTGGATTTTCCTCTGGCTTTTGACGACCTACTGTCCCATCAGCAGAAAGATCCCGAGCTGTCAGTCATCTTAGGTGAGCTTCAAGAGGGAGGTGCCCACCCTCCCTATTTTCTGTCCAAAGGGGTACTCTGTTGCTGTCCTCGACAGAGGGGTGAACCCCGTGTAGTGCTGCCTAGTCATCTAGTACCGATGGTCTTTCAATATTATCACTCTTCTCTTGTGGGCGGTCATCTTGGCATTCATAAGACCATCGCTAAGATTCGTAGGTACTTCATCTGGAAGGGCATGGACCGGGATGTTGCGGGCAGAGTGCGGGCTTGTCACATGTGCTCTCTCAGCAAGCCTAGTCAGAATGCAAGGTTAGGGTTGTTATCTTCTGAGGTGGCCGAGCGTCCTTTTGAGAAGGTGTTCATCGACTACGTGGGTCCTTTTCCCCGTAGCAAGTCAGGTAGCTCCTACCTACTTGTTTGTGTGGATGCTTTCTCGAAGTTCGTTTGGCTTTTCCCACTTCGGAGTGCCACGGCTAAGCTCACCATCCGTACTCTCCAGTCCCAACTCTTCCAGCACTTTGGTGTGCCTTCCACTCTTGTGTCCGACAACGGTAGCCAGTTTACCTCACACGAGTTTCGTAGGTTCTGTTTTGGCAATGGTATCAGGCATGTGACTACCTCTCCTTATTACCCACAGCCCTCTCATGCAGAGCGGTTCAACCGCAATCTTCGGTCTGCCCTTATTACCTTCCATGCTGAGAAGCAGAACACCTGGGATGAGAGTCTCTCTTGGCTCCAGCTTGCTTTTAATTCTTCCAAGCATGAGAGTCACAATGCCACTCCCTTCGAGATTCTCCATGGCTACCCTCCTAACAACCCTTTGTCCAACTTGTGGAGGCTAAAGGATCTTCTACCTACGCCAGGTGCCACTGACGTAGTGTCCACGTGGCGGGCTGCTCGGCGCAACCTGCTACGTGCTAGAGAGAGAGTGAGGAGGAGGTATGATAAGGGTCGTACTCCTAACCCTTTTCAGGTTGGAGATCTGGTTCTTTGTCAGGCTCACCCGGTCAGTTCGGCCGTGGAACGAAGAGCTGCAAAGTTGTGCTATCGGTGGTCTGGTCCCCACCGCATCGACAGGTTTTTGTCACCGGTGACTGCTCTGCTGGTTGATCCCCAGTCAGGCAGGGTGTTCAGGAAAGCCCATGTGTCCCAGCTTAAGGCTTTCCGGGGAACGGTTGGTCCAGGAGTTGGTGTTCCTAAGGGTTTCTTGGGGCAAAGAAATTGATCACCTCTGCGCCCTAGGTGGCTGTTCTGAGAGAGTCTTGTTCTCTCTTTTCTTGTCGGGCCCGACAGTCAGGGTAGTTTGCTCTCTGTTCGAGGGGTTTCCCCTCTTAGTTTCTCTTGTACGTCCTTGGAGCACCACTCTTCGGAGGTCTTCTTCGTCTTCTGTTTGGTTCCCTGAGGTACCGAGTTTTCTCCCCTGCCTGGGTGTGTTGAGTTTTGCAGAGGGAGGTTGTACCGGGTCTTTTGACTGGTACATTTCGTTTTTTTCGTCGTAGTCTGCCGGGCTGCCTGAGATTCGCTTTTGCCCGGCGATTCGCGTAATTTGGTGGCCGTTGGCCCAGATCCGTTCGTTCCGGGTTCCAGCTTCGAGCAGGTTGGCCTGTTTCTTCGCTTGTGCTCAGCAGCCGTTCGTCACGAGAATATGATCGGCTAGAGAGCCTAAAACTCCAGGGTCCTCGAGTGGGACGTTCAGCCCTCGGCCTGCCGTCCGGGGAAGGTCGACCTCCTACACTGCCTGCCTGGCCTGAGGACCAAGTCGTAGAGCACATGTTGCGACTAAGCTGCCATTCTCTATATCTGGGTGTTTTCTTCAGTCCTCAGGTCAGTGCGTTCCATCTTTTTTCCCGGCGGCTGAGCTGGGGGTAGTGAATTTGTGAAATAAAAAGAAAAATAAAGGTGCCGAACTATTGAATGTGGCCTAGGCCTAAACTTGAACAGTGATTCTATTCAACACAGCCATTGGGGACTTATATACAGTATTTTTTTTACTAAAGGAAAAAAACTTTTAAAATACAAAAAGAACTTAGTGTTAATATTTATTGTTATTTATTTTTAATTCGTTTATTTTCTTGTTACATTGGTTTAGATTTTTATATTTGTTAGGTCCCCATTGTTAAATCATGTTATTATATATTTATATGTTTAGGCCTAGTTATTGTTATTTATTTTTTTGTTAAGTGTATTAGGGGTGTTTGGAAGTGAATTTTTACTCGAACGGTACCGTGATATATTTTCTTTTAAATTGTTTTATTTTTAAACTCACCAAAAGGGGATTATTGTGCTTTTGCTTAACTTCTAATTCGGAGCTGCCCAGGGATTCCGGCTTACTCCCTGGCCCGGTGGAATCAAGGGATGTGGGCTGAATTGCCCGGGTTTGTTTGGGTGTAGTCAAAATTTTCTTAAATTTGTTCACTTTGAATTGTTAATAAATTGTCTTACGTTTTGGGTGTCTCGGGCTGAACTGCAGATAGGCCATATAGTTGTTAATTGGTAATTTTGGTATTTGTTGAGTTTGTTGTTTTGTAGCTTTTGTGTATTATCTTGTTAATTTTAGGGTTTATTATTATTGATTTAAGTGCGAATTTTGTTGTGGCTTTCTGCCTATTGATATTGTGGCCTTCTGCCAGCCAGTTTTTGCTTACTTGAAAATATAGTCAGTTTTGCTCAGCTGCCGAGTGTTATTTTGACCCTCCAACTGCCACCAGTGATCCCATCGCTCGACTTGTTTTGAGCCATCCCCCAGTTGGCACGCTTTCCAGCTTTGGTGGGGGGGATGGGTCTCAGTTATGACTGCCACCACTTGATCCAAGGGTTAGGTAAATTCAAAAAAGAAAAACTGTCATGTATCGCTACAAACAGGGAGCGGAACATTTCAGTCAAACTTGAATCTTTACGATTTTTGGACTCACTCCAATTGCTTAACGCTTCTTTGGACACACTCGTGTCCAACTTAGTTACTGACGAGGCTTCAAAACTCAAAATTTTAGGGCAGTGTATGACCAACACAAACTTACTTCTACGCAAATGTGTCTTTCCCTATACTTACATGACAGACGAATCAAAATTTAACGATACTGAACTTCCTCCTAAGGAGGCGTTCTATAATGATTTGACTTAAACACATATATCCCACGACGACTATGCCCAAACTGTGTGGACCGCCTTTGACATGACCACTTTGAAACAATACCACGACCTGTACCTACTGACTGACGTGTTATTACTGGCAGACGTGTTTGAAAATTTTAGGACGACCAGTATGACTAACTACGGTATTGATCCGTGTAACGTCTACTCTGCCCCCGGACTGGCATGGAATTCCATGTTAAAAATGACAGACATACGTCTTGAACTAACTTACTGACATAGACCAACACCTATTTGTCAAGTCTGGGATCCGGGGCGGTGTCTCCATAATACCTAACCGGTACGCCCAGGCCAACAATCCTTACTTACCACACTTTGACAACACAAAACCGACCAACTATTTCCTTTATCTTGACTGTAACAATTTGTACGGGACCAGTATGTCTGATAGACTCCCAGAGTGTTAATTCAAGTGGATCGACCCACAAGACATTGACTTTACAAAAGTACCTGACGACTCTGACATAGGTTACATTTTAGAAGTTGACTTACACTACCCAGACCATTTACACGACTTACATTCTGACTTTTCACTGGCCCCCGAACGAAAAGTAGAGACAGACGACATGCTTTCCCCCTACTGTAAGGACTTGCTTCATGAACTCGACTACAAACCGCCCAAGACTGAAAAACTACTAACTACACTTTGTGACAAAACAAAATATGTTGTACACTACAAGACTCTAAAACTTTACTTACAACTTGGACTTGTATTGACCAAAATTCACCGAGCTCTAAGTTTTAAACAGTCTGCTGGTTAGCCCCATTTATCAACTTTAATACAGAGAAAAGAAAATGTGCCAAAAATAACTTTGAAAAAGATTTTTTTAAGTTAATGAACAAGGCTACGTACAGGAAATCCTTGGAAAATTTTAGGTCGCGTATTGATTTTAAACTAGTAAATAACGAAAAACAATTGGTTAAATGGACTGCTAGTCCCAGACTTAAAACATTTTTTGCTTACAATAAAGATATTGCGGGATTGGCCTTGAAAAAAAACCAATTTTCCTAAACAGACCCATTTAAGTTGAATTTACAGTATTGGAAATTTCAAAATTAATAATGTACAACTTTCACTACAACTGGGCAATTGCAAAGTATGGGAAAAACATAAAACTTTGTATGACTGACACAGACTCACTATTCTACAACGTATATACTCCCGACGTTTACGCAGATGAAAATGAATTACACCTTTTCGATACGTCTGACTATCAAACTAGCCACCAATGCTACAGTGTAGAAAAAAAAGCGTTAGGAAAATTTAAAGATGAACTAAACTCAAATCCGGCTAGGGAAATAATTGGCTTGAGAGCGAAATGCTACTCCGTTCTAAATTATAATCTAGAGGAAAAGAAGGTAGCCAAAGGCATCCCCCGAGTCGCGATAAAAAAACAATTAAAACATGAAATGTACAAAGATTGTCTTTTAAATCATTCGTTAACAACAACATCCGCTCTAAACATCCGTAGTGAAAAACATAAAATTTACACACAACACATTTCGAAATTACACTAGCATACGGACACGATTTAATTAGCAAAAAAATGAGCTTTAGAACATGACCATGATTACCCAACTAAAAAACCAAAACTAAAATAAAAACGTACCTTACAAAATAAAATCTTTTCTATGTAAATAACAATCATAATAATTAATAAAAGCAAACTCGTCTTGACGTAAGTCGTTTACACCCTCCTCAATCGCTATCCTCTCCATGACTGACTACCACTCCCTTACCTCCTTCCTTTCTTATCACTCGCACTAATGGCGTCAATCGGTTTACTTGCCTCTCTCGCTGTAGTGGAACTTTGTAAAACCTTTAACAACCTTTTCGAAATTAAACAATTAAACCTTCCAAAATCAATTCAACAATACTTGATACAAATTTACTTTTCTAAAAAAGACGGTCCACCACAGTATCACTTTGAAAACTAGAGGCTGGACACTTTTCTAAATTGGCCAGTCCCATTCCTCGACCCACATGTAATGGTAAAATCTGGCTTTTATTAATTAAATTATAGCGATGTAGTTCACTGTTTCTCCTGTGGTATACATATTGGATGTTGGGAAGAGGGTGATGTTCCATTTGATGATCATAAAAAATATTCTCCAAACTGTAGGTTTATTAATGGCCTACCTTTAATTCAGTTTGCAATTTGAAAAAATTAGCTGAATTTTGCAACTAACAGTGCCTGTACCTTTCGAGCAACTGTATGAATGTGGATCTGGGATGTAAAAACCCGTATCCAAAAGCAAATGTGGCTCTGGGGCGTGAAAACCCGTATCCAAAAGCTAATGTGGCTCTGGAGTGTAAGAACCCGTATCCAAAAGTGAATATGTCTCTGGGGCGTAAAAACCCGTATCCAAAAGCTAATGTGTGTTGCTCGTTAGGTAAGTAAGGCTTTACAATTGGCTGGGAGGCAGTAAACTTTATTTCTATTAATTTTATGGTCGACTGCCACCATATAGAGCGAGGTTGGGGCTCTATACACACACAAAAAATTAATTGTTAATCTTTACTTGAATCCTTCCATTCTTCCACTATGAGTGTAAGAGAGCATATAGCAAGGGAGCTACATGCTCCAGTTAGAAAAAAATTCCCTACTAGACCTGTAGAAGTTAAGGGAATACAAGACTTGTTCCAAGCTGACTTGGTCGAAATGATACCTTATTCTAAACAAAACCAAGGGTACAAGTACATCTTAACAATAATAAACTGTTTTAGCAAATACGCCTTTGCTGTCGCATTAAAAGATAAGACTGGTCCAGAAATCGTTAAAGCTATAACACCCGTATTAAAGTCCAATAAAATGAAACATTTACAAACAGATGCGGGTAAAGAATTCTACAACGTAGGATTCACAAAGCTAATGAAAAAATATGGTATAAACCATTACTCAAGCTACAGTGATAAGAAGGCGTCCATCGTAGAGCGGTTCAACCGTAGCCTTAAATCATTAATGTGGTGAAAGTTCATGGAGCAAGGTAAGTATCAATGGGTCAAGATACTACCTTCTTTTTTGGAAGAATACAACACAAGAAAACATAAAACTATTGGCATGGCTCCAAGTCATGTGAACAAAAGAAATGAAAACATAGTCAGAAAAAACATTAATAAAAATAGACAAAAATACAAGAAAGTGGATAAAAAGTTCCGTTTAAAAGTAGGTGACAAGGTGAGAATAAGTAAGTATAAAAAAGTTTTTGACAAAGGATACCTACCCAACTGGACTAACGAGATATTTACTGTGTACAAAGTCCAAACTACTGTTCCTACAACCTACCTCCTCAAAGACCATACTGGTGACGTCATCAAAGGAAGTTTCTACGAAACAGAGCTACAGAAATCCAAAAGAGACGACGTATACTTGGTTGAAAATGTACTTAGAAAAAAAGGAAAAAAAGTATTAGTTAATTGGGCAGGATACGACGGTAAACATAATACATAGGTGAACAAGAAAGACTTGTTATAAATAAAGGCTTCCCTTACACTTTCATTCATAACTCAACAATGCGTGTAATTGAACAGGACACAAAGCTACGTGTCGAAAACTTTGCCATGTACACTATACACACAGGTAGTGGCATTAAACACGGACCATTATTTCCATCCACTATAAGGTGCATAGTGGCTGGACCGAGTAATTGTGGTAAAACAAACGTTGTTTTCAACATGTTGTTCGATCCAAACGGATTAAGGTTCGAAAATGTTTACATTTTCTCAAAGTCCCTACATCAAACCAATTATATATTTTTAAAAAGTGTTTTACCCAAGGAAATTTGATACTTTATATTTGATGAAAATACTAAAGTCTTACCGCCTAAAGAAGCTAAAAGTAACTCCATTATGATTTTTGACGACATTGCGTGTGAAAAACACGATAATATACGCAACTACTTTACCATGGGCCGACATAATAACATTGATTGCTTTTATATAGGACAAACCTACAGTAGGATACCCAAACAGTTGGTGAGAGATAATACACACTTGATTATTTTATTCAAACAGGACGAAACAAATCTCAAACATGTTTACAATGATCATGTTAATACGGACATGACTTTTTAAAAGTTTAAAGAAATGTGCGCTTTAGCTTGTAAAGATAAGTACAGTTTTTTCTGTATTAGTAAGGACTGTAAATTAGATAAAGGGAGATATAGAATTAGCTTTGACAAGGTTCTAGTCTCGTAATATAAATACGACCTACTTTAATTTTCAACAACAGTTAGCGACAAGCCTCTGTGTGATCCACAACTAGAACAAACTTTGTAAATTTTCATTTATAAACATGTCGCAAAACAGTAAACATCAAACTCTTACGAGAAGAATTATACAGCTGCAAGATGCTGTCCACCGGAAGTATCGTGCTTTTAAGTTGGGTAACATGTATACCGAACAAACATTAGAGAAACAGTACAAACCAAATTTAACTGAACTTAGAAACATAACAGAGTACGATATAAAAAATGAACCAAAGAGGAGCCTATGGACCTCAGCGTGGACGAGCAGGATAATTTTAAGCCAGATTATATGTCAACACCTAAAGGACCATCGTTTATTCAAGACACACAAGTGTTTGAAACCTCGTCTCCCCCCCCCCCCACCCTCAGTTAGTCAATTAATACAAAGCCCTGCAAAGTTTCACGAGGCGTCACAGTGAGTTTTAGAGACATTTAACGCGCCCATTACAGAGAAAAACATGTTAAAACTTTTAAAATACGAAGCCGGTGTTAAGAATAAAATGGACAACATATACGGGCCACATATAGACGATGATAAATTAATGGTGGGTAATCAACTGCTTACATTCGACAACGAAGGAAACATTCATTTGAACAATGTACAGTACCGAGGAACCAAAGGCCTTTACGAATTATTATTTAAAAGGCAACCCGATGAAAAGGTATACACACAAGATGATTTGAACGCTTATAAAGATGTAGTGATAAAAAAAATGCACATAGAAAAGGTTATTTACCTCAAAATCACATTGACTGACCGACAAAGTCCATAAAATATAAAAACATAATTTCCGTATTATTCCCCAAACAAATGTACGGTAAAGGGCTAACAGACTTTGGATCACGTGACATTTCCTATTGGGACAATCAAAATGAATTATGTGATAGATTAAAACTTATTATAGCTTCGACAGAGGCTGGAAATGGCAAACATAGGAACGAAATTCAAAACATAATCGAGGAATTAAAAGAAGCTAAAATTATTTCAGGAGCTGGTAATAGCCGATACAAAGCATTAATCGCTTATGTGTAAACATGGATACTTATTTTGTTTTGTGTATAAAAAGTATTTTCATACGTATATTTTCATCAGTTAGATTATGTCTGTGGACAAGTTTGGACGTGTCTTGCCCTCAGAGAGCAATCAATGTAAGTGGCAAAGGACCAACGGGCGAAGGTTTTCAACTAACACCTGAAGGAAACTATGATATTGAAAATAAACGAATGGTTAACCTCGGTGTGCCCGTGGCAGACAACGATGTTGTTACGAGAACATACTTTGAGGCTAACACAATGCCAAACTTACAAAACAGCTATTCTGGGCGTAACAAAAGAATAGAAAATTAAGCATCGCCAAAGGAGCTCGGAGATGCCGTGAATTTGAGAACTATAGGTGAACAATGTGTACTGTACCAACAAAAAACAGTCAACGTAGGAGATAGGCTTATAACAAGGGTTAAGGACCCTACAGGTCCGAATCATGCGGCGACCAAACGTTACGTAGATGCTGCCGTTCCTGTTAAAACTAGTAGTTATTGGAGTTTTGAAAAGTGACGTTTAGTTTCTGTAGCTGACCCACATGATAATCAAGATGCTGTAACCAAGTCATATCTACTGGCAAACTGTCCAAAGAAACGCAAGGATGACTGGGACTTTGATAATATGGGAATTAAATCTGTTAGAGATGCGAAAGAAATGGACGAGGCTGTAAACCTAAAAGTGTTAACCGAAGCAAAATCGCATATTTTGGAAATATTAGGTCAACAAACAACAACTATAGGTTCAGTGCTGACATCACTTAAAGATACGGTTAGTGCACTGGAGGGGCGGATTTATGAAAACAGCGTTAAATCTGAAAAACAACTTAGAAAATTAGGTCAGTTATTTTTTTCCCATATTCATGGTGGTAAAGGGCGGAGTAAAGAAACACTGACCGCCGATAACTACATAAACTGGGCTGAAATTTTTAGGTGAACAAGGTGAGGGGTAATATAAAGTGAAATATAGCTAAGTCCCTTCATTCTTCAACTAACCTTCGTAAGAGACACATATAATGAAGAAGAAATCGTCACGTTGCGGAAGAGGACTTGTATCTAGTGCACTCGAAGGAATCGGAAGTTTAGCTGGAACAGCCTTAAACGGGGGTATTGATCTACTGCCAGTGGAACTTCACCTGCCAGGATACTGGTACTGTGGGGGTGGCTCCAAGTTAAAGAAGAGATTAGCTCATGGTGATCAGGGAATAAACGGTCTGGACGAAGCCTGCAAGGCCCATGACATAGCCTACTCACAGTATTCAGACACAGCGCGGAGAGCGCAAGCTGACAGAGACTTGGCCGAACGAGCTTTGCAAAGGTTTAAGAAATCAGATTCGTCTGTAAGTGGAGAGCCGCAGCTTGGGTAGTTTCAACAGCCATGAAGGCGAAAGCAAAGTTGGGCGGTTCTCATAAGAGAAAAAAACAAAAGAAGGGTAAGGGCTTGTATCTAAGACCCTGGGTAGGCCAAGGTGTTAATAATGCACCTAAAAACAAGAAGAAATGCACTTGTAAGAAGAAAAAAAAAACTTCAAATTAGTCTACGTTCCCGGACATGCCTATCAAACCACAAACTCGTTACCTATGCTAAAAAATTAAACATTCCACACTTTAGAGGTGTTTACTTGAGGGACACACTTCCGAATAAACCTAGATTGAACGAAAGTGCAATTATTAATTTGGACAGTATACAGGGGGAAGGTACACATTGCGTTTGTTATAAAAAGCTAGGTAACGAGGTTTTGTACTACGACAGTTTTGGTAACTTGCGTCCTCCTATGGAATTGATTATGTATTGGGGTCCCAGTTTTATAAAGTATAACAATGAAAGACAACAGGATTTTGACTCAGTACTTTGCGGGCACTTGTGTTTAGCGTTTCTCGTTGATAATATTTTTCCTTAGTGGACAGAGTTCAACGCTAAGTTGTGACATATTTCCTTCGATCGATTTATCGACAGGTGATTGGGGAATTGGTTTGATCGATCTCACAACGTACAACTCAATACCAAATGTAGAAGAAAATGTGAACGACACATTCCACTACGGGGACACTGTAATGAAAATTCCGACTGGCTCCTACGAGATTAGCGATTTAGAGAATTACATTAACAATAAAATAAAAACTGGTGTAAAATTCAGTTTAAAACCAAACAATAGTACTTTGAAAGTTGAAATTACTTGTAGCGAGCCCATTCACTTTGAAACAGTAAACAGCCTTGCCACCTTGCTCGGCTTTAATAAAGCTGTATACGAAGCTAATAAAACTCACATGTCCGAGAATGAGGTTAACATTAACTCAGTAAATGTCGTTCGAGTCACATGTAACGTGGCAAGAGGCTCGTACCAGAACAGTCAGGAAAGCCATATAATACACGAATTTTATCCGTCAGTTCCACCTGGCTACAAAATAATTGAAACACCCCATAACGTGATATATTTACCTGTGAGTGTGCAAGCTTTGAATTACATTACTTGTGAGCTAAGAGATCAACAAGGGAAATTGATAAACTTTAGAAACGAAACAATTTCGTTACGCTTACACTTAAGACGAAGCAATGGAATTAGTATCTAGGGAAACAACTGTGTCGAAACAGGTCATTAGACCTAAAACACTCCAGGTGTTAACATCAAGCAATACAAAGCTTTTAAGATCCTTAGGATTTAAAATAAAAGTAAACAATGTTGCAAATTGAGGGAGAAGTCGAATACAGCGATGTTATTACAAGCTGTGAATATCACACACACAAACCGTACGCCTCTTCAACTTTCGAAAACAATGATGAAATACGTATCGCCATCAGTCAACAGGACATTATTACTGCTCCATTTGAAAGTTCTCTGCATATTTCTAATAAAATTACAGCCAAAAAGGTTGGCGGTGTAGTCACAGACGTGTCTCTGATTAATAACGCTATGGCGTACTTGTTTGAAGATATTTGATACGAAATTGCTGGTATAACAGTGGACCGTACTAAAAACTTGGGTGTTGTATCAACTATTAAAAGTTTACTGTCACTTAGACAGAATGAAACAAATGCATTGGAAAATGCTTGTTGGTACGGTCCAGAGTCATCAAAAAAACAACATAGTTTACTTTTGCCGTTCCATTAAAATTACTCTTTGTTTTCATGGAAGATTACAGGAAAATTATTGTAAATATAAAACAAGAATTGATTCTGCTGCGGTCAGCCAACAACACCGATGTGTTGAAATCAGAGTTTGCGCTATCACACAGTCTGGAAATAACCGACTTGTACTGGCGTGTGCCACACTTGACTGTTTCCGATAGTTACAAAGAAAAACTTTTAAGACTCGTTAATAAAGACACATCGATTCATATTCCCTTTAGGTCGTGGGAGTGTCACGAATATCAAACGCTCCTACAAACAAGGAGACATAATTGGACTGTAAAAACGTCATCGCAGATAGAGAAACCCCGCTATGTGATACTAGCGTTTCAAACTGATAGGAAAAATAACATAAAAATTAACATATCAGGTTTTGACCATTGTGATTTAATGGATATCAAGTTATACCTCAATTCAAGTTACTATCCCTACGACAATATCCGAGGTGATTGGAGTTTATTCTATAAAATGTACGCGAAATATCAGTCTTCATACTACGATGTTTCCAATTCACCTATCATGGACTTGGATACTTTTAAATCGAAATGTCCAAACTTTGTAATTGACTGTTTCAAGCAGAATGATTCAATCAAGTCTGGACCTATCGATGTACGCGTCGAATTGGAATTTAAAATAAATGTACCGGACAAGACTACAGCTTACTGTTTAATAATGCACGATGCACATTTAATGTACAATCTTTTAACAAGTACAGTAAGAACGGTTATGTAATGAAAGGGGGTGGGGAGGGGGAATAGTATTTAGTAATACAACTAAATTAATTTATTCAGTTGAGAGGATGGAGCCGTCAAAACAAAGCCCACAGTAGTCATGTCGACACCGGCTGTGGTGGAGTTTCATGAGTTCAAAGACAATCGCAATAGATTTATCGTTAAAGAATTTGTTGTTGTGGGTCCTTTTGTAAATGTAAATATAGTTTTCATGTCTCCTTATCCTGAAAGTAAGTTGAATAGTGCTTCTCGGAAAGCTAACAATTGGTCTGAGCGTAAGTTTCACAAAATACTTTGGGAGGAGGGATGTGTACCTTTTAACTTCAAATAAGTTCGTAGCTTACTAAAACCTTTTGATATAGTCTATACCAAAGGGTTGGAGAAAAAGTTATTTCTTTCCAAATTTCACGGGAATGTTCAGGAACTCGACGAGTCTTGGACAGTTCTCGACATGTATACGTTTTTACCTTGTTGTTTACCACAACATGCTAGTGATGGCATGTGCGCCTTAGTTAGTGCTCAGTTTTACTACAAAAAGTTGCTTGCTTTTAAATGTGTGTAATTTTACTGTGAATAATTAGATAAAAATTTTTACTATCGTATCCATAGCTCTGTGTGAATGTGTGTGCAATAACCGTAACGTCGAGGTGAGGGCGGCCCAAATTCAATAAAAATCGCCCGACTGTTCTCTAAGGCAGCCGTAAAACGCATAATTCCTGAGGCGGTCCTGCTGCTTAGGGCTGGGCTAATCCCCATAAGACCTTGAGTTGCAGATGCATCTAGTAGGCAATGGGCCCTCGTACGGTACGTGTATTTGGATGTGTGTAACACTCTATGGCTGGCTTAAACTCTGTAAGTCCAGGGTGTGAGTAAGGGATATTTTAGTAACAAGAAAAATAAAAGCCCTTTGTAAGTTTGTGCGTCAAATTGAAAGGCTTCTCCAAGTAAAGTGGCGGCTAGACTTATAGGGGATCCAAAAAAAGTATAAAACATTAAAAAACACAAAAATAATACTGGGAGGTAGCAATTTTGTTATGGAGTGGCTATCAACGTAGCTTGTGATGGTTGGGGCAAGTTAAATTAAAGTAAGTGGGATTATGCCTACTGGGGACACTCACTATAAGAGACCCTACCTCTTGGGTGGTGTGGAAACTTGGGTCAAGGTTACAGATTTGTCTGGACAGACATTGAATTGATAGTCATAGTCTTGTTTGGGAATGCAAGGACAAGCGTTACGACTCATGCATAGGCCTTCGGGGAAAGAGGCACAATACTCCCCTGTGACTCTCAAGGTCAACTGAGAGTATAAAAGGACTCGTATTTCCATTTATCTTATCAGTCTATAATGGCATCTTTTGTCGAAAGTTTCAACGCTGCTACTCCGATGAATTATATTACTGTCAAGGTTGGAGATTTTTCATCCAACATCCAGTATCCAGTCAAAAGTATTACATGCATAAGTACGAAATACGGTGATACTCTCGTTGCGATACTGTTTGATCCACATTTGAAGGAGGACATCAAGGTGTTTCTACCTAGAAGATACGTCGATATTTTGTATGAGGAAGAATCAATACCGAACAACTTGGTACTGATCAAAGAAGTTGGATCCACGTCTGCTGTACACATTTTCCAGGTACGTATGTTAACTTGAGAGAAAAGTAACAAAATTCTTTTGTTATGAGTTGTTTTCTTATGTGTGCTGTTATTGTTTCAGAAAGATGGAGCATTGCTGCAAGATGTTTAAGTGTTTCAAAACACCAGAAGATCGAGTACACGACTGCAGATACTGCAAAGCATTTGAAGAAAAAAGAAAAAGACGTTGCATCCCATTTATTTTCATACCGTGTATTATGTTCGCAAGTTACATGGTCTACAATATTTACTATAAACACCTAGAGTAAATCTCTATGGAAAGGTGGCAGGATGGCTACCAACTTAATGAACGATGGTTGGGGCAAGTTACAATAAACAGCCGTTCTCACGGCTAGTGAGACTAAGCCTACTGGGGAAACTCACTATAATAAAAAACGCGCCGAGATCCTACCTCTTGGGTGGTGTAGAAACTGGATCAGAGCACATGCTAGGACAGTAGTTACAAGTTTTGCCACCAGGTGCGCATTTGCAAAGAGTGCAATTGACATTTTTTATAGTGTATGTATGAAATATTACGTTTGTTATAGTGTATATTGTCACAGAGTAGCAAGTCCCTGCGCATGCGTCACCCGCGCACAGCTGATGTCGCCAGGTCCACTGCGATCGACGTTTCCGCTAGGAGCGCTGCGATCGGGTCAGCCATAATGCATTTGTTATAGTGTAAATATGAAATAATGCATTTGTTATAGTGTATATATGAGTAGAGTAATAACGCGCATGCGCGCCCGACCAGTAGACGACGCGTTAGCCATTTATTATAGTGTATTTTATATAGTATAAAGGCCGCCATCTTGGATGAGGGAATTTTTGGAGGGAAATTTTCCACGGGGTGTGAGTTGGCGCGGGTGGGAAAAGACACCATATTGGACAAAAAAGTGCATTTTTTATAGTATAACATGGAAAAAGACGCCATATTGGACAAAAGAAGTTCATTTTATATTGTATAACATGGAAAGAGTTAGTGTATTTTATATAGTATAACAAGGTTAACAGTGCATTTTATATAGTATAACATGGAAAAAGAGTATATTTTATATAGTATAACAAGTTTAACAGTGCATTTTATATAGTATGATGTGGGAATTTGGAGGGAAATTTTGGAATTTGTGGGAAATTTGAGGTTAGGAAAAGTGAGGTTAGGAAATTTGGCAGGAAATGGGCGCCGCCATCTTGGAAAAGTCACGTGACCGCTCTCGACCAATCAAAGGCCAGAAAAGTGAGCCTGAAACTACCAGTTTTTATCTACTGATGCCCACGTGGTGCTGATTAACAAGTAAACAATAGTAAACTGACCTCAAAGGTCATCCCGTGATTGATATACACGTGGGGTGTCCACGCGGTGCTTATTAACCAGTAAACAATAGAAAAACTGACCTCAGAGATCAACCCATGGCTGATATATTCGCAGGGTGTCTACACAGTGCTAATTACCTAGTAAACAATAGTAAATTGACTTCAAAGGCCATCCCGTGGCTTATATACATATAAGTTGTCCACGCAGTGCTGATTAACTAGTTAACAATAGTAAACCGACCTCAAAGATCAATCCGTGGTTGATATTTATGTGGAAGGTCCACGCGGTGCTGATTAACCAGTAAACAATAGTATTACTAACCTCTGGGATCAACCCGTGGCTAATATACATGGGCTGTGACCACGCGGTGCTAGTTAACCTGTCAACAATAGTGAAACTGACCTTATAGGTCTACCCGTGCCTGATATTTACGTGGGGTTTCCACGCGGTGCTAAATAACTAGTAAAAAATCGTAATACTGACCTCAAAGGTCAACCTGTGACTGATATACACTTTGTGTGTCAAAGAGGTGCTAGTCAACAAGTAAATAATAGTGAAACTGACCTTATAGGTCAACCCGTGGCTGATATAGACGTGGGGTGTCAACACCGTGCTGACTAACTAGTAAACAATAGTAATACTGACCTGAAAGGTCAAACAATGGCTTATATACACGTGAGGTGCCCACGTGGTGCTGATTAACTTGTACAAAATATTAACACAGATCTCAGAGATAACCCCTGGCTAATATACACGTGGGGTCTCCGCGCGGTACTGAGCAATTAGTAAACAATAGTAAAACTGACCTCAGAGAGCAACCCTTGGCTAATATTAACGTGAGGTGTCCATGCGGTACTAATTAACAAGTATACAATAGTAATACTGACCTAAATGGTCAATGCGTAGCTAAATCGGACACGTGGGGTGTCCACTAAGTACTGATTAACTAGTAAATAATAGTAAAACTGACCTCAAAGTCAACTTGTAGCTGATATACACGTGGGATATGCACGCAGTGCTGATTAACCAGTAAACAATAGTTAACTGACCTCAAAGGTCATACCGTGATTGATATACACGTGAGGTGTCCACGCGGTCCAGATTAACAAGTAAACAATACTAATACAAAACTCAGAGATTGACACGTGGCTGATATACACATGAAGTGTCCTCGCCGTGCTCTTTAACTAGTAGATAATTGTAATACTGACTTCAAAAGTCAACTTGTAGCTGATATACACGTGGGATGAGCACGCGGTCTTGATTAACCAGTTAATAATAGTAATACTAACCTTAGAGATCAACCCGTGGCTGATATACACGTGGGGTGTCCACGCAGTACTGATTAACGAGTAAACTATAGTAATACTGACCTCAGAGTTCAACTCGTGGCTAATATACACCTGGGGTGTCCAAGCGGTGCTGAATATCTAGTAAACAATAGTAATACTGAAATCAAAAGTAAACCCGTAGCTTAGATACAGGTGGGATTTGCACGCGGTCCTGATTAACTAGTAAACAATAGTAATACTAATTTCAGAGATCAACACGTGGGTAATATACACATGGGATGGCAACATGGTGTAAATTAACTAGTTAATAATAGTAATACTGACTCAAAGGTCAACCCGTGGCTGATATACACCAGGGATGTCCACACGGTGCTTATTATTTAGTAATCAATAGTAAAACTAACCTCTAAGGTCAACCCGTGGTTGATATACACGTAAGGTGTCCACGCGGTGCTTATTAACCAGTAATTAATAATAAAACTGACCTCAGAGACCAACCCGTGGTTGATATACTCGCGGGGTGTCTACGCAGTGCTAATTAACTAGTAAACAATAGGAAACTGACCTCAAAGGCCATCCCATGGTTGATATACACGTGGAAGGTCCACGCGGTGCTAAATAACTAGTAAAAAATCGTAATACTAACGTCAAAGGGCAAGCTGTGACTGATATACACTTTGAGTGTCAAAGAAGTGCTGGTTAATTAACAAGGAAAGAATAGTTAAACTGATCTTATAGGTCAACCCTTGGCTGATATAGACTTGGGGTGCTCACGCCGTGTTCAACCCGTGGTTAATATACATATGGCGTGTCCAAGTGGTGCTCATTAACTAGTAAACAATAGTTAATGACATATATTAAGTTGAGATTGTTAAACTAATCTTATAGGTCTACCCTTGTCCTTTATACACGTGGTGTGTACATGGTGCTGATAACTTGTAAACAGTAGTAATTCCAAACTAAAAGGTCAGAGAGTGGCTGATATACACGTGAGGGTTTTATGCGGTGCTACCTCTGATATCAGCCCGTGGTTGATATGTACATGTGGCGTGTCCACACAGTGATGATAAACTAGTAAACAATAGTAAACTAACTTCAAAGGTCAACCAGTTGTTGATATACACGTTGGGTGTTTATGTGGTGCTGATTAAATACTAAACAATAGTAATACTGACCTCAAAAGTCAACCCGTGGCTGACATACACGTGGGGTGACTATACGGTGTAGATCAACTAGTAAACTATAGTAAAACTGACCTGAAAGGTCAACCCGTGGCTTATATAAAAGGGGCGTGTCCACGCTGTGATGATAAACCAATAAACAATAGTAATACTGACCTCTGACATCAACCCGTGGTTGATATACATGTGGCGTGTCCACGCGGTGCTGATTAACTAGTAAATAATAGTAAAACTGACCTCATAGTTCAACCCGTGGCCTTTTTACACGTGGTGTGTTCATGTTGCTGATTAACTAGTTAACAATAGTAATACTGACATCAAAGGTGAACCCGTGGCTGATATACACGTGGGGTTTCTATGCGGTGCTGATTAATCAGTAAAAAAATTGTAACACTGCCGTCATAGGTCTACCCTTTGCTAATATATATATAAACGTGGGGTCTTATCGTAGTGCTTATTAACCAGTAAACAATAGTAAAACTGGCCTCAGAGATCACCCATGGCTGATATTTACGTGAAGTGTCCATGCGGTGCTAATTAACTAGTAAACAATACTAAACTGACCTCAAAGGCCATCCCGTGGCTTATATACATATGGGGTGTCCACGCGGTGCTGATTAACAAGTAAACAAAAGTGAACTGAACTCAAAGGTCAATCCGTGATTGGTATACATGTGGAAGGTCCACGCGGGGCTGATTAACCAGTAAACAATAGTATTACTAACCTCTAGGATCAACCCGTGGCTAATATACATGGGCTGTGTCCACGCGGTGCTAGTTAACCAGTCAACAATAGTGAAACTGACCTCATAGGTCTACCCGTGCCTGATATTTACGTGAGGTGTCCACTCCGTGCTGACTAAATAGTAAACAATTGTAATACTGACCTGAAAGGTCAACCCATGGCTTATATACACGTGGGGTGTCCATGCGGTACTGATTAACTGATTACTTAGTAAACAATATTAAAACTGACCTCAAAGGTCATTTCGTAGTTGATATACACGTGAGGTGTTCATGCGGTCCTGATTAACTTGTAAACTATAGTAATACTAACCTCAGAGTTTGAATCATGGCTGATATACACGTGGGGTGTCCACGCGATGCTGATTAACTAGTAAACAATAGTAATACTGACCTCAAAAGTAAACCCGTAGCTTAGATACACGTGGGATGTGCACGAGTAGTCAAAATATGACATTTTAGAACCACTTTCAGGCATCTTCGGCTCTCGGATAAAAGATGGTGGCCACCTTCGGGCATCTTCATGGCACGTGACCAGATCCAAGATAGCAGCCAAAAGCTGATCCAAGATTGCGGCCGGAAGCAGTGCTACCAAACCTGTCGGAATTTTTCCTCCCTACATTTCCCTCAAAATTATTAACTTTCCCTCCAAATTCCCATGTTTTACTATATAAAATGCACTTCTTTCCCAGATGGCGACCTTTCCCTTGTTGTACTATATAAAATGCACTTTTTCCAAGATGGCGGCCTTTTATATATGTACTACAATAAATGCTTTCGGGTACTTCCGGTGACCGTCGGCTACCTTCATACGCTCTTAGCCTACAATGCACCCGTCGGCTACTTGTCTGTCACGCATGTTCGAGGACACAGGATGACATAACGGGGTTTTCAATTCTGGACAACCGCATTACGTAACCACGCAAACAGCAACTGTGAAACTCGGGTACAGGTCTCCAGGCGTCAGACTGGTTTTCCTGTCACGACAGGTGTGCAACACTCAAGGTTGTCATTGACGCGCATGCGCACCCAAATGCTACGCTCTGATTGGTTGCCTCCCTCCCTCCCTACTTAACAAGCTACCACAAGTAATTTTTCTCACTTCTCTCTCTAGCTCTCAACCTGAAAAGACGTCAGTTGCTCTTGCGTTTTGATTTGATTGACTAGAGTTTGAATGTCTTTGCTTTTTTAAAGAATTCTGTGGATTTATAACTAGATTTGAATATCCTTGCTTTTTTAATAAATGTTTACTTTGATTTTGTAATAAATTTCTTATCGAAGTAAAATTAATCTATCCTAACCTAACCATGGAATCCTTTGCCATAAACGACAACCTTGTCATTATTTCCCGTCGGTTTGATACCACAGGAACTGACCTCCTTACCGTTCTGGCTAACATAAAAATAAAATCTCTTCTGAGATAAATAACCACCTAAACAGGCTCAGGGGAATTAAATGGTATATTTCTGTACGATTAAAATTTTGAAAAATTTTTAGTAACGAAGAAATGACTACAACTTCCTTCTTTCACGGTAAAACCCGTCCTTTGTTACCTTCTGACCCTCTAGATACTCAATACTCTGAGGCTACCGACAAAATTTTAGAAAACATAGGTTGGTGGGTTAGTGAAGGTAGTGGGTGGGTACTTGAAATGTTTTACAACTTGATTTGTTTATTGTAAAATTTCAACCTTTATTCGCATCTTCTTATATACCCACCACGAAAAAAAATTCACACCCTTCTAATGGAATTGTAAATATTAAAAATAACGATAATTAATGCTTCCTCTACTCTGTACTTGTTCAGTTATATCCCGATAAACATAGGCGAATAACTTATTATAAATCCTTGGAATGTAATGTAAACATGTCCGGAATTGAGTACCCTGTAAAAATTACTGATTTAGATAAATTTGAAAAAGTGAACCCTGCTCTATCAGTAAATGTGTTTGGATTTGAAAAAGACGAAGTTTACCCTTTACGTATAACCAAAGAAAAGTTCAGACTTCACCACGTAAACTGACTACTACTGACTACTGACTCTACTTCCCACTACTGTTTGATCACTGACATGTCCCGACTTTTAGCTCACTTAACTAAACACGATGGTGTAATGTTCTGCTGTAACTACTGTTTACACATATTTTCTAGCCAAGAGTTACTAACTAATCAATTACCTTTGTGTTCAACTCACGGAGCACAAAACACTAGACTTCCTACTGAAGATGAAAAATACTTGTCCTTTACGAACTATACTCCACTCAAAAAGTCCCATTCACCATTTACTGTGACTTTGAAAGTTTTGTTGTATTTATTTCTACTACACTGAATGACCCTTCAACTTCACATACGACAAACACTGCCAATCACGTCCCTTCTGGCTTTTGCTATGTAATAATAGACAGTGATAGGAAACCAGTAAAACAACCTAAAGTCTAAAGCGGTCCCGATGTTGTAGATAACTTTTTAAATTGTTTGATTGCAGAGTCTGAGGAACTCTTACCAATTATTAATAAAAACATTCCGATTAAATTGTCTTAACAAGACAAAATTATTTTCAAAAATGCATCTAAATGTCACCTTTGTCTAAAAATCTTGAGATGGAGACAAAGTGGCTAACCATAACCACCTAACAGGTGAGTTCTTGGGACCTGCCCATAACAAATATAATCTAAACTATAAAGTACCCCAACATATCCTCGTGTTTTTTCACAACTTGCGAGGATACGACTGCCACCACTTGATCCAAGGGTTAGGCAAATTCAAAAAAGAAAAACTGTCATGTATTGCTACAACTAGTGAGTGGTACATTTAAGTCACCCTTGAGTCACTACGTATCCTAACTCACATCAATTCTTAAACGCTTCTTTGGATACACTTGTATCCAACTTAGTTTCTGACGGGGCTTCTAAATTCAAAACTTTAGGGCAGTGTATAACTAATACCGACTTACTTCTACGCAAAGGCGTCTTTCCATACACTTACATGAAAGACGTAACTAAATTTAACGAAACCCAACTTCCTCCCAAGGAGGCGTTCTACAATGAATTGACACAAACACCTATTTCAGACGAAGACTACACACATGCTAAGACTGTATGGACAGCTTTTGAACTTACTACTATAAAACAGTACCATGACTTGTACTTATTGACAGACGTACTATTACTTGCCGACGGTTTGAAAACTTTATAAAACCCAGTATGACATACTACGGTATTGACCCATGTAACGACTACTCTTCCCCCGGACTTGCATGGAACTCCATGTTAAAAATAACAGACATACGCTTTGAATTACTTACAGACATAGACCAGCACCTGTTTGGAGTCTGGGATACAGGGTGATGTCTCCATGTTACCTAACCAGTACGCCCAGGCCAACAACCCCTACTTGCCCGACTTTGACAACACAAAACCCACCAACAACCTACTTTACCTTGACTGTAACAATTTATACGGTACAAGTATGTCATATAGCCTCCCAGAGTCTGACTTTAAGTGGATAGACCCTCAAGACATTGACTTTACAAAAGTACCCGATGACTCTGACACTGGGTACATTTTAGAAGTGGACCTGCACTACCCTGACCACTTACACGACTTACACTCTGACTTTTCACTAGCCCCCGAATGAAAAATAGAGACAGACGATATGCTATCGACATACTGTAGGGACTTACTAGACGAACTCGCCTATAAACCCCCCAAGATGGAAAAATTACTAACTACTCTTTCTGACAAAACCAAGTATGTTGTACAATATCGTAACTTAAAACGTTACTTACAACTGGGACTTGTACTTTATTCACAGTGTTAAGTTTTAAACAATCCACCTGGCTAGCCCCATTTATTGATTTTAATACTGAAAAAAAAGAAGCTAAAAATAATTTTGAAAAAGAATTTTTTAAACTAATGAACAACGCTACGTACGGTATATCCTTGGAAAATTTTAGGTCACGTATTGATTTTAGACTTGTAAATAATAAAAAGCAATTGGTAAAGTGGACTGCAAGTCCACGACTTAAGACTTTTTTACTTACAATAAAGATATTGCGGGGCTAGCTTTGAAAAAGCAAACCATCTTCCTAAACAGACCCATTTATGTAGGGTTCAATGTATTGGAAATTTCAAAATCAATAAAGTATAACGTTCATTACAACTGGGCCATTGCAAAGTATGGGAAAACATAAGACTTTGCATGACTGATTTAGACTCACTCTTTTACAATGTATATACTCTGGATGTCTACGTAGACATGAAAAACGAACTACATCTTTTTGATACTTCAGACTAACCAACTACCCACCCATGCTATAAAAATGTAAATAAAAAAGTGTTAGGAAAATTTAAAAACGAGTTAAACTCAAATCCGGCTAGGGAAATAATTGGCTTGAGAGCGAAATGCTACTCTGTTCTAAATTCAGATCTAGAGGAAAAGAAGGTTGCTAAAAGTGTCCCCTGAGTAGTGATAAAAAAGTAATTAAAACATCAAATGTACAAAAACTTTTTGCGTAACCACACGTTAAAAACTACATCTGCTTTAAACATTCGTAGTGAAAAATAAATAAATAAATAAATGATTTATTGCGTAGAACATAGTAAAAATATGCATTACAATCGTCAAGTATTCATTATTGCTATTCGCTATTGTTTAGCCATTCATTCTTCCATCGAGATCCCTTGCAAACATACAAAACACATTAATACACGCATTCATCTCATAAACTCACTCAGTAGCCTAACCCAATAAATTTCGCTAGGTCTCCCAGTTGTGTGCCATAAATTCGTCTAAGCTGTAGAATGCCTCTGCAATCAGCTTTCCTTTTAGAAGAGATTTAAACGCCTTCAGCGTGGGGGCACTTTTAATTGAGTTTGGCAATTTGTTGACAGATTTTACTCCTGCCTGTACAGGCAGTCGTGTAAAATTTTTATTGCTTCGTGTGTAAAAGTCGTTTTTATTGCTTCGTGTGTAAAACATAACATTTACACACAAAATATTTCAAAATTATCACTGTCCCCTTTTGACGACAAAAGATACATTTTAGAAAACGGCAACAACACACTAGCATATTAGCACCATTTAATTAGTAAAAAAAACGAGCTTTAGAACACGATCACTACTATACCACAAAAAAACTAAGACTAGAATAAAAATTAAAAAGAAAAGAATATAAAATGAAAACTTACCTTATAAAATATAAACCACAATGTAAATAAAAAGCATATTAATACCAGTACACAGAAGTAATACATCAAAAATAAACCAAACTCTAAAACTTCGATGAAATTCTTCAAAATGTTCCTCTATCTCCAACCTCTCAATGAATGACCACCGCTCCCTTCCCCCACTACTCCTTCCTTTCCCGCATCCTGCTCTTATTGCGTCACTTGCACTAATGGCGCCAATTGGTTCACTTGCTTCTCTTGCTGCAGTGCAACTATGTAAAAACTTTAACAACTTTTTTGAAATTAAACAATTAGACCTTCCAAAATCAATCCAACCGTACTTGATACAAATTACTTTTGCGAAAAAGACGGTCCAGCACAGTATCACTTTGAAAATGCGAGACTGGAGACCTTCCTAAATTGGCCAGTACCTTTCCTCGATCCTAATGTAATGGCAAAAGCTGGCTTTTACTATTTAAATTATAGCGACGCAGTTCGTTGTTTCTCATGTGGTGTCAAAGTTGGTAGGTGGGAAGAGCATGATGTTCCATTTGATGATCATAAAAAATTCTCCTTACACTGTAGGTTAGTTAATGGCCTACCTTTAATTCAGTTTGCTAGTAGAGATGTTTGTGGAAATAACTAAACCCTTTTACGGCCTGAATGAGATGGATTAGCTGACTGTAGCACTAACGGTGAGAAGTTTGTTAATCTTGTACGTGTGGTACCTTTCGAGCGACTGTACGAATGTGGCTCTGGGGTGTAAAAACCCGTATCCAAAAGCGAATGTAGCTCTTGGGTGTAAAAACCCGTATCCAAAAGCGAATGTGGCTCTGGGATGTAAAAACCCGTATCCAAAAGCGAATGTGAGTACTCGTCAGGTGTGATTGAATGTTACGCTCTATGGCTGGATAGTATCCGTAGGTCCAGGATGTGTTAAAGGGTTTAGAAATGGCAGGTGGGCAGTAAACTTTATTTATATTATTTTTATAGTCGACTGCCACCGCATGGAGCGAGGATGGGGCTTCATACACAAAAAAAACCAAATAAATTGTTAAACTTTACCTAAACCCTTCCATTCTTCCATTATGAGTGTAAGAGAGCATATAGCAAGGGAGCTACATGCTCCAGTTAGAAAAAGTTTCCCTACTAGACTTGTAGAACACAAGGGAATACATTGTGTTGAACAAGACTTGTTCCAAGCGGTTATGGTTGAAATGATAGTCTATTCTAAACAAAACCAAGGGTACAAGTACATCTTAACAATAATAAATTGTTTTAGCTAATACGCCTTTGCTGTTCCATTAAAAGACAAGACTGGACCAGAAATCGTTAAAGCCATTACATCCATATTAAAGTCGAATAAAATAAAACACTTACAAACTGATGCGGGTAAAGAATTTTACAACGTAGGATACAAAGTTCATAAATAGCTATGGTATAAACCATTACTCGAGCTACAGTAACAAGAAGGCGTCCATCGTAGAGCGGTTCAACCGCAGTCACAAAGCATTAATGTGGTGAAAGTTCACAGAGCAAGGTAAGTATCAGTGGGTAAAAGTACTACCTTCCCTGTTGGAAGAGTACAACACAAGAATACACAAAACTATTGGCATGGCTCCAAGTCATGTGAACAAAAGAAATGAAAACATATTCAGAATAAAATATTAATAAAAACAGACAAAAATACAAGGGTGTAGACAAAAATGTACGTTTTAGGGTAGGTGAAAAAGTGAAAATAAGCAAGTATAAAAAAGTGCTTAGTCCACAAAGTATACCTACCCAACTGGAATAATGAGATATTTACTGTGTACAAAGTCCTACCTACTATCACAACAACCTACCTCCTCAAAGACCATATTGGTGACGTTATGAAAGGGAGTTTTTACGAAAAAGAGCTACAAAAATCCAAAACAGAAGATGTATACTTGGTAGAAAAAGTAATAAGGAAAAAAGGAGACAAATTACTTGTTAAGTGGTTAGGGTACGATGGTAAACACGCAACGTTGATAAATAGGAATGAACTTGTATAAAAATGACTCAGCGTTCAATTGACAATCATTCCGTGACAATGCGTGTTGTTGAACAGACGACTAAACTTCCAGTAGAAAACTTTGACATGTACACTATACGCACAGGTAGCGGAATTAAACATGGTCCATTATTACCATCCACTATAAGGTGTATAGTGGCTGGACCTAGTAATTGTGGCAAAACAAACGTTGTGTTCAACATGTTGTTCGATCCAAATTGATTAAGGTTTGAAAATGTTTACATTTTTTCAAAGTCTCTACACCAACCCAAGTATCAATTTTTAAAAAGTTTTTTACCCAAGGAAATTAGATACTTTGTATTTGATGAAAACACTAAAGTCTTACCACCTAAAAAAGCCAAAAACAACTCTGTTATGATTTTTTATGACATTGCGTGTGAAAATCATGATAATATACGCAACTACTTTACCATGGGCCGACATAATAACATTGATTCCTTTTATATAGGACAAACCTGCAGTAGGATACCTAGTTAGTGAGAGATAGTACAAACTTGATTATTCTATTCATATAGGACGAAACAAATCTCAAACATGTGTACAATGGCAATGTAAATAAGGAGATGACTTTTGAAAAGTTGAAAGAAATGTGTGATTTAGATTGGAAAGATAATTACAGTTTTATTTGTATAAGTAAGGATTGTGAATTAGATAAAGGGAGATACAGAGTTGGTTTTGACAAGTTTTTAGTCTCGTAATATAAATACGGTCAACTTTCAGACTACAATAATTCAGACTAAAATAATTTAGACTGCAGAAAAAAGCAGTACGAATTATTTTAAAATTAAAAAGCAGAGATTCGTCTAGAACTGCATTTCAGAATCTAAAACTGTTGACCCTGCCCTGCATTTATATATTGGAAACAATCACTTACTGCATGACCAAATGCACTCTAACTAGAGGCACCGACATACACGGACACAACACCAGAGGCAGGTAAACCTACATAACTGGGCAACACAGGATGGTGGTTTTCAAACATCTTCCTTCTCAGGCCGGTGTTCGATTAATCAACAGTTTACCCAATAAATTAAAATGTGCAAAGGTGTCCAAGGCATTGAAGGCTCGTCTTAAAAACGTACTAATATCAAACGCTTTCTACAGCGTGGACGAGTTCCTTGCACATAACTGGGAGACCTAGTAATGCCAAATGACCCTCAAACATTGGCATGTCACAGGTAGGTGGAGTGGCCGCTATCTATTTATTTAGTTATGTATTTATTTAGTTTTAATATTTTAACCCAGTATAAATGAGAGCGTGAATGTAAGACAGCTTGTATGTTTGTATGCACAGTTTTTAAGATTATATGTATAGGATAGGTTATTTTTATTATTAATATTGACTATTGCGATTCAAATCATGTAATTGTCTTCATGCAATAAAAAAAAATTTGAATTTGACTTTAATTTACAACAACAGTTAGTGACAGGCTACAAAATGGTACGCTTCGACTATTATAACGACATTGTTTAGTTTAAGAAACCAGAGTGTAAGGTAAAGACGCATAAAAGTTCAAATTTATGCACAAAGTATTACGTGGATAAAAAAAGGTTTTAAGGAAATTATTGTAGTAGAAAGTTGAATAAATTTAACAACAGGTGTTGGAGACACAAACATACAATTCTACAAACACCCGCGGTTGTAGTATTAGTGATATCCTCGAGTAAAAGAATGCACAATCGTGACTTGTGGATAAGGTTTTTAACAAAAAGTGAAGAGCAAGGAGTACATTTTCAACTATTTATTTACCATGAGAACATGTTAAACTGTACGGTTCGACAGCCTCAAAATATGATTTCATGATTTAGACCGTTCCCCGATATATTTAACAGTGTCGCTCTACCACTGGCTCTGACCGTCATGGAAGCTTAAATTTTGCACATGTGTACATGCAGCTGTTAGATTACTCATGAAAACTCCCACATGCTAGCAGATGTGTGCACGTGACGGAGAGAACAATTCCCGTCCGCTTCCCCACGAGGATTTACGAGCAGTTAATTAAGTCCAATGTCTATTTGAATGTGAGCTATAATGTTTCTTTTGCCACACAGCCATCTGGCCTACCAGATGGTTCAAGGAAAAAAACACTTGCTGGTGCAAACAACCTAGCCCAACGACTGTTTACTGTAGAGTTTCTAAATCATGCATTTCCTACGCTCAATAAACATTGTAATAAACTTGGCATCAGCTTGAATAACAAAGAGTATACAATTGCAAATCGTGAACTCTACGAACAGTGGCGTAAATTTACTGACGCTAATCTGACAGAGTTCTGGTTAGTGAAGTCTTATCTTATAGAACTACACGGTATTTACAATAAGCCTGTACAGAGATTAAAATCATTTATGGATAAAACTATTGAAAATGAGAGTATACCGTATAAAAACGAGAAAAATTGTACAGTTGCAAGATGCTGTTCACCGCAAGTATCGCGCTTTCAAGTTGGGCAACATGTATACCGAGCAAACATTAGAAAAACAGTACAAACCAATTTTGACTGAACTTAGAAAGAGAACAGAGATGGAAACTAAACCAAAGGAGGAACCTATGGACCTCAGTGCGGACGAGCAGGATAATTTTAAGCCAGACTACATGTCTACGCCTAAAGGACCGTCGTTTATTCAAGACACACAAGAGTTTGAATCATCTTCCCCCCCACCCTCAGTTAGTCAATTGATACAAAGCCCCGCAAAGTTTCACGAGGCTTCACAGTACGTTTTAGAGACGTTCAACGCACTCATTACACAAAAATACATGTTAAAACTTTTGAAAGACGAGGCTGACGTTAAGAATAAAATGGACAATATTTACGGACCACATATAGACGGTGATAAATTAATGGTTGGTAATCAACTGCTTACATTCGACAACGAAGGAAACATTCATTTGAACAATGTGCAGTACAAATGAACCGAAGGTCTTTACGAATTATTATTTAAAAGACAACCCGACGAAAATGTATACACACAAGATGACTTGGACGCTTATAAAGATGTGCTTACAAAAAGAAATGCGCATAAAAAAGGTTATTTACCTCATAATCACATTAACCGACCGACAAATTTCATAAAATATAAAAATATAATTTCCGTATTATTTCCCAAACAAATGTACGGTAGAGGGTTAAAAGACTTTGGATCACACGAAATTTCCTATTGGGACAATCCAAACGAATTATGTGATAGATAGAAACTAATTATAGCTTCAACAGAGGCCGGAAATGCTAACCATAGGAACGAAATTCAAAACATAATCGAAGAATTAAAAGAAGCTAAAATTATATCAAGAGCTGGCAATAGCCGTTACAAATCATTAGTCGGTTGAGATTCGACTAGTAAACATGGAATTTACCTTTTTA
>JAQJVL010001045.1:229896-278150 GCA_035578905.1 Stictocephala bisonia
TGGATACTTTACCAATTGAGGTTAAAATGCAGATTTTACTTAACCTACCAATTGAACAAGTTAGTTTCATTACAGACTCGTATTTTTGGTTTCTTTACGATAAATTACACTCGCACAGTAATAAAAAGTTTAAACAGTTTTCTTGTTTGGCAAACTATACAATCAATCGTACTCTAGGAGAGTGTGACTATGTGACCTCACTGTATGGCAAAGCTTTATACCTTGGTCATATTAACGAGATCTTCCAAACAGTACGTTTCAAAGTAGAAAGTGACGAACATTGTTGGTTCCATATTTTTTTAAAAAAGGAGGGTAAACTCAGATATTGTTTAAAGTCCTATTACATTTTCCAAAGTGATTCTGAAAATAACATTGGAAAGGAAGTCGACTTACAGTTGGCAATATCAAGGACAAACACAACGACGGGGATATATTCTAGATTAAAAAGACAAGTACCACCACTATACGAAACAAAAGTACAAACACTCCTAAGGCTGCACCCTGAGTTGTTTGCACCTAACGATTCTGTACGAAAGCAAGAAGAACTATATGCATTTATAAGTTTGAACTCCGAAATAGTAGAATCTGACCATATTTCGTCTTTTATTAAACAAAACGAAAGAATCATTGGTATTATAGTCCCGCAAACACAATGTATGTGTGATTGGCGGTTCGAAGATGAACGGGGGTTTGACAATTACTTTGACGATTGTCATTATAGGGAAGTTTATTTAAATGGAAGAAACAAATAAAGAGATATCTTACATCATTAGGATGAAAATAGACATTTTACATCGATCCATACTTATCTTCTAAATACAGATCCGTGCTTAACCCTAGGTTAGTGTGGTGAAAAATAGTAACATTATTAGTGTGGTGGGTCTTAGAGACCAAAAATCTAAAAACCCTATAAAATTGTTTATATCAAAATTTAGAATAAACATACAATGTTTAATGCATTTTCATTGTTTTACATGGTTTTATAAACTTTTTTTGTGATTAAGAAACATACCCTAGGTTAGTGTGGTGAGTAATAGTAACATTATTAGTGTGGTGGGTGTCAGAGACCGAAAATCTAAAAACCCTATTAAAATTGTTTATATCAAAATGTTTATAAATACATTAGTATTTTTAGAATAAACATACAATGTTTAATGCATTTTCATTGTTTTTCATGGTTTTATAAACTTTTTTGTGATTAAGAACCTTCTTTACTCTGTAGGATTGAAACCATAACGTGTTTAGTGTGGTTGGGTGTCAGGGACCGAAACGGAAGTTGTGCACAGTTGCAGTCGTTAAAAAATAATGCCACTTCAAGGTCATGCAAAGGCTCCCCCTAGAGGAAGGTACTGGGAAGGGGAAGGGCGTATTCTTACCCGGCTGCAATATTTTCTTCTTAGAAGTACTAATTGGTCTCTCAGACCGCGCCACACTAACGTAGGGTTAAGGAAGTATTTTAGTTATTATTATATGTATATATAAACAGTCACAGTCTGCTTTTATTAATTCAAATATGTCTGTGGACAAGTTTGGACGTGTCTAGCCCTCTGAGGTCAATGTCATTGGCAAAGGACCACCGGGCGAAGTTTTCAAACTAACACCCGAAGGAAACTTTGATATTGAAAATAAACGAATGTTTAACGTCGGTGTCCCCATAGCAGACAATGATGTTGTTACGAGAAAATACTTTGAGACTAACACAATGACAAACTTACCCAACAGCTATTCAGCACGCAACAAAAGAATAGAAAATCTAGAATCGCCAAAGGAGCTCGGAGATGCTGTGAATTTAAAAACTATAGGTGAGCAATGTGTATTGTACCAACATAAAACTGTTAACGTAGGGATTAGACTTATAACTAGGGTAAAGGACCCTACTGGCTCACAGCATGCAGCGACCAAACGCTATGTGGATTCTGCTGTTCCGGTTAAAACTGGTATATATTAGAGTTTTGAAAAGAGGTGGTTAGTTTCTTTAGCTGACCTAGTTGACGATCAAGATGATGTAACCAAGTCATATGTACTGGCAAACTTCCCAAAGAAACACAAAGACAACTGGGACTTTGATTATATGGGAATAAAATTTGTTAGAGATCCGAAAGAAATGGACGAGGCCATAAATTTAAAAGTGTTAACCGAAGTAAAATCGCATATTTTGGAAATTTTAAGTCTACAAACAACAACCGTAGGTACATTGCTGACATTTCTGAGGGACTGAATGATGTTAAGGGGAGCGGGAATGGAATTAAAAAAAAAATATATATATTGCTGATTATTATTCTATAAGTCCTTAGCTTTCAAATGGTGTAATTAGTATTCTCCCCAAAAAATTACAAGCACTAAAAAAAAAATAATATGTAAATCATGTTGCGAGTTTTCTGGCCCATGGTGCAGCCCTCAACGTCAAAGTTCACATTTCGTTACATAATACTACTTTCCTGTTCCTGTAATTTTGTTTTGCGAACAGAAAGCCGTTGGCAACAATACCAACAGCTGTGTCTGTCTGCTCTTGTTATGGATTGTAATCGTTTAGTGGTTATGTTTGGGGAGTTTTGATATTGTTTTGGGCTTTTCACGAAAGATTTTGTTTTTATTGTGATATATTGAAACATTGAAGTGTGACAATGCCTAGAGTGAAAGTTTCATACAAGAAGAGAAGAGAAGTGTGTTTCGTGGCAACAGATATTGCAAAGTTGAAACTTTGCCTAATGATGCCTCCGTACCGGTATCTCCAGAAGAAAGTTTGACTAGGCCTAGCACTAGTAGTTCTAGCCAAAGTGATAGCATAAATTCCTCACAAAGTTCATCAGCAAAGAAATTAGGCTTTGAGGCCTACAATGACTTTTCACCTACAGGTAATGGAAATTGCATTTATGACATTGATTTGCATAGTCAAGCAATAAAAGGTTTTGTTCGCTGCAAGGAGTGCGATTCTGACAATTGTGTTGAGCTGCGGATCTCCGACAAAGGAAAACACGGTCTTTCAGTGTTGACTGAATTAGTTTGCACTAAATGTGAGAGCAAAAAGTTATTTAGAAACTCTATTCCAAGCAGTAGTACTACCCCTAAGAAATATGAAATAAATTTAAAATTTGTGTATGCTATGAGAAGCATAGGCAAAGGATTAGCCACTGGCAATGCTCTTTGTGCATTGCTTGATTTACCTGCACCCCCTCAGCATTATGGACCATACATCCAAATACTGAAAACAGTTACAAATCTGTGCTGAAAATAGTATGGTTGAAGCAACCAAAGAATCAGTTTCTGAAAATGACGACTCTGCAGATTTGACCGTAGCACTTGATGGAACATGGCAGAAGCGGGGGCACAAATCCCTGAATGGAGTGATTTCCGTTACTAGTGTTGACACGGGTAAAGTACTTGATGTCAGTTTTATGTCAAAGTACTGTCCGGTGTGTGCTGTTGCCTCCAACAAGAACCAAATACCTGAAGAACACAACTGTACAAAGAACTATGAGGGATCAAGTGGTTGGATGGAGGTCACCAGAGCGCTCGCAATCTTTGAAAACTCAAAGCGTAGAAGAGTAATGTATGTTAAGTATTTAAGGAACGGAGACTGTAAAGGATTTCAAGAAGTAGTTAGTAAAAAACCTTATGGGGAATTAGTTGATGTAGAAAAAACTAGAATGTATCGGCCACGTGCAGAAGCGCATGGGCACGAGGCTAAGAACGATAAAGAAAGACTACAAAAAAACTAAGTTATCTGACGGAAAATCAATAGGGGGAAAAAAGAGATTGACTAATTTGCAGATTGATAAGCTTCAAAATTATTACGGCTTAGCCATCAGGATAGCAGTTTCAGAAAAAAGATGTCCAAGGAATGAGAAGGAATATCTGGGCGACATACTTTCATAAGTTGTCAACCCCCAAGGTTCCTCAACACGGGCTTTGCCCGGCTGGTCCGGATTCATGGTGTGGCTATAGAAAAGCCGAAGAAGTTGGTGGTGTTTACAAACACAAAGATAGCCTTCCTCCATCCTGTCTGCTAGCCATTAAAAAAGTATACAAAGACCTTTCAACTGACTCCTTAT
Source organism: Stictocephala bisonia (assembly GCA_035578905.1). Classification (NCBI taxonomy): domain Eukaryota; kingdom Metazoa; phylum Arthropoda; class Insecta; order Hemiptera; family Membracidae; genus Stictocephala; species Stictocephala bisonia. The sequence goes on from JAQJVL010001045.1 coordinate 233,949, forward strand.
TGGCAAAATGTCTTCATGGCCAAACACAGAACCAAAACGAGAGTTTCAACAATATAATTTGGTCAAAGATCCCTAAATCAACATTTATTAGACTTGACACCCTAACACTAGGTGTCTATGAAGCTGTCTTGTCCTTCAATAATGGTTACATCAGCAATTTGAAACTATATGAACAGCTAGGCCTAAGGTTGAGTGAAAACTGCATCGATGTGCTGAAACGAATGGATGTCGCCAGGCTAAAAAAAGCTGAAAAAGCAGATAATGAGATGACAAAGGAGGCCAGGATAGCTAGAAGAGCTAAAAGGAAGCTTCAGGAGGACAAAGAAGATGAAGCAGATCCAGCATATGGTGCAGGGCTATTCTAGGAATGGATTACATGGCGGTCCAGAGTTGCGGTAAGTTTGATGGCAGTTTTCCAAAAACCGTACTTTATTTTTACAAAGGTACATTTTTCTCAGGAACTTATAGAGATAAATGGCTGAAGTGTTTTGTGAACCTTGTATAACATGATACCAGTGCACAGCACTAGAATTATTAATTTGTGCTATAAGGAAACAAAAAAAATTATCTACATGATAACAAATTGAATTTAAAACAATCTATTTTTAAAAAATTCATAAAAATTTTTGTTGACTAACAAACTTATTATCCTAGTAATATAGTATTCTTAATATGTTGTAGAAAATATCTAGAAAGTTTCAAGTATGTGGTGTAATTCGTTTTTGAGAAAATCGTACCTAAAGTTGCTTAATTTAACATTGCCGGGATAGGGCCTACACGCTCCCCTTTAAGGGTCGGCTACTGCACTGGAAGGGAAAATTTATTGAAACAGTGTTGAATCTAAAAAATAACTTAGAAAATTCGGCAAGTTACTCTTTTCCCATATTCATGGCGCTAAAGGGAGGACTGCAAAAACACTGACCGCCGATAACTACATAAAGTGGGAAGAAATATTCGGTACACAAGCTGTTTCTCTACAGCCATAAAATGAGGAAGCAAGAGTAATATAAAGTGGAATAGGGTTAACGTTTCCCCATTCTTTAACTAACCTTCGTAAGAGACGCATCTACATTGATGAAAAAGAAAACTTCACGCTGAGGAAGAGGACTCGTATCTAGCACTCTCAAAGGAATTGGACATTTAGCTGGAACAGCCATAAATAAGGGTATAGATCTACTACCTTGGGAAACTCACCTGCCAGGTTACAGGTACTGCGGACCTGGGACCAAATTAAAGAAGATATTAGCCAGAGATGACAAGGTAATAAACGGTCTGGATGAAGCCTGCAAGGCTCATGATATAGCCCACTCCCAGTATTTAGACACAGCGCGGAGAGCACAAGTGGACAAAACTTGGCCGAGCGAGCTTGGCAAAGGTTTAAGGCTACAGATTCTTCTGTGGGTGAGAAAGCTGCAGTTTGGGCAGTTACAACAGCCATGAAGGCGAAAGCAAAGTTGGGTGGCTCTCATAAGATTTAAAAACAAAATATGGGTGAGGGTTTGTATCTAAGACCCTGAGTAGGGAGAGGTGTTAAAAAAGCACCTAGACACAAGAAGAAATGATCTTGTAAGAAAAAAAACTTCAAAATAGTCTATGTTCCTGAATAGCCCTCACAAATTACGAACTCGTTAATTACAATAAAAAAAAAAAATAAATAAATATTCCAAACTTTCGCGGTGTCTACATGAAGGAAACACTTCCAAATAAACCTAGATTGAACGAAAGCGCAATTATTAATTTGGACAGTATACAAGAGGAAGGTACACATTTGGTTTGTTATAAAAATCGTGGTAATAATGTGTTGTACTATGATAGTTTTGGTAACTTGCGTCCTCCTATGGAATTGATCAAGTGTTGGGGCCCTAGTGTTAGCGTAAAGTATAACAATCAAAGACAACAGGGTTTGACTCAGTATTTTGCAGACAATTGTGCTTAGAGTTCATCGTTTATAATGTTTTGCCTTAGTAGCCAGAGTTCAACGCTAAGTTGTGACATATTTCCTTCGATCGATTTGTCGAAAGGCGAATGGGAGATTGGTTTGATCAATATCACAACGTACAACTCAATACTGAATGTAGAAGAAAATATAAATGACTCGTTCCACTACGGGGACTCTGTAATAAAAATTCCAACTGGCTCCTACAAGATTAGCGATTTAGAGAATTACATAAACAATAACATAAAAACTGGTGTAAATTTCAGTTTAAAACCAAACAATAGTACTTTGAAAGTTGAAATTACTTGTAGCGAACTAATTCACTTTGAAATAGAAAACAGTCTCGCTACCTTGCTCAGCTTTAATAAAGATGTCTACGAAGCTAATAAAACTCACATGTCTGAGAATGAAGTTAACATTAACTCGGTAAATGTCCTTCGAGTCACATGTAACGTGACAAGAGGCTCGTATCACAACGGGCAAGAGAGCCATATAATTCACGAGTTTTATCCATCAGTCCCACCCGGCTACAAAATAATAGAAACACCTCACAACGTGATTTATTTACCTGTGACTGTACAAGTTTTGAATTACATTACTTGCAAGCTAAGAGATCAACAAGGACAGTTGATAAACTTTATAAACGAGACAATTTCGTTACGCTTACACCTGAAGCGAAGCAATGTGATTAGTATTTAGGGAAAAAACTGTGTCAAAAAAGGTCATTAGACCCAAAATTCTCAAGGTATTAACATCAAGCAATAGAAAGCTTTTAAGATCCTTACAATTTAAAATAAAATTACAAAATGTTGGAAATTGAGGGTGGAGTCGAATGCAACGATATTATTACAAGCTGTGAGTACCACATACACAAACCGTACGCCTCTTCTACTTTAAAAACAATGATGAAATACGTATCGCTATCAGTCAACAGGACTTTATTACTGCCCCGTTTGAAAGTTCTCTGCATATGTCTGGTAAAATTACAGCCAAAAATGTTTGCGGCACAGTCACAGACGTATCTCTGATTACCAATGCTATGGCGTACTTGTTTGAAGATATCAGATACGAAATTTGTGGTATAGTAGTGGACCGGACTAAAAACTTAGGTGTTGTATCAACTATTAAGAATTTACTGTCACTGAGGCAGAATGAAACAAATGCATTGAAAAATGCTTGTTGGTTCGGACCAGGGACATCACAAAAAACAACCGAGTTTAATTTTACCGTTCTATTAAAATTACTCTTTGGTTTCATGGAAGATTACAGAAAAATTATTGTAAATGTAAAACAAGAGCTGATACTGCTGCGGTCAGCCAACGACACGGATGTGTTGTTATCAGAGGATGTGGTAACACAAAGCCTGGAATTAACCGACCTGTACTGGCGTGTCCCACACTTGACTGTTTCCGATAGTTACAAAGAAAAACTTTTAAAACTCGTTAATAAAGACACGCCAATTCATCTCCCCTTTAGATTGTGAGAGTGTCATGAGTATCTTACGCTCCCGCAAAAAGAGACACAACTGGACCGTCAAAACATCACCTCAGATAGAAAAAACCCCGCTATGTGATAATCGCGTTTCAAACCGATAGGAAAAACAACATAAAAATAAACATGTCAAATTTTGACCCTTGTGATTTATTGGATATCAAGTTATACCTTAACCCACAGTACTATCCTTACGACAATATCCGAGGTGTTTGGAGTTTATTCTATGTACGCGAGGTTTCAGTCTTCCTACTACGGTGTTACAAACTCACCTATCATGGACTTCGATACTTTTAAATCGAAATGTCCAATCTTTGTAATCGACAGCTCCAAGCAGAATGATTCAATCAAGTCTGGACCTGTCAATGTACACTTCGAATTTGAATTTAAAAATAACGTACTGGACAAGAGTACAGCTTACTATTTAATAATTCACGATTCGCACCTGATGTACACTTTACTGACTAACGTAGTAAATAGCATGACGTAATTAGCTAGTCAAAACGGTTAGAATTTGTATTTCCAAATTCCGTCAAGAGGATGGAGCCGTTAGGTGAGTATCTCACGCTGCCTAAACTCTTGGAGCACATCAACATGTTGAACAGTATTTTTCTAAAACGGGCTTTCTTTCTAAATGAAAACATTTCCAAATCAGTTACCGTTGGGATTTTTAAAAACCGAGACTACGGTCTCGGGGTGATTTTCAAGGGTAGACACGACTACGTTTACTGGTCATTTGATTTATTTAATCAGTTTTGTGTAAATTTTAATAACATTTCTAAAGCACTCAAAGATAATAAAAAGATTTATTTGGAAATTAACGAAAAAGAAGTTGTTAAAGTGTTATCAATCTTTGGGGCACCACATGTTTTCCTAGGAAGTACTTTAACACTTAATCCGAGTGAGCAAGCTCAGTTTACTTTCAACTTCCCAGGTAGCACCCTGTCACTTAACTCGGGTGAGTGGGCGCAATTTCTATCCAACTTTCCGCTAATACAGTTGGAGTTGAGAGAGTTGTTTTACGAGGAAGACCTTGTAAAACAATATCTCTGTGGGGTATTGGGGTATTCAACAGTCCATCTCGGCACATTTTAAACAGATTAACTTTCGAAATTAATTGAGTCAATGGCTGCGGTAGTTGAATTTCAAGCCTTTACAGATAATAATAGCCGCTTTATAGTTAAAGAATTGGCAGTAGTAAGTGAACATTTTCAAAAAAAATTATTTTTAAGTCACCTTACTGCAAGTGTGCACTTGATGAAAAACAAAACAACAAAGATCAGCTAGATGGCTGATCCGACACTTGCACGGAATAAAGTGGGAATAGCGCAGTATAGTATACGATGAGAATTTAATTTGCACAATTTGTAAACCTTTTACTAAAATTTATAGTACAGGGTTGGAAAAAGTCAATTTGTTAAAAGAATTTCATCCTCACGTGATTGAACTACCAAAAGATCGTTCAAATACTTGTTCAAACGCTTGTATATTACCTATACACGCTAATTGTAACTTCAAGTGCGCATTTAGAGCAGCACAGCAAGAATATAAAATAGAAATTAACATGTACGTCTCACAACACTACAATGACTAGATGTTGAGTCTCAACATCTAGTCATTATAGTGTTGTGAGACGTACATGTTAATTTATATGATATATACTAACACGTAACATGCTAATCAAGAAACTTATAGAATATTAAAGGCTGTCTAAACTTTAGTTTGGACATTATGTGTCTAACCGCCATTAAGGACACATGGACTATGCTCTCAAAGGAGCCGAAGGCTCCAGTCGGTGTTATGACCGACAGTTTTATTATGAAAATTGACAGATACGTTAAATGGGACCTTCTATCAGCCCACTATGATTGGTCACTAGGTATGTTGAGAATTTACCAACACAGGGTAAACTGGGGTTTGATTTTAAAAAGGACAAAGTTTCCTGAAGATATACTGAGGTAATTGGCTCCTAACTTTAATATCGATTGTTGGTCAATAGTAAGTAAATACCAGACTTTGTCAGAACAATTTATTGATGTTTTTGTAGACAAAGTAGACTGGGAAGATATTATACTGTATCAAAACGTAAGTGGAGCATTTTACATTAAACATTAAAACCGTGTATGTAATACAGATATCTCTGTGTGAATGTCTGTTCTATGGCTGGTCTAAACTCTGTAAGACCAGGACATGAACTGTCGAGGTGAGGACAGCCCAAATTCAATAAAAAAATCTTTCGACTGTTCTCTAAGGCAGCCGTAAAACAAGCAAGTCCTGAGACAGTCCTGCAGCTTGGGGCTGGGCTAAACCTCGTAAGACCTCGAGTTGCAGTCCGGGCCCTCGTACAGTTTAGTTGAATGGTACACTCAATTGTAGACTTTAAACCCGTAAAACCAGGGTGTGGGATGTTTGTATTACATAAGCATGGTACTACAAAACCCCATTGTAAGTTTGTTCGTCACATTGAAAGGCTTTACTGATTAAAGTGACCACTAGACTTACAGTGGGATCCAAAAATAAGCATAAAAAAATAAATAAAAATAATACTGGGAGGTAGCAATTTTGTAATGGAGTGGCTACCACTGTAACTTGCGATGAATGGGGAAAGTTACAATAAACAGTCGTTCTAATGGCTAGTTAGAGTAGGCCTACACTGGGAAACTCACTATAATAAAAATGGCACCAATGCTCTACCTCCTGGGTGGTGGGGAAATTGAGTCAGCATCCTTACTTGCTCTGTGGCTGCTGCGTTTTGAACATGACCTCCAACAACCAGTCGCTGGACATGCTCATTACCAAGCTGCCACTAGAGCTAAAATATAACATCTTAGTATATCTTCCATGTCAAAATGTCGGGTTTATTAGAGACGAATATTTTTGGAGAATGTATTGTGAATTAAGAGAAATAAAACCATTTTGTAAAGGTAAACCAATTCTGTGGGAAGCAAAGTATCTGCTTTCCACCCTTTAAGATCCTTAAATCGTGCATAGGTCTACTGGAGAAGGAGGCACTTTAAAATACTTTTAATGCGCCGAGATCCTACCTCTTGGGTGCTGTGGAAACTGGATTAGTTAATAAAATAAATACAAAATAAAATAAAATTAAAAAATAAATAAAAAAAGAAAAACTGTAAGTCTTGGTTCCCTACAACTTAATGCTATATATCAATTTTTATGGGGGCCCTGAAAAGGGCCGTTTATAGCGTAGTATACCTTATACTAAGGGCACTCTAGGTCTTTTGTTTCGATTTATTCTTTTAGAGGTGCTGTGACGACTATAACCGATGTACCAGCACTCTATGCTGGTTCTGGGGGGTTGAGTGAGACCTAGGATGAGGGAGACAAAGGTAGTTGGACATTTTCCATCATTTAAGGCATTTAATCATCATTTGCCATATGATAGAAAATATCCAACTACCTTTGTCTCCCTCATCTGATACTCCATCATTAACAAATTTCAAAAACAAAGAGACCTAGGAGGTCCCTATTGTCCATTTCAAAGCCACAATGGGGACAGATAACGTCGTAACCACCAATACAGAACAAGCCTTCCTCAGCCAACTCTTGAACGTACGGAGCTCCTCTGGCGTGTGTGCCTGAAGGAGACCAATGCTGGAAGGTCTTTAGTCTGCACTTTAAACCTAAGAATATTTGTTCCCAAAAGAGGTTAGCTTCCTCCATCCTCTGCTAAAGCGTCCTCTTGATGGAATTGGGCAGGTGTAGTTGAGCGATTTCAGACTCCTTTTTATACATTGCCATTACCTTCACGGCAGCTAGGTTGAACAGAATTTCTGGAGACCGTTCCATTTCATGTGAACTGAACAAGTGAATATGCATTGGAAGGAGCAGGGATGACGTAATGGGTTGGACGATCCATGCGCATGCTTGCAAGAGGTGGGAATTGATCCAATCAAAATCGAGCTTTGCGTCTGGAGCGAGAGGCACCATACATAACTGCAGTTTGATAAAATGCAGGTTGCGATACTGCACAACATCAGTTCTTCAGTGTACATCTTTGCCACTATGAACTTCATCGTCTTCTCTGCCCTCCTGTCGCTGGTGGCTGCCATTGACAGTGATGACGACACTGCACTGACCAATCTAGTAAGTACAATTCCTTTGTGTGATTTAAATATCAACAAGTTTATTTTGACTGTGTTAAAGTAAATATGTGTGGATTTTCAGACTCAAGCCAATCCACTACCACCACGATTGTTCCTGAGAGGGAACGAGATCATCGAAATGCTTGATGTATGTATTTGTGAAGATCTTTAATTTTCCAAGTATATTAGGTTCTATAAATTTATTAAGTAGCTTAAATTGTTTCAGAATGACCCAACCCCTCTACGATAACTGGCTGGTCGGACACCACTGACTGAGGTAATTGACGTTATATTTTGCTTTCTATAAATTAAAAATCAATAGAATATTACTGTTTTAAAATAAAAATAGCAAATTCAATTGTTTCAGGAGGAATATGAACAGGCTATAGCCAACCTCTGGGCAGATAGATCTTTCATTGTGACTGATCATACCTTCCTAGAAGGACGGTCGGTCTCCATCACTCGGTCCGAGCCGGTTAGCATATTATACTATTTGAGTTTAGTAATTAATACTATATAATGAATTGAACAAAAATAAAAAAATTTAATTATTTTTTTCAGGATTATACTACTTCAGATTCAATTGAAACGGCAAGTCAAATTGGGGTAAGTTAAAGAATTTCGAACGAATTTTTAGTAGTACACATACATAATTTCGTGTTGTAAAAGTGAGTATCATTTTCAGAACTCCGACGATGATCCGGCCTATATTGATCTGACCTACTCGTCACCACCGACATGTCTTGCTCGTGGCGTAACGAGTGGTGGAACACCTCAATCGACTTGGTAGGCGTGACTTCATAAAAAATATATATTTTTTCAAAAAACTTCTAATCAAACAAATCTTAACACAAATTAATTTTTTTATTTACAGAACGGTGTACCACAACCGTCGACTAGTCGACAACCACAGCCATCAACCAGTTATGCTGTGGATGTTAGTAACATTTTATATTTGCTTTTGTTTATGTGATTCTTGTGTGTGTGTTTTCGAAATTACATTATTTATTTTATGTTTCAGTGCGAACTAGAAGACGACGAGCCACCGTTAAGCCAGGCAAGGACTGTGTGATGTGCATTCTGCCTGGAGGACCTATCGACGCTACTAATGCTTCCTTGTTATCATGTAGTGTGTCCTAGGTGTCACCCTAGGATCACTGCATGTCACCTCTGCAGGGAGGAAATCATCAACGTCGAGAGGATTTTCTTCTGATTGAGGTGATGTAGTTGTAAGCTACAATAAACAGCCGTTCTAATGGTTAGTGAGACTAGGCCTCTTGGGGAAACTCACTATAAAAAAAACGCGCTGTGATCAGTACCCCCTAGGTAGCGTGGAAACCTGATCAGAGCGCACGCTAGAGATTTTTTTTACCAGAAGGAAAAACACTTGCAACTACTTCATAAGAAATGGTAATGACTATTCTCTTCCTAAACACAGACTGACCCTCTATGAGAAGAAGTCCACATACATTGGAGCTAAGCTTACCAACTGTTTACCTGAAGAGATGAAAACCTCAGGACCTATAAGCCAAACGAGCCAAAAATTATTTAAATTGTACAAGATAAGCCATATTTCACTCCAATTAAATATTCGTATCATATCCCCTCAATGATTTAAACTACTCACATGTACGGTGGCATAACCCACCCATACACGTACAGTGGCATTAACCCACCCGGCCACCCATACACGTACGGTGCCATTTACGTACAGGCCATACATGTATTTTATCATACATGTATACAGTCCCACTGTACATGTATGGGTGGGCAGGTGGGTCAGTGCCACTAACCTAACACACAGTTTGAATCAAATCAAATCAAATATTTTATTGCCAGGAACATTACAATAAATGCATAGCAATTGTCAAGACTATACTAACTATAATTTTTACCATATACACCACAGTAACAACTCAGTCATACATACATTGTATCCTCCTTTTACTCATGCCGATTCCCCCTCCCCCAGCATCGGTTGTAAGTCTTTAATTATGTGGTCTCCCAGTCATATGCCATAAAATCATCACAGGTATAGAATGCCTGTGACGCTAAACAGCGTTTGAGACGAGTTTTTAACACCTTGGGCTTTGGGGCATTTCTTATTGAATCTGGCAACTTGTTAACAAATCGGACACCCACATATAAGGGCAAGCGTTCGTGAACTATCGTACTGTGTCTCACAGTTCAGTAGTTGTCCCTGCCCCTCGTATTGTACGTATGTCTCGTCCCCTTATCATGTTTCCCTTAGAGACATAAAATAAGGTTGTTTCCAGTATATAGAGGCAGGGCAGGGTCAACAGTTGCAGTTGTTTGAATGAATCTTTGCAGGATTCTCTTAACCTTAATTGCGCTATAATACGAATAGCTCGTTTTTGCAATTTGAACACCCTACTGAAATGATTGTTTGCGGAAGCTCCCCATAGAACCAAACCGTAGGTAAGATGGGGGTAAATCAAACCATAATGCGCCGTTATCAGGATATGAGTTGGGCAATATTTGGCTAGGGCTCTTAAAACATTAATGCCTGAGGCCAATTTGGTACAAACTTGGTCAATGTGACGGCTCCAGGTTAACCCTCGATCCAGGTGTATTCCCAGGAATTTTGAACTGAACGCATCCTCTAGCATGGTGTCCCCCAACCAAACGGTTGGTCTTTCAATGTCCTCCTGTGGTCACAACGTGAAAGACAAGAAATTGCACTTTGCGGGGTTCATTTCGAGATTGAGGCTATTGAAATATTGAACGCATTTATTTAAATCAACAAAGGTTTGCTGTTGCAAGATCGATTTTGATTCATTAATGAAAAAAGGGTTGTGTCATCAGCATACTGGATGGGTTTACCATGCAATAGTGATGGTCCTATGTCATTGACATATATCAAGAACAAGATCGGACTGAGTACTGAACCCTGTGGGACTCCATATCTCATTTCAATCGGTTCAGAGAGTTTGTCTGCTATTTGGACTACTTGGTACCGTCCACTTAGAAATGAGCGAAGCCATTCGAGTGGAACGCCTCTGACGCCATAAGATACCAGTTTTTCGAGCAGCGTAGCGTGGTCAACACAGTCGAATGCTTTGGACAAGTCAAGAAACGCACTAAGTGCGCTGTTTTGACCTTCCAACCCCTCTACAACCTTCTCGACAAGACTCACCACTGCGTCTACAGTCGATTTGTTTTTCCTGAAGCTGAATTGGCTGTCAGAAAGTAGGTTGTGTCTGTTTAAAAATTGCGTCAATCTGATTAAAAACAGTTTTTCGAATATTTTGCTTCACACTGGCAAAGTCAAGACAGGCCTATAATAATTTGTAGAGTAGGGATCTTCTTTCTTAAAAATTAGTGTGACTTTTGCTGTTTTAAGGAGCGAGGGAACAACTCCATTTTCGAAAGACAGGTTTATTAATTGTGTTAATGGTTTAATGATATGGTTTGAACATTGTTTAATGAGCCACATGTACATAAGATTAATATCGTTGGATTTTTTCACCGGGAGCTGCTGAATAATTTTTTTGAGCTCTTCCTCTACTGCGAGAGTCAGTGCCATTGACGAAACTGGGCTCCTCCTACATGTATGGGGGGCTTGTGAGAATGATGGGCGGGATCTCGACTCACACTTACAGTAGTTAAAGGTTTTGCCATCAGGTGTGCTGTGACATTTGTTATAATGTATATATGAAATATTGCATTTGTTATTTTTTACTGTGCATGTAGTGTTTGTTCATTTTTACTTATATTTTATTTTAGGATAGGTTTTTTGTGGGATAGGTCTACTGGAGAAGGACCCCACTATAGACACTCCTAACGCGCCGAGGCCCTATCCTGGTTGGTGTGGAAACTGGAGTCAATTAGTTGCATGTTAGTAATATGTGTTAAAAAACAACCTTGTGTTCAAATGGTTCCGCATCCGAATCAAGCTTGTCTTGTAAAGTAAATTAACGTTTGTAATTTAATTACCAAAGATGGAAACCTTTGACATAAACCGCAACTGGGCTATAAAAAATCATCATGGTCGGGTACGCTAACCACTGGACCATGGGGGGTTCAAAGCTTTCTGTCTAAATTGTTTAATATAAATATTGTTTGTTTCGCTGCTAGGAGTACTGGTAGCAAGATGCAGAGTTCGGCTTTTTTTGCAGCACAATAGTAAAGTCCTCGTGCATGCGCGCCAGACCAGTAGCCGACGGGTGCATCGTAGGCTAAGAGCGTGTTAAGGTAGATGATGGTCGCCGGAAGTACCCGAAAGCATTTATTATAGTACATATATAAAATGTCACTATCTTGGAAAAAAGTGCATTATATATAGTATAACAAGGGAGTTAGGAGGGAAAATTGGGAGTTTGGAGGGAAATTTAGGGAGGGAAATTTCCCACAGGGCTGGTGGCACTCCTTCCGACCGCCTTCTTGGATCCGCTTCCAGTCGCCATCTTGGATCTGGTCACGTGACCCAAAGATGCCCGATGGTGGCTGCCATCTTGAGTCCGAGAGCTGAAGATGCCCGAGAGTGAATCTAAAACTGTCATATTTTAACTACTTGCTCGCGGTCCTGATTAACTAGTAAACAATAGTAATACTAATCTCAGAGATCAAATCGTGGCTGATAGACACATGGGATGACCAGTTGACCACACGTTGTAGATTAACTAGTAAACAATAGTAATACTGACCTGAAAGGTCAACCCGTGGCTGATATACACGAGGTATGTCCACGCGGTGCTAAATATTTGGTAAACAATAGTAAAACTAAACTCAAAGGTCAACCCATCGTTAATACATAAGTGGAGTGTCCACGAGGTGCTGGTTAACCAGGAAAAAATAGTAAAACTGACCTCATAGGTCTACGCGTTGCTGATATATTCGTGGGGTGTTATCGTGGTGCTGAATAACTAGTAAACAATAGTATTACTGAACTCAAAGGTCAACCCATTGCTGATATACACGTGGGGTGTCCAAGCGGTTCTATTTGTTAGTAAACAATAATAATACTGACATCAGAGGTTAACCCGTGGCTGATATACACGTGGGGTGTCCACGCGGTATTGATTAACTAATAAACAATAGTAAAACTGACCGCAAAGGTTAACCAGTTGCTGATATACACGTTGGGTGTCCAAGCGGTGCTGATTAACCAGTAAATAATAGTGAAACTGACCTTGGGGATCAACCCCTGGTTAATATACACGAGGGGTGTCTACGCGGTGCTAATTATCCAGTAAACAATGATAATTCTGATCTGAGACATCAGCCCGTGTTTTATATACATGTAGCATGTCTACGCCGTGCTGATTAACTAGTAAATATAGTTAACTAATAATAATAATAATAATTATTATTTTCTAAAAATAATACATTACAATAAATTCAGTAGCATAATACCTAGAATTAAATGTGATGTGAAAATTAAATATAACATGTCTAAAACTACATATGTAACTTAAAATGCATCATGCTCAGGCTGACCAGTCATATGCTATATTACTAAAGATTGGATAAATAATAATAAAAGATAAATACATATAAAGTACTTTTTTCTATTGCTTTAAATAATACTCAATAGATAAAAGTTAGGTTTTTGGAAAATGAAACCTCCAAGGCAAAGCCTGATTGGAAGAAAAAAATCAATAAATTAACCAAATAAATACAATTAAGATTATACGGGGCTGCAATATAATCATCATTTCTATAACTCCCAATAGACATATAACTAAAAATAAAATTTTAATTTATAAATAAGCCATTTATTAGTATAAACAAAAAGACAGTTTTTTTGCAGGCCTAATTGTACAAATGTAAATTACAGTCTATATACAATATAAATTGTATCCGTGTTAGTCCTATTCAACTGTTGTGAAAAAATCCATACTTAAAAAAACATTCCGACTAAAACACAATTTCAAAATTACTCGTATGTGTACACATTTCATAATAAAATATACTAGTTATTTATACAAGCATTCATACCTACAAACATTACATATACACATACATATATACATTATAGATCAGTTCAAGTAATAAGTACTCCTTAACATTTATTTTTTAAAAAAATACTTATTTACTTTCAATTTCAAATAACAAACTATTTACATTTTGTACTGTAAATAACCAGTCTCTGAGTTTTATAACAAAAATGTGTGAAGTGTCAGCATTTTTTATATCACTCGGGAATTTATTGAATATCATAGGGGCCAAGAAGCTATGCGTTTTATTGAAATAGGGTTTGTTGGTCGAGGTACTGCTACATTATTGGGATTTCGTAGTTTTATTTTATAAACATTCAGTGTACAACTACTTCTGCTCCTATAAAAAGCTGACCTCAAAGGTCAACCTGTGGTTGATAAACACGTAAAGTGTCCATGTGGTGCTGATTAACTAGTAAACAATAGGAATACTTACCTCAAAGATTAACTTGTGGCTGATATAAAATTGGGTGTCCACGCGGTGCTGATTATCCAGTAAACAATAAAAATACTGACCTCAATGTTCAACTCGAGGTTGATATACACGTGAGATGTCCAAGCGGTGGTGATTAACCAGTAAAAAATAGTAATCCTAACCTCAGAGATCAACCCGTGAATGATATACACGTGGGTTGACCAGACGGTAGTAGACAAAATAGGAGAGGGCGAGACTCACCTTCGGGCATCTTCGGCACTTGGATTCAAGATGGCGGCCACCTTCGGGCATCTTCGGGTCACGTGACCCAGTCCTACCATCCCTGTGGGAATTTTCCCTCCCTAAATTCCCCTCCAAATTCCCAAATTTCCCTCAAATTCCCTTGTTATACTATATAAAATACACTTCTAACCTAAACTTTACCATGTTATACTATATAAAATACACTCTTAACCTAGCTATACTATATAAAATAGCACGGAGACTTTACTATTGTGCTCGGGTTTCAAGTCTGGACAAGCGCATTACGTAACCACTCATACAGCGGCAGCGAAACTCGGGTATAGGGCTCCAGGCGCCAGACTGGTTTTCATGGACAGGCGCGCCAAACCGGATGGTAGTGCTTTTCCTGGCGCGACACTCAAGGTTGCCCTTGATGGGCATGCGTGGGAACTTGCTACATTAAACTGCTGTGCGCTGCTACCAGCACTCCTAGCAGCGAAACAAAAATATATATATTAAACAATTTAGACAAAAAGCTATCAACCCCCCGTGGTCCAGTGGTTAGCGTACCCGACTCTGGGAGTCTGTGAGTAACAATACGTCTGTAAGTAGGTATAAGTCGTGGTATTGTTTCATAGTAGTCATGTCAAAAGTTGTCCATACGGTCTGTGCGTGTGTGTAGTCTTCGTCTGTGATTGGTGTTTGAGTCGGATGCGGAACCACTCGGACATAAGGTTGTTTTTTAACACATATCACTAACATGCAACTAATTTACTCCAGTTTTCTCAGTAAAAATGAACAAACACTCTACATGCACAATAAAAAATAACAAATGTCGATTGCACTCTGTGCAAATGCACTCCTGGTGGCAAAACATTTAACTACTGTAAGATTTATACATTTGCCCTAGCGTTTGCTCTGATCACGTTTCCACACTACCCAGGAGGTACTGATCACAGCGCGTTTTTGTTTATAGTGAGTTTCCCCAAGAGGCCTAGTCTCACTAGCCGTGAGAATGGCTGTTTATTTTAGCTTACATCACCTCAATCAGAAGAAAATCCTCTCGACGCTGGTGATTACCTCCCTGCAGAGGTGGCACGCAGTGATCCTGGGGCGACACCTAGGACACACTACGTGGTGGCAGGGAAGCATTAGTAGCGTCGGGAGGTTCTCCAGGCAGACTGCACATCGCACAGTCCTTGCCTGGCTTAACAGTGGCTTGTCGTCTAGTTCACACTGAAACACAAAATAAATAATGTAATACCGAGAACACACACAAGAATCACATAAACAAAAGCAAATATAAAATGTTACTAACATCCACAGCATAACTGGTCGATGGCTGCGGTTGTCGACTAGTCGACGGTTGTGGCTCGCCGTTCTGTAAATAAAAAAATACTTTGTGTTAAGATTTGTTTGAATAGAAGTTTTCGAAAAAATATGTATATTTTTATGGAGTCACACCTACCAAGTCGATTGAGGCGTTCCGCCGCTCTTTACGCCACGAGCGAGACATGTCAGTGTACGTTGGTGGTGACGAATGGGTCAGATCAATGTAGGCCGATGGTGTCAGATCGGGCTCCCTGTAGGTCCACTTCAACGCATCATCGTCGGAGTTCCGAAAATGATAATCACTTTTACAACACGAAATTATTATGTATGTGTACCAATAAAAATTCGTTCAAAATACTTTAACTTACCCCAATTTGACTTGCCGTTTCACTTGAATCTGACGGTACATCATTCTGAAAAAAATAAAAAATTTTTGTATAAATTCATTATATATTATTTCATAAAATAAAAAAAATATTTTTGTTTAATTCATTATATATTATTTCATATATTATTTATTTGGTAAAGTCCAATAATATAATATGCTAACCGGCTCGAACCGAGTAATGGAGACCGGCCGTTCTTCTAGGAAGGTATGATCAGTCACAATGAATGATCTATCTGCCCAGAGGTTGGCTATAGCGTCTTCATATTCCTCCTGAAACATTCTAATTCGCTATTTTATATTTTAAAACAGTAATATTCTATTGATTTTTAATTTATAGAAGGCAACATATAACGTCAATTACCTCAGTCAGTGGTGTCCGACCAGTCAGTTCTTGTAGAGGGGTTGGGTCATTCTGAAACAATTTAAGCTACTTAATAAATCTAAAAACCTAATATACTTGGAAAATTAATCATCTTTACAAATACGTACGTCAAGTATTTCAATGATCTCGTTCCCTCTCAGGAACCATAGTGGTGGTAGTGGATTGGCTTGAGTCTGAAAATACACATGCATTTACTTTAACACAGTCGAAATAAACTTGTTGATATTTAAATCACACAAAGGAATTGTACTTACTAGATTTGTCAGTGCGGTATCGTCATCACCGTCAATGGCTACCGCCATCGATAGAAGAGCGGAGAGGACGAAAAGGCTGCTCATAGTGAAGAAGATGTACACTGAAGAACTGATGTTGTGCAGTATTGCAACTTTCATTTTATCAAACTGCAGCAAGTATCGCACCTCTCACTCCCTCTCCAGACGCAAAGGTCAAGTTTGATTGGTTCAATTCCCACCACTTGCAAGCATGCGCATGGATCACCCTGCCCATTACGTCATCCCTGCTCCTTCCAATGCACATTCAATTGTTCAGTTTATACACCATGGTTCCCTCCCTGTACCAACTGTGTCTTACCAGATACACGAGTCAATTTAATAACCTTCGTGACATTCTGTCGGCTACACGCGGACAAGTCCCACTTACTGTCCGTTGGGATATAATACAAGAACACAAAGCTACATGTACAACCGTGGTCATAAGATTCTTTATGTGGCGAGGTGAGATATTTTGTGGGGATTGTAGAGAGATGCGAGACAATTTTTTTTACTATGATGAATATGAGGTACACACCGCCATCTACGGACCCATGCACGAGAGAGAGTGGTTGGAACAATTACCTGAACTGATAACTGAATGTCAAAATTGTGATAGAAGCCTCCTTATCAAGTGTGTATGTATGTGTCTTGAAAACACTTCTACCTATCCCTTCAGACTCTAGATTCCTGGCGGATCTATGGCGTTGGGAGGTGAATTTTCTTTTTTTTTTTTTTTTTTTTTTTTTTTTTTATTCTAAATTTGACACTTTGTCACTTCATTTTATTTTTTGAAATTTTTTTAATTTTTAGGAGATGTCAGCTAGTGTGATTTTTCGGAAGGCCATCACTTTCTGCAGCGGTGGAGGGGCTGCAGAATTAAAAAAAACCCCTTTTCCAATTGATCAGATGATCTTGTAGAAACACACATTGAGGGGTGTATACCTTTTTATAGAGAGTTTCACCATAATATACATAGGTCACTTCCTGATTCTCACAGATTTTAGTAATTAACCAGTTTTCTTTCACGGTGAGTATTTAATTCCTCACTACCCTCAAGTAAGCTGAAGGCAAATCTAGAGTGCATTGCCCAATTCCCATGGGACGCGCCCGATAGAAGACTGGCATCCCCACACGGGTAATTTATTGTAACTTGCCCCATCCATCGCAAGTTACGGTGGAAGCAACTCCATAACAAAATTGCTACCTCCCACTATTATTTTTGTATTTATTTTTTTATACTTTTTTTGGGTCCCTCTGCAAGTAAAGACATCACTTTACTCAGAGAAGCCTTTCAATGTGACGAACAAACTTACAAAGGGGTTTTGCAGTACCATGATTATGTAATACAAACATCTCACACCCTGGTTTTACGGGTTTTAAGCCTACCATAGAGTGTTCCATTCAACTAAACTGTACGAGGGCCCATTGCATACTAGATGCATCTGCGACTCGATGTCTTACGGGGTTTAGCCCAGCCCCAAGCTGCAGGACTGTCTCAGGACTTACACGTTTTACGGTTGCCTTGGAGAACAGTCGGACGATTTTTAATTAAATTTGGGCCGTCCTCACCTTGACAGTTCATGTCCTGGACTTACGGAGTTTAGGCCAGCCATAGAACACACATTCACACAGAGATATCTGTATTACATACACGGTTATAATGTTTAATGTAAAACGCTCCACTTACGTTTTGATACAGCATAATATCTTCCCAGTCTACTTCATCTGCAAAGTCATCAATAAATTTTTCTTACAAAGTCTGGTATTTACTTACTATTGACCAACAATCAACATTAAAGTTAGGAGCCATTTCCCTCAGTATATCTTCGGGAAACTTTGTCCTTTTTAAAATCAAACCCAAGTTTACCCTGTGTTGATAAATTCTCAACATATCTAGTGAAAAATCATAGTGGGCTGACAGTAGGTCCCATTTAATGTATCTGTCAAATTTCATAATAACGCTGTCGGTCATAACACCGATTGGAGCCTTCGGCTCCTTCGAGAGCATAGTCCATGTGTCCTCCATGGTGGTTAGAGACATAATGTCCAAACTAAAGTTTGGACAGTCTTTTATACTCTTGCTGTGCTGCTCTAAAGGCGCACTTGAAGTTACAATTAGCGTGTATAGGTAATATGCAAGCGTTTGAACAAGTATTTGAACAATCTTTCGGTATTTCAATCACGTTAGGATGAAATTCTTTTAAACAATTTACTTTTTCCAACCCTTTACTATAAATTTTAGTAAAAGGTTTACAAAGTGTTCGAATTAAATTTTCATCGTATTCTATACTACCCTCTTCCCACTTTATTCCGTGCAAGTGTCGTATCAACCATCTAGCTGACCTTTGTTGTTTTTCATCAAGTGCACACTTGCAGTAAGGTGACTTGAAAACGATTTGTGTTTGAAAATGTTCGCTTACTATTGCCAATTCTTTCACTATAAAACGGTTATTATTGTCAGTAAAGGCTTGAAATTCAACTACCGCAACCATTGACTCTATTAATTTCACAAGTTAATCTGTTAAAAATGTGCGGAGATGGACTGTTGAATCCCCCACAGAGATATTGTTTTATAAGGTCTTCCTCGTAAAACAACTATCTCAACTCCAACTGTATTAGCGGAAGGTTGGATAGAAACTGCGCCCACTCACCCGAGTTAAGTGACAAAGTGCTACCCGGGAGGTAGGGAGTAAACTGAGCTTGCTCGCTCGAATTAAGTGTTAAAGTACTTCCCAGGAAAACATGCGATGCCCCAAAGATCGATAAAACTTTAACAACTTCTTTTTCGTTGATTTCCAAATAAATCTTTTTATTATCTTTGAGGGCTTTGGAAATGTTATTAAAATTTACACAAAACTGATTAAATACGTCAAATGACCAGTAAACGTAGTCGTGTCTTCCATTGAACATTACTGCGAGACCGTAGTCTCGGTTTTTAAAAATCCCAACGGTAACTGATTTGGAAAAGTTTTCATTTAGAAAGAAAACCCGTTTTAGAAAAATACCGTTTAACATGTCGATGGGCTCCAAGAGCTTAGGCAGCGTGAGATACTCACCAGACGGCTCCATGATCTCGACTGAATTTGGAAAATCAAATTCTAACCGTTTCGACTGACTAATTACATCATGATTTTTACTACGTTAGTCAGTAAAGTGTACATCAGGTGCGAATCGTGAATTAATAAACAGTAAGCTGTAGTCTTGTCCGGTGTGTTATTTTTAAATTCAAATTCGATGCGTACATCGACAGGTCCAGACTTGATTAAATCATTCTGCTTGGAGCAGTCGATTACAAAGATCGGACATTTAGATTTAAAAGTATCCAAGTCCATGATGTGTGAATTGGAAACACCGTAGTAGGAATATTGAAATTTTGCGTACATTTCATAGAATAAACTCCAATCACCTCGGATATTGTCGTAAGGATAGTACTGTGAGTTGAGGTATAACTTGATATCCATTAAATCACAAGGGTCAAAACCTGACACGTCCTTTTTTATGTTATTTTTCCTATCAGTTTCAAACGCCAGTATCACATAGCGGGGTTTTTCTATCTGAGATAATGTTTTGACGGTCCAGTTGTGTCTCTTTGTTTGCGGGAGCGTGGGATACTCGTGACACTCCCACGATCTAAAGGGGAGATGAATTGGGGTGTCCTTATTAACGAGTTTTAAAAGTTTTTCTTTGTAACTATCGGAAACAGTCAAGTGTGGGACACGCCAGTACAAGTCGGTTAATTCCGCACTGTGTGTTACCACATCCTCTGATAACAACACATCCGTGTCGTTGGCTGAACGCAACAGTATCAGCTCTTGTTTTACATTTACAATAATTTTTCTGTAATCTTCCATGAAACCAAAGAGCAATGTTAATGGAACGGTAAAAGTAAACTCGGTTGTTTTTTGTGATGTCCCTGGTCCGAACCAACAAGCATTTTTCAATGCATTTGTTTCATTCTGCCTCAGTGACAGTAAATTCCTTATAGTTGATACAACACCCACGTTTTTAGTACGGTCCACTACTATACCAGAAATTTCGTATCTAATATCTTCAAACAAGTACGCCATAGCGTTGTTAATCAGAGATACGTCTGCGACTACACCGCCAGCTTTTTGGCTGTAATTTTACCAGAAATATGCAGAGAACTTTCAAACGGAGCAGTAATAATGTCCTGTTGACTGACGGCGATACGTATTTCATCATTGTTTTTGAAAGTGGAAGAGGCGTACGGTTTGTGTGTGTGATACTCACAGCTTGTAATAACATCGCTGTATTCGACTTCTCCCTCAATTTCCAACATTTTGTAATTTTATTTTAAATCCTAAGGATCTTAAAAACTTTGTATTGCTCGATGTTAACACCTTGAGTGTTTTGGGTCTAATGACCTTTTTTGACACAGTTGTTTCCCTAAATACTAATCCCATTGCTTTGCTTTAGGTGTAAGCGTAATGAAATTGTTTCGTTTCTAAAGTTCATCAACTCTCCTTGTTGATCTCTCAGCTCACAAGTAATGTAATTTAAAACTTGCACACTCACAGGTAAATAAATCACGTTGTGAGGTGTTTCAATTATTTTGTAGCCAGGTGGAACTGATGGATAAAACTCGTGTATTATATGGCTCTCTTGACCGTTCTGGTACGAGCCTCTTGCCACGTTACATGTGACTCGAACGACATTTACTGAGTTAATGTTAACTTCATTCTCGGACATGTGAGTTTTATTGGCTTCGTATAAAGCTTTATTAAAGCCAAGCAAGGTAGCTAGGCTGTTTTCTGTTTCAAAGTGAATGGGCTCGCTACAAGTAATTTCTACTTTCAAAGTACTGTTGTTTGGTTTTAAACTGAATTTTACACCAGTTTTTATGTTATTTTTAATGTAATTCTCTAAATCGCTAATCTCGTAGGAACCAGTCGGAATTTTTATTACAGAGTCTTGGTAGTAGAACGTGTCGTTTACATTTTCTTCTACATTTGGTATTGAGTTGTACGTTGTGAGATCGATCAAACCAATCTCCCATTCGCCTTTCGACAAATCGATCGAAGGAAATATGTCACAACTTAGCGTTGAACTCTGTCCACTAAGGCAAAACATTTTCAACTAGGAACTCTAAGCACAACTGTCCGCAAAGTACTGAGTCAAAACTCTGTTGTCTTTGATTGTTATACTTTACGCTAACACTAGGGCCCCAATACTTGATCAATTCCATAGGAGGACGCAAGTTACCAAAACTATCATAGTACAACACATTATTACCGCGCTTTTTATAACAAACCCAATGTGTACCTTCCCCTTGTATACTGTCCAAATTAATAATTGCGCTTTCGTTCAATCTAGATTTATTCGGAAGTGTGTCCCTCATGTAGACACCCCGAAAGTTTGGAATATTTAATTTTTTAGCGTAATTAACGAGTTCGTGATTTGTGAGGGCGTGTTCAGGAACATAGACTATTTTGAAGTTTTTTTTTCTTACAAGAACATTTCTTCTTGTGTTTAGGTGCTTTTTTAACACCTCTCCCTGTACTTTTATTCCAGGGTCTTAGATACAAACCCTTACCCTTCTTTTGTTTACGTGTTTTTCTCTTATGAGAGCCACCCAACTTTGCTTTAGCCTTCATGGCTGTTATAACTGCCCAAGCTGCAGCTTTCTCGCCTATAGACGAATCTGTAGCCTTAAACCTTTGCCAAGCTCGCTCGGCCAAGTCTTTGTCCGCTTGCGCTCTCCGCGCTGTGTCTGAATACTGGGAGTAGGCTATGTCGTGAGCCTTGCA
This sequence comes from Stictocephala bisonia, assembly GCA_035578905.1. NCBI lineage: Eukaryota > Metazoa > Arthropoda > Insecta > Hemiptera > Membracidae > Stictocephala > Stictocephala bisonia. The sequence continues at coordinate 256,239 of JAQJVL010001045.1, forward strand.
GGCTTCATCCAGACCATTTATTCCCTTGTCACCTCGGGCTAATCTCTTCTTTAATTTGGTCCCAGGTCCACAGTACCTGTAACCTGGCAGGTGGGCTTCCCAAGGTAGTAGATTTATACCCTTATTTATGGCTGTTCCAGCTAAATGTCCAATTCCTTCGAGAGTGCTAGATACAAGTCCTCTTCCGCAGCGTGAAGTTTTCTTTTTCATCAAAGTAGATGCGTCTCTTACGAAGGTTAGTTAAAGAATGGAGAAACTTTAACCCTATTCCATATTATATTCCTCCTGATTCCTCATTGTATGGATGTAGAGAAACAGCTTGTGTACCGAATATTTCTTCCCAGTTTATGTAGTTATCGGTGGTCAATGTTTCTGCACTCCTCCCTTGTGTGCCACCATGAATATGGGAAAAGAGTAACTGGCCGAATTTTCTAAGTTGTTTATCAGATTTAACACTGTTTCGATAAATTTTCCCTTCCAGTGCATTAACCGTCTCTTTAACATCATTCAGTCCCTCAGTAAGTGATGTCAGCAATGTACCTACCGTTGTTGTTTGTTGACTTAATATTTCCAAAATATGCGATTTTGTTTCCATTAACACTTTTAAGTTTATGGCCTCGTCCATTTCTTTCGCATCTCTAACAGATTTAATTCCCATATTATGAAAGTCCCAGTTGTCTTTGTGTTTCTTTGGACAGTTTGCCAGTAGATATGACTTGGTTACAGCATCTTGATTATCATGTGGGTCAACTACAGAAACTAAACGTCGCTTTTCAAAACTCCAATAACTACTAGTTTTAACAGGAACGGCAGCATCTACGTAACGTTTGGTCACCACATGATTCGGACCTGTAGGGTCCTTTACCCTTGTTATAAGCCTATCTCCTACGTTGACTGTTTTTTGTTGGTACAGTACACATTGTTCACTTATAGTTCTCAAATTCACGGCATCTCCGAGCTCCTTTGGTGATGCTAAATTTTCTATTCTTTTGTTACGCGTAGAATAGCTGTTTTGTAAGTTTGGCATTGTGTTAGCTTCAAAGTATGTTCTTGTAACAACATCGTTGTCTGCTATGGGTACACCGACGTTGACCATTCGTTTATTTTCAATATCATAGTTTCCTTCGGGTGTTAGTTTAAAACCTTTGCCTGGTGGTCCTTTGCCAATGACATTACCCTCAGAGGGAAAGACACGTCCAAACTTGTCTACAGACATAGTCGAACTGATGAAATCAGACTGTGTCTGTTTATATATACGTATAAAAATAACTAAAATACTTTCTTAAGCACGGATCTAAATTTATAGGAAAAGAGTAGTACCGGTCATGTTTATTTTCATACCAATGATGTAAGGTATCTCTATATTTGTTTCTTCCATTTAAATAAACTTCAATATAATGACAATTGTCAAAGTAATTGTCGAACCCCCATTCATCTTCGAATCGCCAATCACACATACATGGTGTTTGCGGGACTATAATACCAATGATTCTTTCGTTTTGTTTAATAAAAGACGAAATATGGTTAGATTCTACTATATCGGGGTTTAAACTTATAAATGCATATAGTTCTGTATGGTTTGGTATGTATTCGTTATTCCAAAAGGGGTCCAAAGATAACAGTGCATGTAGTTCTGTTTCGTATAGTGGTGGTACTTGTCTTTTTAATCTGTAATATATCCCCGCTGTTGTGTTTGTCTTAGATATTGCCAACTGTAAATCGACTTTCTTTCCGATGTCATTTTCAGAATCACTTTGGAAAACGTGATAGAATTTTAAACAATAACTGTGTTTACCCTCCTTTTTAAAAAAAATATGAAACCAACGAGGTTCGTCACTTTCTACTTTGAAATGTACTGTTTGGAAGGTCTCGTCAATATGACCGAGGTATAAGGCTTTACCATACAGTGACGTCACATAGTCACATTGTCCAAGAGTACGGTTGATTGTATAGTTTGCCAAACAAGAAAACTGTTTAAACTTTTTATTACTGTGTGAGTGTAATTTCTCGTAAAGAAACCAAAAATACGAGTCTGTAATGAAACTAACTTGTTCAATTGGTAGGTTAAGTAAAATCTGCATTTTAACCTCAATTGGTAAAGTATCCATGTTTACTAGTCGAATCTCAACCGACTAATGATTTGTAACGGCTATTGCCAGCTCCTGATATAATTTTAGCTTCTTTTAATTCTTCGATTATGTTTTGAATTTCGTTCCTATGGTTAGCATTTCCGGCCTCTGTTGAAGCTATAATTAGTTTTAATCTATCACATAATTCGTTTGGATTGTCCCAATAGGAAATGTCACGTGATCCAAAGTCTTTTAGCCCTCTACCGTACATTTGTTTGGGAAATAATACGGAAATTATATTTTTATATTTTATGAAATTCGTCGGTCGGTTAATGTGATTATGAGGTAAATAACCTTTTTTATGCGATTTCTTTTTGTAAGCACATCTTTATAGGCGTCCAAGTCATCTTGTGTGTATAAATTTTCGTCGGGTTGTCTTTTAAATAATAATTCGTAAAGACCTTTGGTTCCTTTGTACTGCACATTGTTCAAATGAATGTTTCCTTCGTTGTCGAATGTAAGCAGTTGATTACCAACCATTAATTTATCACCGTCTATATGTGGTCCGTAAATATTGTCCATTTTATTCTTAACATCAGCCTCGTCTTTCAAAAGTTTTAACATGTATTTTTGTGTAATGGGTGCGTTGAACGTCTCTAAAACGTACTGTGAAGCCTCGTGAAACATTGCAGGGCTTTGTATCAATTGACTAACTGAGGGTGGGGGGAAGATGATTCAAACTCTTGTGTGTCTTGAATAAACGACGGTCCTTTAGGCGTAGACATGTAGTCTGGCTTAAAATTATCCTGCTCGTCCGCACTGAGGTCCATAGGTTCCTCCTTTGGTTTAGTTTCCATCTCTGTTCTCTTTCTAAGTTCAGTCAAAATTGGTTTGTACTGTTTTTCTAATGTTTGCTCGGTATACATGTAGCCCAACTTGAAAGCGCGATACTTGCGGCGAACAGCATCTTGCAACTGTACAATTTTTCTCGTAAGAGATTGATGTTTACTGTTTCGTTGCATGTTTATAAATGATTAAAAATTTTCAATGTTTGTTCTTTTGTATAATAAAGGATATCAAACTCCAGGACGTGGGTAACCACGTCCATTAATGTAAGCTAAAAGCACCGATCGTATAATTCTTTCAACATCACGAATCCTACGTTTAAAACGGTCTCTTTCCTGTTTTAACATTTCCTTGGGAATATAAAACACAGTAACTGTGTCATTAAAATAAACCTTTTTCTTTACCATTACGGTAGTTCAACTTGTCTAAAGAATAACGCTCGTTTTTTATTTCTTCTCAAAAACGAATTATCTGTTTTAAGGAAACACCTTTACCATCAAAGTCTAGACCCTTGTAATATCGTCTCACTCGAGTGTCAAACCACTTAATGACTTCTCTTCTGTTTAAGTCCTTGAATATATAAGTTCGCTTCCAACCGTGTCGCCATTGTGGAACTTCAGCTACAGTATACTCGTCGTTTTCAATAGTTTTATCCATAAATGATTTTAATTTGTGTACAGGCTTACTGTCAACACCATGTAGGTCTATAAGATAAGAATTCAATAACCAGAACTCTGTCAGATTAGCACCAGTAAAGTTACGCCACTGTTCGTAGAGTTCATGATTTGTAATTGTATACTCTTTGTTATTCAAGCTAATACCGAATTTATTACAATGTTTAGCGAGCGTAGGTAATGCATGATTTAGAAACTCTACAGTATACAGTCCTTGGGCTAGGTTGTTTGCACCAGCAAATGGTTTTTTCCTTGTACCATCTGGTAGGCCAGATGGCTGGCAGGCAAAAGAAACATTATAGCTCACATTCAAATAGCAATTGGACTTAATTAACTGCTCGTAAATCCTCGTTGGGAGTGGATGGGAATTGTTTTCTCCGTCACGTGCACACATCTGCTAGCATGTGGGAGTTTGCATGAGTAATCTAACAGCTGCATGTACACATGTGCAAAATTTAAGCTTCCATGACGGTCAGCTAGTGGTAAAGCGTTATAGTTAAATATATTGGGGAACGGTCCAAATCTTGAAATCATATTTTGAGAATGTCGAACCATACAGTTTAACATGTTCTCATGGTAAATAACTAGTTGTAAGTGTACTCCTTGCTCTTCACTTTTTGTTAAAAACCGTATCCACAAGTCACGATTGTACATTCTTTCATTCGAGGATATCATTAATAGTACAACCCCGGGTGTTTGTAAAATTGTATGTTTGTGTCTCCAACATCTGTTGTTAAATTTACTCAACTTTCTACTACAATAATTTCCACAAAACCTTTTTTTATCCGCGTAATACTTTGTGCATAAATTTGAACTTATGCGTGTCTTTACCTTACACTCTGGTTTCTTAAACTGGGCAATGTCGTTATAATAGTAGAAGCGCACCATTTTGTAGCCTGTCACTAACTGATGTTGTAAATTAAAGTTGACCGTATTTATATTACGAGACTAAAAACTTGTCAAAACCAATTCTGTATCTCCCTTTATCTAATTCACAATCCTTACTAATACAAATAAAACTGTAATTATCTTTCCAAGCTAAATCGCACATTTCTTTAAACTTTTGAAAAGTCATGTCCGTATTTACATGGTCATTGTACACATGTTTGAGATTTGTTTCGTCCTGTTTGAATAAAATATTTAAGTTTGTATTATCTCTAACTAACTGTTTAGGTATCCTACTGTAGGTTTGTCCTATATAAAAGGAATCAATGTTATTATGTCGACCCATGGTAAAGTAGTTGCGTATATTATCGTGTTTTTCACACGCAATGTTGTCAAAAATCATAATAGAATTGTTTTTAGCTTCTTTAGGTGGTAAGACTTTAGTGTTTTCATCAAATACAAAGTATCCAATTTCCTTGGGTAAAACACTTTTTAAAAATTGATACTTAGGTTGTTGTAGAGACTTTGAGAAAATGTAAACATTTTCAAACCTTAATCAATTTGGATCGAAAAACATGTTGAACACAACGTTTGTTTTGCCACAATTACTAGGTCCAGCCACTATACACCTTATAGTGGATGTTAATAATGGACCATGTTTAATTCCACAACCTGTGCGTATAGTGTACATGTCAAAGTTTTCAACTGGAAGTTTAGTCGTCTGTTCAACAACACGCATTGTCACGGAATGATTGTCAATTGAACGCTGAGTCATTTTTATACAAGTTCATTCCTATTTATCAACGTTGCGTGTTTACCATCGTACCCTAACCACTTAACAAGTAATTTGTCTCCTTTTTTCCTTATTACTTTTTCTACCAAGTATACATCTTCTGTTTTGGATTTCTGTAGCTCTTTTTCGTAGAAACTTCCTTTAATAACGTCACCGGTATGATCTTTGAGGAGGTAGGTTGTTGGGATAGTAGGTAGGACTTTGTACACAGTAAATATCTCATTAGTCCAGTTGGGTAGGTATCCTTTGTCAAACACTTGTTTATACTTGCTTATTCTCACTTTATCACCTACCTTAAAACGTACCTTTTTGTCTACACTCTTGTATTTTTGTCTGTTTTTATTAATGTTTTTTCTGACTATGTTTTCTCATTTCTTTTGTTCACATGACTTGGAGCCATGCCAATAGTTTTGTGTATTCTTGTGTTGTACTTTTCCAATAGGGAAGGTAGTAATTTGACCCACCGATACTTACCTTGCTCTGTGAACTTTCGCCACATTAATGCTTTGAGACTGCGGTTGAACTGCTCTACGATGGACGCCTTCTTGTCACTGTAGCTCGAGTAATGGTTTATACCATAGCTATTCATCAACTTTGTAAATCCTGCATTGTAAAATTCTTTACCCGCATCAGTTTGTAAGTGTTTCATTTTATTCGACTTTAATATGGGTGTAATGGCTTTAACGATTTCTGGTCCAGTCTTGTCTTTTAATGGAACAGCAAAGGCGTATTTGCTAAAACAATTTATTATTGTTAAGATGTACTTGTACCCTTGGTTTTGTTTAGAATAGGGTATCATTTCAACCAAGTCCGCTTGGAATAAGTCTTGTATTCCCTTAACTTCTACAGGTCTAGTAGGGAATCTTTTTCTAACTAGAGCATGTAGCTCTCTTACACTCATAATGGAAGGGTTTAGGTAAAGTTTAACAATTTATTTGGTTTTTTTTGGTGTATGGAGCCCCATCCTCGCTCCATACGGTGGCTGTCTACCATAAAAATAATATAAATAAAGTTCACTGCCTCCCTGCCAATTCTAAACCCTTTCACACACCCTGGACCTACGGATACTATCCAGCCATAGAGCGTCCTTTCACAGACTCATTCAATCATACCTGACGAGCACTCACATTCACTTCTGGGTACGGGTTTTTACACCCCAGAGCCACATTCGCTTTTGGATACGGGTTTTTACACCCCAGAGCCACATTCGCTTTTGGATACGGGTTTTTACACTCCAGAGCCACATTCGTACAGTCAGCTAATCCATCTCATTCAGAACGTAAAGGGGTTTAGTTATTTCCACAAACATCTCTACCAGCAAACTGAATTAAAGGAAGCTATTAACAAACTTACAGTTTGGGGAGAACTTTTTATGATCATCAAATGGAACATCACCCTCTTCCCACCTACCAACTTCGACACCACATGAGAAACAGCGAACTGTGTCGCTATAATTTAAATAGTAAAAGCCGGATTTTGCCATTACATTAGGATTGAGGAAAGGTACTGGCCAATTTAAAAAGGTGTCCAGTCTCACATTTTCAAAGTGATACTGTGGTGGACCGTCTTTTTCACAAAAGTAAATTTGTATCAATTACTGTTGGATTGATTTTGGAAGGTCTAATTGTTTCATTTCAAAAAAGTTATTACAGTTTTTACATAGTTCCACTGCAGCGAGAGAAGCTAGTGAACCGATTGGCGCCATTAGTGCAAGTGACGCAATAAGAACAGGATGTGGGAAAGGAAGGAGTGGTGGGGGAAGGGAGTGGGGGTATTCAGTTATGGAGAGGATAGATTGAAGAACGTTTCCACGACTTATGTCAAGATTTAAGAGTTTGCAATTATATTAATATATTTATTATATGTACAAGTATTGTTATGTTTGTTATTTACATTATTGTGTTTATTTTGTAAGGAAAGTTTTCATTTTATTTAAGTTTTAATTCTTTGAGTTACGTAATCATGGTCATGCTCTAAAGATCGTTTTTTACTAATAATGTGATGTCCGTAGGCTAAAGTGTCAATTCCATTTTCTAAGATGTAACGTTTGTCATCAAAGGGGGATAGAGATAATTTGGAAATATTTTGTGTGTAAATGTTATGTTTGTCACTGCAGATATTTAGAGCTGATGTTGTTTTTAACGTGTGGTTAAGCATACAGTCTTTATACATTTGGTGTTATAGGTGCTTTTTTATTGCGACTCGGGGTACGCCTTTAGCCACCTTCTTTTCCTCTAGATCTGAGTTTAGAACAGAGTAGCATTTCGCCCTCAAGCCAATTATTTCCCTAGCTGGATTTGAATTTAACTCGTCTTTAAATTTTACTAACACCTTTTTTGTTTTTTACACTATAACATGGGTGGGTAGTTGGGTAGTCAGAAGTATCAAAAAGATGTAATTCATTTTTCATGTCCGCATAGACATCCGGAGTATATACATTGTAAAATATATATATTGTTAAATATATTCGAAGGTGTTTAAAACTATTTTACATAAAAGATTGTTTTCTCATGTAAAACCAAATATCAGTCCACAACAGCATGGGTTTTTTCCTGGTCGTTCAATTAATTCAAACTTATTAAATTTTTTGCAATATTGCTCTGCGGCTCTTGATAGCAATGTACAAGTGGACGTTGTTTACATGGACTTTGCCAAGGCATTTGACAAGACAACAATTATAGCATTGTTAAAAATATTACATTATTTTGGATTGTCGGATGAATACGTAAAGTTGTTTTGTTCATATTTATTTCAAAGAAAACAATTTGTCAGCTACGAGGGTTTCTCCTCTACCGAGTATTTTGCTTATTTGGGCGTCCCTCAAGGCTCAAACCTGGGGCCCTTGTTATTCACACTATTCATTAATAAAATTATACAATGTATAAAATATTGTTATATTCTGTTATATGCAGATGACATAAAACTTTTCAAACGCATTACCTGTATTGAAGATTGCTTGAGATTGCAAGAAGACCTTGATGCACTTGTGGCGTGGAGCGAAATTAATCTTAAATTCAATATAAATAAATGTGCCGTTATGTCATATACGCGCAAATCGGAGTAGAACACAATTTTATATGATTATACGATGAATGGTATAGTGTTACAGAGGACATCAGTTTTTAAAGATCTTGGAATTTTATTTGATACTAAATTGACTTTTTCTGAGCATGTATTAGCAGTGTGCAAATCAGCATTTGGGCTACTGGGGCTCATACGCAGGTCGGGTAATTTTTTAAGAAACACCAAATCGCTCAAAATGCTTTATTATTCACTAGTAAGATCCAAGCTTGAATATGGCGCAGTAGTTTGGTCTCCGCATTTTGTGTATCTTATAGATACAATTGAAAGTATACAGAGGAAGTTTTTACGTTTTCTATATTATAAAGATTTTGGTAATTACAATTACGTAATATCCTATTCAGAATTGTTAAACATTTTTGAGCTACCAAGTCTCACTAAAAGGCGAAGAATACAAAACTTGTTGTACCTGCATAAATTGGTTAACGGGGTTATTGATAACCCACAACTGTTATCAGAAATTAATTTTGCAGCGCCCCGACGTAACTCTCGAAGCTGCCTCTTGTTCAGCCCTCATTTTGCCAACTCAAACCTCGGGTATTACTCAACGATTAACACCATGTTAAGAACGTACAATATTTACTCATCGAACGTAGATATTTTTCATAATACATTGAAAAGCTTTAAAAAAATACTGCTTGTTGATGTGGACAGTTGACTAACTTACCTTCTTTATGAACTATGTATGTCACATCTGCATATTTTAAATATATATATTTATTATGATTTACAAACCTGGCTTAGCAATTATGGTTTGAGTAAATTATTTGAAATAGTAATTTAGATGATATATAAAAATTATGAGTTCTTTATGTTAACTATTTTTGCATGTGTTTGTTGCTTTTTTAATAGCCTATAAGCCAAATAAGAATATGATCTCATTGAAAATGGACTTTATATACATTTCGCTGCTGTTGTTGTTCATTGTTAAGATTTATTGAGTAGCATGCTGTAACTTGATAACTTGTAATGCTGCATTGTAATTGGCATGAGCTGTTATGTAGCATGTAATAAATAAATAAATAAATAAATAAAAAATAAAGAATCTGTATCAGTCATGCAAAGTTTTATGTTATCCCATACTTTGCAATTTTCCAGTTGTAATGAAAATTGTACATGATTAATTTTGAAATTTCCAATACTGTAAACCCTTTGTAAATGGGTTTGTTTAGGTAAATTGATTGTTTTTTCAAAGCTAACCCCGCAATATCTTTATTGTAAGCAAAGAAAGTCTTGAATCTAGGACTAGCTGACCATTTAACCAATTGTTTCTCATTATTTACAAGTTTAAAATAAATACGAGACCTAACATTTTCCAAAGATTTACCATAGGTAGCGTTGTTCATTAACTTAAACAAATCTTTTTCAAAGTTATTTTTAGACTGTTTTCTTTTTTCGGTATTGAAGTTAATAAATGGGGCTAGCCATTGGGACTGTTTAAAGCTTAGAACTCTATGTATTTTGGTCAGTACAAGTCCAAGTTCGAGGTAAAGTTTCAAAGTGCGGTAGTGTACAACGTACTTGGTTTTGTCAGAGAGAGTAGTCAGTAGTTTTTCAGTCTTGGGGGGTTTATAGTCGAGTTTGTCTAGCAAGTCCCTACAGTATGTCGATAGCATGTCGTATGTCACCATTTTTCGTTCGGGGGCTAGTGGGAAGTCTGAGAGTAAGTCGTGTAAGTGGTCAGGGTAGTGCAGGTCCACTTCTAAAATATATTCAATGTCAGAGTCGTCAGGTACTATTGTAAAGTCAATGTCTTGAGGGTCGATCTACTTAAAGTCAGACTCTGGGAGTCTATCTGACATACTGGTTCCGTATAAATTGTTACAATCGAGATAAAGTAAGTAATTAGTCGGTTTTGTGTTGTCAAAATTGGTTAAGTAGGGACTGTTGGCCTGGGCGTACCGATTGGGTATCATGGAGACACCACCTCGGATCCCAGACTCAACAAACAGGTGCTAGTCTATGTCAGTAAGTAGTTCAAGTTTTACGTCATTCATTTTTAACATGGAATTCCATGTCAGTCCGGGGGCAGAGTAGACGTTACATGGGTCAATACCGTAGTAAGTCATACTGGTCGTCCTAAAATTTTCAAACACGTCGGCAAGTAATAGTACGTCAGTTAGTAAGTAAAGGTCATGGTACTCTTTCGTACTTGTCATATTAAAGGCTGTCCATACAGTTTGGGCGTGATTGTAGTCGTCATCAGTGATTGGTGTTTGTGTCAAGTCATTGTAAAACGCCTCCTTTGGAAGAAGTTGGGTCTCGTTAAATTTAGTTACGTCTGTCATGTAAGTGTATGGAAATACACCTTTTCGTAAGAGTAAGTCTGTGTTGGTCATACACTGTTGCAAAATTTTGAACTTGGAAGCCCCGTCAGAAACTAAGTTAGACACGAGTGTGTCCAAAGAGGCGTTAAGGAACTGTAAAGAATCCAGGAAACGAAGTGACTCAAGGATGACTGAAATATACCGCTTACTAGTTGTAGCGATACATGACAGTTTTTCTTTTTTAAATTTGCATAGCCCTTGAATCAAGTGGTGGCAGTCGTATCCTCGCAAGTTGTGGAAGAACACCGGAATGTGATCGGGGACTTTATAATTTAAATTGCAAGAATTGTGGGCAGGTCCCAAGAACTCACCTGTTAGGTGGTTATGGTTAGCTACTTTGTCTCCATCTAAAGGTTTTTGACAAAGGTGACAAGTGGAAGCATCTTTGAAAACAATTTTGTCTTGTGGAGACATATTAATCGGAATGTTTTTATTAATAATTTGTAAGAGTTCCTCTGACTCTGCAATCAAACAATTTAAAAAGGTATCCACAACATCGGGACCACTGTAGACTTTAGGTTGTTTTACGGGTTTGCCATCACTGTCAATGATTACATAGCAAAAGCCAGAAGGGACGTGATGGGCAGTGTTTGTCGTATGTGAAGTAGTAGGATCGTTAAGTGCTGTGTCGATCGGAACAACAAAACTTTCAAAGTCACAGTAAATTGTAAAGGGGACTTTGTGTGTTAGAGTATAGTTTTTAAAATACATGTTTTTCGTCTTCAGTAGGAAGTCTAGTCTTTTGTGCACCGTGAGGTGAACACAAAGGTAAGTGGTTAGTAAGTGAGTCGTACGTATAAAATCTGTGTAGACAGTAGTCACAGTAGAACCTAACACCATTATGTTTAGTCAAGTGAGCTAAAAGTCGGGACATGTCAGTGATCAAACAGTAGTGGGAGGTAGTGTCAGTAGTCAGTAGCAGTAAGTTTACGTGGTGAAGTCTGAATTTTTCTTTTGTTATACGTAAAGGGTACATTTCGTCTTTTTCAAATCCAAACACATTTACCGATATAGCAGGGTTCAGTTTTTCAAATTTATCTAAATCAGTCATTTTGACAGGGTACTCAATTCCGGACATATTTATATTACATTCCAAGGATTTATAATAACTTACTCGTCTATTTCAGTTAGGGTACAGATGGGCAAGTACAGAGTACAGGAAATATTTACTGTCGTCATTTTTAATATTTACAATTCCATGCATAGTGTTTGAAATTTTTTTCGGGGTGGGTATGTAAGAAGAGGCATACAAAGGTTGAAATTTTACAATAAACAAATCGAGTCGTAAAACATTTTCAATTACCCACCCACTTCCCTGGCTCACCCACTTAGCCACGCTTTCTAAAATTTTGTCGGTAGCTTCAGAGTATTGAGTATCTAGAGAGTCGGAAGGTAAAAAAGGTCGGGTTATACCATAAAAGAAGGGAGTTGTAGTCATTTCTTCGTTGTTTATTGTTTTGGTGAATTTAATTTGGACTGCAATGTACCATTTGACTCCCCCGAGCCTGTTAAGATGTTTATTTATTTCAGACATAATTTTATTTTTATGTTCAGTAAGTACGTTAAGGAGATCGGAACCGGAAGTATCAAATAGACGGGAAATGGTTACAAGGTTGTCGTTTATAGCAAAGGATTCCATATTTGGTAATTAAACAAAATTAAGTGATATTAATAGTAATTCAAATCGAATTAAAAGCTCAAAAACAAAGAGCACAAAATACCGTACAGAGAACGGTGCTCAAAATACAAATCGCAAGAGCAACCAACGTCTGATCAGTGCGAGCGCAAGAGCAGAAGTGAGAAAGATTACTTGTGGTAGATAGGGAGGGAGTAGAGCGCGGCACACATTGGCGCGCTTGTCGCGACAGGAAAACCACTACCATCCGGTTTGGCGCGCCTTTCCATGAAAACCAGTCTGGCGCCTGAAGCCCTATACCCGAGTTTCGCAGCCGCTGTATGAGTGGTTACGTAACGCGCTTGTCCAGACTTGAAACCCGAGCAAAATAGTAAAGTCCCCGCACATGCGCGTCAGCCACGGCTGTTCCATAGAGTATATGCATATGAATTATTGCATTATTATAGTGTATATATATATATATATATATATATATATATATATATATATATGAAATATTGCATTTGTTATAGTGTATATATGAAATAAACCACAGAGGAGTACCCAAAAGCATTTATTATAGTACATATATAAAAGGTCACCATCTTTTTGCATTTTATATAGTATAACGAAGGAAAGGTTAGGTTAGGAGTGTATTTTATATAGTATAGCTAGGTTAAGAGTGTATTTTATATAGTATAACATGGTAAAGGTTAGGTTAGGAGTGTATTTTATATAGTATAACAAGGGAATTTGAGGGAAATTTGGGAATTTGGAGGGGAATTTAGGGAGGGAAAATTCCCACAGGGTTGGTAGGACTGGGTCACGTGACCCGAAGATGCCCGAAGGTGGCCGCCATCTTGAATCCGAGAGCCGAAGATGCCCGAAGGTGAGTCTCGCTCTCTCCTATTTTGTCTACTCACGGTGTAGATAAACTAATAAACAATAGTAAAACTGATCTGAAAGGTCAACCCGTGGCTGATAAACACGGGTGGTGTCCACGCAGTGTTGATTACCTAGTAAACAGTAGAAAAACTGACCTAAGAGTTCAACCCGTGGTTGATATATATGTGGCGTGTCCAAGCGGTGCTGATTAACTAGTAAACAATAGTAAACTAATCTTAGAACTTAGGCTTATAAAATAGTAAACTAACTTCAAAGGTCAACCTGTGGTGTATATTCACGTGGGGTGTTTACGTGGTGCTGATTAACTACTAAACAATACTAATACTGACCTCAAAGGTCAACCCGTGGCTGATATACACGGGGCGTTTCCACGCTGTGCTGATTAACCAGTAAACAATAGTAATACTGACCTCTGACATCAACCCGTGGTTGATATACATATGGCGTGTCTACGCGGTGCTAATTAACTAGTAAACAATAGGGAAACTGATCTCATAGGTCAACCCGTGTCCTTTTTACACGTGGTGTGTACATGGTGCTGATAACTGTAAACAATAGTAATCCCAACCTCAAAGGTCAACCCGTGGCTGATATACACGTGGTGTTTCAATGCGATGCTACATCTGATATCAACCCATGATTGATATACATGTGTCGTGTCCACGTGGTGATGATAAACTAGTAAACAATAGTAAACTAACTTCAAAGGTCAACCAGTGGTTGATATACACGTGGGGTGTTTACGTGGTGCTGATTAACTAGTAAACAATAGTTAAACTGACCTCAAAGATCAACCCGTGGCTAATATACACGTGGAGTGTCTACGCGGTTCTAAATAACTAGTAAACAGTTGTAAAATTGACCTCAGAGATTAACCCGTGGCTGATATACACGTGGAGTGTCCACGCAGTTCTTATTAACTAGTAAACAATAGTAAAATTGACCTCAGAAATCAACCCGTTGCTTATATTTACGTGATGTATCCATGCGGTAGTGATTAATCAGTAAAATATAGTAATACTGACCTCAATGGTCAACTTGTAGCTGAAATACACGTGGTGTATCCACGCAGTGCTGATTCACTAGTAAACAATTAATAGTTAAACTGACCTCAAAGATCAACCCGTGGCTAATATACACGTGGAGTGTTCACGTGGTTCTAAATAACTAGTAAACAATTGTAAAATTGACAAGTAGTTGAGAGAGATCGGCGTCGCTATGGGTACTCTTTGAGAGATTCGTCTCTTCTACGTTACCCAATTCATCGTACAACGCTTTATGAGCGCGCTCCTCACTACTCTGGCTTGAGGATGTTTAATCACCTGCCACGATTTATTCGGGAAGAAACTAACTTAAAAAAATTTTAAAATCTTCTGAAAGATCACCTAATCCATTAGGCCTACTATTCAGTCAACGAATTTCTTAATGATAATACTGATTAAGCATTGTGCCGATATATATATGTATGTATGTATGTATGTATGTATATGTGTATATGGATATATATGTGTGTATGTTGTAACAATTGTTAATTGTTTCATTATAATTAAATTAGAGAATTGTGTTTAGAAAATGTTAAATATTGTAAGAACTGAGACGATTAGGAGTTTAGTTTGTTTACCAAAAGTTTTCAATATAAATTCTCCAAGTTTTGAAAAAAATTCAGAATCTTCCCCTTTCAAATAAAAAAGTAGTTTTTTCCCATTTAAATTAGCTAAATAACCAGTATATTCACGTTTGTTAATTTCCTGTCAATTTCATGCGACATGTTTTCTGAGGTCAACATGTTTGGTGAGCCTTACCTGTTCAGTTTTCCTGGTTTAGAGGGTTCTAATTGGTTGATTTAGCTTCTTGAGTTAAGAGGGGGTAAGTCCGTTGGTGGAAGGGTTGCGAGCGTTCCGGCAGTTTGAAGTTATCTTTCGGCGAGTGACCACGTTTGATCTACACGGCGACTTAACCGTTCGGAGTTCTTTTTCCGGTACGGCAATTTATCTTGTTCGCGTGTGAGTGAGAGGGTGTATGCCGGTCGAGCTTTGTTGTGGTCACATTTGGGATTTTAACATCCAGGACAGCTACATCTCCCGGAGGCAATTTTGAAAGTGGCAATTTTAAAGCAATTTAAAGATTTTGAAATTTTTAATTTAAAGCAATTTAAAGATTTTGAAATTTGCAATTTAAAGAATTTACAATTTATTACAATTTCGAATTTTGAATATATTGATTTAATAGTTTATAGAAATTTATTGAAAAAGTTAAATTAATAAAAAAGGTTCTGGTCTGAACCTTATTTATTAATTTATTATTTTGGAAGAGTTGTTTTAATTTATTTGTGTTGCATTAAGTCAATAAAAGAAGAGATTTTTATTTTCGTTATTATTATTTTAAGAAGAAAACCAATTTAATTTGTTGAAGTTAATTTATAAGAAGCAAAATAAAGAAAATTTTTTATCATTGAAGAAGTTTCATTTTAATCTCTCATTTAAGTTGTTCAACATATCAAAAATAAATAGTAGCTTTAATTAAGGCTACAATGTATATGTAAATAATAAATACGTTTATCAAACATTGTAAATTCATAAATATAAGTAAATATAACAAATATAAGTGTCAGAAAATCTAATTTTAAGACTAGATTAAATCCTAGTTCATAAGACGTGTCATATGTTACAGCAGCAATTACTGCACTATGTAATACTATTATGTGACAAATAAATATCAGAAAAAAAAGGAAAAAAAACAATAGTAAAACTGACCTCAGAGATTAACCCGTGGATGATATTGCGTGATAACAGATAAACAGACGACCTGTGACTTTGTTTTAAAACCTCATCTTTTTCTACTCATAACGTACACTTAATGAGAGAAACAGTGGAGTGTTTGTGTTTTCAGGAACTAACCTGAAAAAACAATCCTCAAACTCGAGTGTACATAATTTCTGTGTGGACAGTTGGCCAACTGTCGAAGAAAAATATTTAACACTCGAGTTTGAAACATCACTTTAAAGAAACTAATTACACTAAAAAATTAAAATTATGTTAAAACTTTCCTTTTTTATTCATGCGCTTTCGAGTGTAAAAGGAACATTTTTATTTTTAACAATTTTTTTAAATCACGGGTTGAAAAAAAGAGCGTGATTTATAACACTCTTCACTGAAACGTCGGCTTTTAAAATTTCTTCAATACAAACTCCTCTTCAGATTATATTGAAAATTTAATAGGTCATATACCAACTATTTTACTTACTTATGCTAGAGTTTTATAAATTTTGATTCATTAACAGAAGTGTTGTTATGGAAAATGTAAAACATCTTTTCTAGAAATTGAGCAGGCCTATTGAATCTAATAAAACTTCGTTTTGTACATCACAATACCATTATTTAAAAAAAACAAACGTTTACTTAACATACTTGTATGAATTTATCTGGATTAATATTCAAACGCAGAGCAGTATGTAGCGGCACGTGAAATGGTGGCACTTCTACCGACGACTAGATCGGACAAAAGAAAGCGACGTTGTCGCGTTGATGTCTGTTCCAGCGATTTTATTGCTTCCCATAAGAACTATGTTACACAAATTCTAATTCTGTAGTTTATTTATGTTCACACAACAGTTTTTATGTAACACTTTTGATCTATTACGATCAAGCCTATTGGGAACTATTAAAAATGATTAAAAATATAACGCCGAACGTTGTAAATTTTTTATTTTTATATTTTATTAAACACTTTTACTGAGTTTTTAGAATGGAGGGAGGAATATGGTAATGGAAAATTAATTAAAAGTAATAAATCAGTATAAGGTTCTAAAAAATAAAAATATAAGGAAGTTCTATTCAACTTCGTAGGCCTAATCAATTTCTAGAAAAAGATGTTTTACATTTTCCATAAGAACACCTTTGTTAACCAATCAAAGTTCGTAAAAGTCTAGCATAAGTTAGTGAATTAGTTGATAAATTACCTATTGAAGAGTTAATATAATCTGACTAGGGGATTTTATTGTACATACTTGTAAGGTCGACGTTTCAGTAAAGAGCGTTTGAAATCACGCTCTTTTTTTATTCTAGTCGTGATTAGAAAAAAACTGTTAAAAGATAAAAACTTTCCTCTTACACTCAAAAGCGTAAGAATAAACGAGAAAAGATTTAATGTCATTGTTATTGTTTTTGTGTATTTAGTTTCTTTACAGTGATGTTTCAAACTGGAGTGTTTATAGTTTTTCCTTCGATTGTAGATAGTCTGATACCAAGTAGACATTTTAATTTTAATCTAAGTACAGTAAATAAATTAATTTTTATACCAAAGTGGTCAATTATGTCGATTCAAATTTGATATACTTTATAACTAAAGATAATCACTAGTAACCAAAATGACAAGAATAATAATAATAATAAATTTTGTTATTGGTCTCAAAAAATTGTACACATAAACATTTTAAATAAATATGAGAAAGCCACCACATGGGCTACTGCATGTGGGTGATGGCTGAGTTCATTCAGTCAATGAATTATTAATAAATGCTAAATACTCAATCTAAAACATATTATAACATAAAATAAAAAAAACATTGTGAAGACATGTAAATTTTACGTCTAAATAAATAATGAAAACTATCATAAACTAAAAGAAAAATAGACTTATGGAGTTGAAGATATGTCACTATCACTGTACACTCACACTCATGTTCAAACACTCGAAAGATAACACTTACATTTCACACTCACGTTTAAACCAATCAGACCCTCCACACTATCATTGCACACTTAGATTCAAACCACATCGGAAAAACATTGAACACTCACATTCAAACCTCTCGAAAGATGACACTGACACTGCACACTCACATACAAACCACTCGATGATGACACTTACATTGCACACTCACACTTACGTTCAAACAACACAGACCAACAACACTATCATTGCACACTTAGATTCAAACCACATCGGAAAAACATTGAACACTCACATTCAAACCTCTCGAAAGATGACACTGACACTGCACATTCACATACAAACCACTCGATAATGACACTTACATTGCACACTCACGTTAAAACCACTTAAAAGATGACACTCTCATTGTACACTCACGTTCAAACCACTCTGTAGATGACACTTACATTGCACACTCACAGTCACGTTCAAACCACTTAAAATATGACACTCTCATTACACACTCATACTCACGTTTAAACCACTCGAAAGATGATACTCTCATTGGTAACGAATTGGGATTCTGTTTAAAACTGTAATGTGACCTCACTATGCGCACAATTTGTAACCAAACTGTCCGATACAATTCAGTCAAGTACTCAAACCAATATCTCAAAAAATAAAGTCAGGTTAATACCTTGGATTACCTCTGGAATCCTAAGGTCTATAAGGTGATGTGACAAATTGAGTAAAAGAGTTATAAAATAACCATTTAATTTTGAGTTATTAAATAGTTATAGAGCTTATAGAAATTGTTTGAGTAATATAATTAAAGGATCGAAGGAATTATACTTTAAAAATAAAATAAAAGAAGTACAGGTAATCCTAAAATTTATGCAGACACATTGCTGAATAACAGGTAAAAAAATTAAAAAAGTAAATATCTGGACCAAATATTTTTCATTACCAGATAATTGTGATAATAAATATGTTGGACAAATAATCTAAATGACTATTTTTTACGTGTATGAGAGGAGTTGACCAGTGTGTTGCTAGTGGGACCTTGTGTCCTGTGAGTTCAGATTGGTTCCAGTGACGGAGTGTGAGCTAGAGGCTTGTGTCAATGAGTAGCAAGGTGGCTCAGCACCGTGGGTTGATAATATACACGCAAATGTTATAAAACTATATGTTAACCAAAAAGTGGCTCTTGAAAGTTGTGAATAACAGTATTGAAAATGGCGTGTTTCTGGGTCATTTTAAAGCAGCAAGAGTTATTCAGTTATTTAAAGGAAGGATAAAGAACAATGTTCCAATTATCGACCTACATCATTGTTGAGCGTAGTGGGCAAGGTACTAGAAAAATTTATAAAAAAATTAGTTAAATATTATTTTGACAATAAAATTATCAGCAACAATCAGTTTGGATTTAGAAGTGACTTAATTACGATGACACAATTTTTAATTTAGTAAATCAAATAAACATAAATTTAGCAAAAAATTCACAAATTTGTTTAATTTTTATTGACTTGGCAAAGGCCTTTGATTCCTTTGATAGAGATATATTGATTAGTAAATTACCTTTTCTTGGATTCAATGGGAATGCAATAGATTGGTTCAAGAGCTATTTGATAGATAGGGAACAGTTAGTATATGTAAAGAGTTCCAGGAGTAAGACTAAGTCCTTGCGATATGGGGTTATACAGGGTAGTACCCTTGGGCCTCTAATGTTTTCAATATATATAAATAATATCTGTAAAATAAACTTAAACAAAGGTAAAATATATTTATATGTGGACGATACGGCACTGCTGTTTGAGGGCAACAACTGTGATGACGCCTTCCAACATGCTGATTGTGGGTTGCTCACTGTCAAGCGGTGGTTTGACCAGAACCGGCTGACCATGAGTGTGGGTAAGACTAAGTACATGGCAGTGTCCCTGCGCGCTGCTGGTGATCCTAGAGATCTAGAGCTTCGTATTCACACATGTGAAGCCGGGCGTCCTGTGACTTGTACTTGTGGGGCACTTGAGAGGGTAGAGAGCTATAAGTACTTAGGTAAGTAATATTTGATAATAGACTCAGTTGGACAGTGCATATACAGTTCGTAAATTCTAAACTACGTCGGTCTGTGTATATGTTTAAAGTTTTGTCTAGAATACTTAATTTGAAGTTATTAAGAATAGTATACTTTGCTTGTATACAGTCAGTGTTACAATATGGAATAATTGCGTGGGGAGGAGCATATTCTTAATATATTCAACCTTTATTAATAACGTGAAAGGCAATTTTAAAAACAGCTTTAAGAAAACAATTTACATATCCGTCAGATGATATCTTTGAAACATTTAAAGTTCTAGATGTCAAACAACTGTTCATTAAAGTTTTACTTTTGTATAGTTTCAAACATAGCCACAGTTTTTATGAAACCGTTCATCACTCTTACGCCACCAGGCACCAAGTGAATATAGGTATAAATAAACCTCGTGAAACGAAATCAATCAATACGACAAATCAATGATATTGATTTTGTTTTATATTCTTCCACAAGAGATGAAAGCCATACGTTTTGATCGTAAACTATATTTTAAGAAAAATGGTCACTAGGGTTTGGTAGGGATACTTCCAATGTCTTGTTGTGGTCAAGGTACCTCACATGACGGATCCTTGGTTTTGGACATGTTTTCGGAGTGACTGGAATGATAGAGAGATATGGTGATTGAGTAAGTAAGGTAAGCAAGCGTGTAGGATATGTGTGGAATGTTTATTGGTGAGATGCGTAAATGTGTGTGAGCGAGTCAGTATTGGTGAGGTTGAACGTGAGTATGAAATAATAATTCAAAACTGTTATGTTATTATAAACATTTCTGCTCATAAAAACTCATTCTAAATATAACATAAATTAACTAACCGTATTATTAGTAATACTATAGTATAAATTAATAAACAATCTTGTTTTCTTAAAAATTTTTA
This sequence comes from Stictocephala bisonia, assembly GCA_035578905.1. Taxonomy (NCBI): domain Eukaryota; kingdom Metazoa; phylum Arthropoda; class Insecta; order Hemiptera; family Membracidae; genus Stictocephala; species Stictocephala bisonia. Next base: position 277,058 of record JAQJVL010001045.1, read on the forward strand.
TTTTAAATCTCTGCTTCACTAAACTCCCTTGATTAGTTTTTCGATAGAACATTTGTTAAAATGTCATACCATACCTTTTAATTATCTGCTGTCTTAAAATGTTGCTTGATATTTCATATTGAAGGTCTATATAACCCGCATCTAAATGGTTGGCCAGTATTTTAATTTATTTTAAATTACATTTTAAAATGTGATTTAACATGAGATATAAATGTAATATTTTAGGCATAGTAATAATGATTATAATAGAGATTTGTTATATTTTTAATAAATGTAGCCTTTTGCCGGTACATAAATATAATATGATGTACAACAAGCACATCTTATGGGAGAAGAAATTCGAGATAGTGGATTCAGTAAAGGCACACTTTTACGCTTTTCTACACCAATTATTTTGATTTGTAAATGCATTATTATTATTATTATGGGTACTTAAATATTAAGTAGTCATAATACTAATAAGTTATACATACTTGTAAAGATGTGGGACGTGGACATACAATTATTTTTGGAGGCTCTATAGGCTATTATTTTTATTTTACACGATAGGCTATATATTGCCAAGCATATTATTCAAACAGTGGACTTCCTCAGCGCCTAGCGACCACAGGTATCGAACCACCCCCATCCTCACCCACCCCCAGACAATTTTTGAGACTGATTAACATAGTTATTAGGGCTGCATATTTCTTGGGGAAATTTTGAGACTGTTTCTTACTTATTTAACTCACGGAAATTTTGGGACTTGGAAATGTTGGGACGACACGAAACGAACGCCTATCGTTTATATAATAAATACAATTAGATAAGTACATCAAAGGTGTAAAAAATAGACGGACCAATAAAAACGTCATTAAATAAAAGTGAATTCTGCTAACCTATTTCATGATATTTTGAACTTCAATGAATTAAATTCATTGTATAATATTAGTTACAATAATTCCTAAACTATGGCTTAAACACCACATTTTTATTTTATAATTTGACTTCCGTAAGGCCTAAAAATAATAATAACAATATTTATTGCATCAAACCTCAAATGAGGTATTACAATATATAATATACACCAGTATAATATAATAAATATAAACTT
>JAQJVL010001046.1:0-37500 GCA_035578905.1 Stictocephala bisonia
AAGATTGAAACTCAAAGATCGCAAGATTGAAACTCAAAGATCGCAAGATTGAAACTAAAAGCTCGCAAGATTGAATCTCAAAGATCGCAAAATTGAAACTCAAAGATCGCAAGATTAAAACTCAAAAATGGCAAGATTGAAACTCAAAGATTGCAAGATTCAAAATCAAAGATAGCAGGATTGAATCTCAAAAATTGCAAGATTGAAACTTAAAGATTGCAAGAATGAAACTCAAAGATCGCAAGATTGAAACTCAAAGATCGAACGATTCAAACTCAAAGATCGCAAGATTGAAACTCAAAGATCGCAAGATTGAAACTCAAAGATCGCAAGATTGAAACTCAAAGATCGCAAGATTGAAACTCAAAAGATCGCAAGATTGAAACTCAAAGATCGCAAGATTGAAACTCAAAGATCGCAAGATTGAAACTCAAAGATCGCAAGATTGAAACTCAAAGATCGCAAGATTGAATCTCAAAGATCGCAAGATTGAAAACTCAAAGATCGCAAGATTGAAACTCAAAGATGGCAAGATTGAAACTCAAAGATCGCAAGATTGAAACTCAAAGATCGCAAGATTGAAACTCAAAGATCGCAAGATTGAAACTCAAAGATCGCAAGATTGAAACTCAAAGATCGCAAGATTGAAACTCAAAGATCGCAAGATTGAAACTCAAAAGATCGCAAGAATTGAAACTCAAAGATCGCAAGATTGAAAACTCAAAGATCGCAAGATTGAAATTCAAAGATCGCAAGATTGAAACTCAAAGATCGCAAGATTGAAACTCAAAGATCGCAAAATTAAAACTCAAAGATCGCAAGATTGAAGCAAGATTGAAACTCAAAGATCGCAAGATTGAAACTCAAAGATCGCAAGATTGAAACTCAAAGATCGCAAGATTGAAACTCAGAGATAGCTAGATTGAAACTCAAAGATCGCAAGTTTGAAACTCAAAGATCGCAAGATTGAAACTCAAGGATGGCAAGATTAGAACTCAAAGATCGCAATTTTGAAACTTAAAGATGGCAAGATTGAAATTCAAAGATCGCAAGATTGAAACTCAAAGATCCCATGATTGAAACTCAAAGGTCACAAGTTTGAAACTCCAAGATCGCAAGATTGAAATTCAAAGATCACAAGGTTGAAACTCAAAGATAGCAAGAATGAAACTCAAGGTTTGGAAGATTGAAACTCAAAGAGTGCAGGATTGAAACTCAAAGATCGCAAGATTGAAACTCAAAAGATCGCAAGATTGAAACCCAAAGATCGCAAGATTGAAACTCAAGGATCGCAAGCTTAAAACTCAAAGATCGCAAGATTAAAACTCAAGGATCGCAAGTAGACATAAAGGGACAGTTTGAGACCCACTTTTCTGGCCTCTGATTGGTCGAGAGCGGTCACGTGACTTGTCCAAGATGGCGGCGCAGTGGTACCAACCCCCGTGGGAATTTTCCCTCCCAAAATTTCCCTCAAATTCCTAAATTTCCCTCCAAATTCCCACATCATACTATATAAAATTCGCTGTTAACCTAACTTTTTCCGTGTTATACTATATAAAATGCAAAAAAGATGGCGGTCTTTACACTATATAAAATGCTTTTGGGTATTCCTCTGTGGCTACCTTCGTACGCGTCGTCTGCTGGTCGAGCGCGCATGCGCGGGGACTTGTGCTCGGTGGACAAGCGCGTTACGTCACCACTCATACAGCGGCTGCGAAACTCGGGTATAGGACTCCAGGACTGGTTTTCCCGGCGCGACACTCAAGGGCGGGCATGCGTGGGAACTACCAACAGCTGTGCGCGGGATGACGTAATCGAAGTTTCAAGTCTGGACAGGCGCCTGATCCAAATGCTACGTTCTGATTGGTTACCCCCTCCCCTCCCCTCCCCTCCCCCTTCTCTCCCTACTTCACTGAACAACACAAGTAATCTTTCTCACTTCTGCTCTTGCGCTCGCGCCGATCAGACGTTGATTGCTCCTACTCGTTATTAAATACAATTATTCTCATCATAAATACTTTAACTTGATTCTTGTAATTTATATTTTGGACACCGTTCTCTGTACGGTATTTCAAAGTAAAAATCAATATTTTGAATATCCTTGCTTTTTTACTTTAATTTAATAATCAATTTAAAGTAAATTTCATTGTATCCTAACCATGGAATCCTTTGCCATTAACGATAACCTAGTCACCATTTCCCGTCGATTCGACACTTCCGGTTCCGATCTCCTTAACGTACTTACTGAACATAAAAATAAAATTATGTCCGAAATAAATAAACACCTAAACAGGCTCGGGGGAGTAAAATGGTACATCGCGGTTCAAATTAAATTCACCAAAACAATAAACAACGAAGAAATGACTACAACTCCCTTCTTTCACGGTAAAACCCGTCCTTTGCTACCTTCCGATTCTCTAGATACTCAATACTCTGAAGCTACCGACAAAATTTTAGAAAGCGTGGCTAAGTGGGTTAGCCAGGGTAGTGGGTGGGTAATAGAAAATGTTTTACGTCTAGATTTGTTCATTGTTAAATTTCAACCTTTGTACGCTTCTTCTTACATACCCACCCCGAAAAAAATTAACCATTCCAAACAGGGAATTGTAAATATTAAGAACAACGATCAAAAATGTTTCCTGTACTCTGTACTTGCACATTTGTACCCAGACCGACATAGGCGAATAAGCTATTACAAAAAACTTGAAAATAAATTAAACATGTCTGGGATTAGCTATCCTGTCAAAATTACCGATTTAGATAAATTTGAAAAACTGAACCCCGCTTTATCCGTAAATGTCTTTGGATTTGAAAAAGACGAAATTTATCCTTTACGTATAACCAAAGAAAAATTTAGAGTTCACCACGTAAACTTGTTACTACTGACTACTGACACTACCTCCCACTACTGTTTAATCACTAACTTATCCCGACTTTTAGCTCACTTGACTAAACACGACGGTGTTAGGTTCTACTGTGACTACTGCCTACACAGATTTTCTAACCAAGACTTACTTACTAACCACTTACCTTTGTGTTCACCACACGGTGCACAAAAGACTAGACTTCCTACTGATGACGAAAAATACATGTCCTTTACAAACTACACACTTACTCACAAAGTACCATTTACTATTTACTGCGACTTTGAGTCCTTTGTCGTTCCAATCGACACAGCACTGAATGACCCTACTACTTCACACACGACCAACACTGCCCACCACGTCCCCTCTGGTTTTTGCTACGTAATTATTGACAGTGATGGCAAAATCGTAAAACAACCCAAAGTCTATAGCGGCCCCGACGTTGTAGATACTTTTCTAAATTGTTTGATTGCAGAGTCTAAAGAGCTCTTACCAATTATTCATAAAAACATTCCTATTAATATGTCTCCGCAAGACAAAATTGTTTTCAAAAATGCTACTACCTGTCACCTTTGTCAGAAACCTTTACACGGAGACAAAGTAGCCAACCATAATCATTTAACGGGTGAGTTCTTGGGACCTGCCCACAATTCATGTAACTTAAACTACCAAGTACCTAAACACATTCCAGTCTTTTTCCATAACCTCAGAGGTTATGACTGCCACCACTTGATCCAAGGGCTAGGCAAATTCAAAAAAGAAAAACTGTCATGTATCGCTACAACCAGTGAGCGGTACATTTCAGTCACCCTTGAGTCACTTCGTTTCCTGGATTCTTTACAGTTCCTTAACGCCTCTTTGGACACACTCGTGTCCAACCTAGTTTCTGACGGGGCTTCCAAATTCAAAATTTTAGGGCAGTGTATGACCAACACAGACTTACTACTACGAAAAGGTGTCTTTCCCTATACGTACATGACAGACGAATCAAAATTCAATGATACTGAACTTCCTCCCAAGGAGGCGTTTTACAACGACTTAACCAAAACACCTATATCCGACGAAGACTATGTACATGCACAGACTGTGTGGACAGCCTTTGACATGACTTCAATGAAACAGTACCACGACCTGTACCTACTGACAGACGTATTGTTACTTGCCGACGTGTTTGAAAATTTTAGAACGACAAGTATGACTTACTACGGGATTGACCCATGTAACGTCTACTCTGCCCCCGGACTGGCATGGAATTCCATGCTCAAAATGACAGACGTACGTCTTGAATTACTTACTGACATTGATCAACACTTGTTTGTTGAGTCTGGGATCCGGGGCGGTGTCTCCATGATACCTAACCGGTACGCCCAGGCCAACAACCCTTACCTTCCTGACTTTGACAAGACAAAACCCACCAACTACCTACTCTATCTTGACTGTAACAACCTGTACGGAACTAGTATGTCCGATAGACTCCCAGAGTCTGATTTTAAATGGATCGACCCTCAAGACATTGACTTTACAAAAGTACCCGACGACTCTGACATTGGATATATTTTAGAAGTCGACTTACACTACCCTGACCACTTACACGACTTACACTCAGACTTTCCACTGGCCCCCGAACGAAAAGTGGTGACATACGACATGTTATCGACATACTGTAGGGACTTACTTCATGAACTCGACTATAAACCTCCCAAGACTGAAAAACTACTGACTACTCTCTCTGACAAAACCAAGTACGTTGTACACTACCGCACTTTGAAACTATACTTACAACTTGGACTTGTACTGACTAAAATACACAGAGTTCTTAGCTTTAAACAGTCTGCCTGGTTAGCCCCATTTATTAACTTTAACACAGAAAAAAGAAAACAGTCTAAAAACAATTTCGAAAAAGATTTTTTTAAGTTAATGAACAACGCCACATATGGTAAATCTTTGGAAAATGTTAGGTCACGTATTGATTTTAAACTTGTAAATAACGAGAAACAATTGGTAAAATGGACAGCTAGTCCCAGACTCAAGACTTTCTTTGCTTACAATAAAGATATCGCGGGATTGGCTTTAAAAAAACAAACCATCTTCTTAAACAGACCCATTTATGTTGGATTTACAGTTTTAGAAATTTCGAAATTAATAATGTACAATTTTCATTACAACTGGGCAGTTACAAAGTATGGGAAAAACATAAAACTTTGTATGACTGATACTGATTCTCTATTTTACAATGTATATACTCCGGATGTCTATGCGGACATGAAAAATGAATTACACCTTTTTGATACTTCAGACTATCCACCTAGCCACCCATGTTATAGTGTAGAAAACAAAAAAGCGTTAGGAAAATTTAAAGACGAGTTAAATTCAAATCCAGCTAGGGAAATAATTGGCTTGAGAGCGAAATGCTACTGCTGTTTTTAAACAGCGGCGATCTAGAGTAAAAAGAGCAGGTGGTCTAAATGCGTCCGCACCGAGTCGGCGGATAAGAAAAACACCTAAATAGCACAAGAGTGTATAGGGCGAGAGAGTAGTGTGCGAGTTATATATAAAGGTCATGACAATGCTGTGAGTTTGAGATGAAACAGCTCTAGCTCCGTCGCCTCGTAGCGCGCTATTCCTCGAGTAGCGATGGTAGGCGGAGAAGCGAAGAGCAGCGATAGTGTCTCGCGCTTACTAGCGTCCATCACAGTCTAAGAGCCTCTATGGACTCGTTCTATCATTTGATGCTAGACTTGGCGCGTCCTCTTTTCTTGACACACAGCGTAAAGCAGGTAGCCTGTCTTGAGATATCATACAAAATATGAGCACATATAGGACTGAACTTGGAGGAGAGAGCCTAAGGGGGGGGGCATGTATTACGACCAATCACCGCATATTTACAAGACGTGGCGGCTGGTCGATAAAGCGCGGAACTTACACTAGTCTTTCAAAGACTACATCGAACTGATACATATGTCTAAGATTAGAGGTGTGAAGGGCTATAATCACTCTACACAACAAAGTGACCAAACATTACAAAAGTAAAGAAAAATTATATGCGTCCTTGTATCGCAAGAAAGTTACTCTCTTCTAAGGGTGGCTCCATGTATAATAATGTCATAGTACTACGAGAATCAATTCAATTGTGAAGTAATAGCTCTTACGCAGAGAATCCATGAGTGATGTTACACCGTTGTCTAGTCATCATGTCCAAGAGGTGTGTGTGGTGAGCGTGGTCGAAGATGCAAAACATTTTTTAGATACGTCATCCAATAAACATGATCCTGTTACTCAGAAACACTCCCGTCCATCACAACTATGAGAGTTCAATGACTGACGTTAACAGGCGGCGCCGTGTAATAAGATGATTTAACGTATCCCGTGGTCGCGCGGGGCACTAGACTAGCTCCAGTCCTTTCCCCTACATCCGCCCGTGTATTCGCGTAATTGGGGGCGGATTCAGCTGTAGAGCACTGATGGGGATCTAGTGCCAGATGCGGTGAGATCACCGGTGAGGGGCTTCGGTGACGGGGGGCGAGCTTTGACAGGTGTTATCTGATGAAGAGTGTGAACAGTAGTGTCTGGTGATAGGTTCGTCTGGGGGGTCTGTACTTTTTCGAAATTAAATAATTAGACCTTCCAAAATCAATTCAACAATACTTGATACAAATTTACTTTTCTAAAAAAGACGGTCCACCACAGTATCACTTTGAAAACGTGAGGTTGGACACTTTTCTAAATTGGCCAGTCCCATTCCTCAACCCACATGTAATGGTAAAAGCTGGCTTTTATTATTTAAATTATAGCGACGCAGTTCGCTGTTTCTCATGTGGTATACATATCGGATGTTGGGAAGAGGGTGATGTTCCATTTGATGAACATAAAAAATACTCTCCAAACTGTAGGTTTGTTAATGGCCTACCTTTAATACAATTTGCTGGTAGAGATGTTTGTGGAAATAACTAAACCCTTTTACGGTCTGAATGAGATGGAATGTTTGACTGTACGAATGTGGCTCTGGGGTGTGAAAACCCGTATCCAAAAGCGAATGTGGCTCTGGGGTGTGAAAACCCGTATCCAAAAGCGAATGTGGCTCTGGGGTGTGAAAACCCGTATCCAAAAGCGAATGTGATTGAATGAGTGTGTGAAAGGACACTCTATGGCTGGATAGTATCCGTAGGTCCAGGGTGTGTGAAAGGGTTTAGAATTGGCAGGGAGGCAGTGAACTTTATTTATATTATTTTTATGGTCGACTGCCACCGTATGGAGCGAGGATGGGGCTCCATACACCAAAAAAACCAAATAAATTGTTAAACTTTACCTAAACCCTTCCATTCTTCCATTATGAGTGTAAGAGAGCAGATAGCAAGAGAGCTACATGCTCCAGTTAGAAAAAGATTCCCTACTAGACCTGTAGAAGTTAAGGGAATACAAGACTTGTTCCAAGCGGACTTGGTTGAAATGATACCCTATTCTAAACAAAACCGAGGTTACAAGTACATCTTAACAATAATAAATTGTTTTAGCAAATACGCCTTTGCTGTTCCATTAAAAGACAAGACTGGACCAGAAATCGTTAAAGCCATTACACCCATATTAAAGTCGAATAAAATGAAACACTTACAAACTGATGCGGGTAAAGAATTTTACAACGCGGGATTTACAAAGTTGATGAATAGCTATGGTATAAACCATTACTCGAGCTACAGTGACAAGAAGGCGTCCATCGTAGAGCGGTTCAACCGCAGTCTCAAAGCATTAATGTGGCGAAAGTTCACAGAGCAAGGTAAGTATCAGTGGGTCAAGATGCTACCTTCCCTATTGGAAGAGTACAACACAAGAAAACACAAAACTATTGGCATGGCTCCAAGTCATGTGAACAAAAGAAATGAAAACATAGTCAGAAAAAAACATTAATAAAAACAGACAAAATTACAAGAAAGTGGATAAAAAGGTCCGTTTTAAAGTAGGTGACAAGGTGAGGATAAGTAAGTATAAAAAAGTCTTTGACAAAGGATACCTACCCAACTGGACTAACGAGATATTTACTGTGTACAAAGTCGAAACTACTATTCCTACAACCTACCTCCTAAAAGACCATACCGGTGACGTTATTAAAGGAAGTTTCTACGAAAAAGAGCTACAGAAATCCAAAACAGACGATGTATACTTGGTAGAAAAAGTAATAAGGAAAAAAGGAGACAAAGTACTTGTAAAGTGGTTAGGGTACGACGGTAAACACAATACATGGGTGAACAAGAAAGACTTGGTATAAATAAAGACTTCCCTTACACTTTCATTCATAACTCAACAATGCGTGTTATTGAACAGACGACTAAACTTCCAGTTGAAAACTTTGACATGTACACCATACGTACAGGTAGTGGCATTAAACATGGTCCATTATTTCCATCCACTATAAGGTGTATAGTGGCTGGACCTAGTAATTGTGGCAAAACAAACGTTGTGTTCAACATGTTGTTCGATCCAAACGGATTAAGGTTTGAAAATGTTTACATTTTCTCAAAGTCTCTACACCAACCCAAGTATCAATTTTTAAAAAGTGTTTTACCCAAGGAAATTGGATACTTTGTATTTGATGAAAACACTAAAGTCTTACCACCTAAAGAAGCTAAAAACAATTCTATTATGATTTTTGACGACATTGCGTGTGAGAAACACGATAATATACGCAACTACTTTACCATGGGTCGACATAATAACATTGATTCCTTTTATATAGGACAAACCTACAGTAGGATACCTAAACAGTTGGTGAGAGATGATACAAACTTGATTATTTTATTCAAACAGGACGAAACAAATCTCAAACATGTGTACAATGACCATGTAAATACGGACATGACTTTTGAAAAGTTTAAAGAAATGTGCGCTTTAGCTTGGAAAGATAATTACAGTTTTATTTGTATTAGTAAGGATTGTGAATTGGATAAAGGGAGATACAGAATTGGTTTTGACAAGTTTTTAGTCTCGTAATATAAATACGGTCAACTTTAATTTACAACATCAGTTAGTGACAGGTTACAAAATGGTGCGCTTCTACTATTATAACGACATTGCCCAGTTTAAGAAACCAGAGTGTAAGGTAAAGACACGCATAAGTTCAAATTTATGCACAAAGTATTACGCAGATAAAAAAAGGTTTTGTGGGAATTATTGTAGTAGAAAGTTGAGTAAATTTAACAACAGATGTTGGAGACACAAACATACAATTTTACAAACACCCGCGGTTGTACTATTAATGATATCCTCGAGTGAAAGAATGTACAATCGTGACTTGTGGATACGGTTTTTAACAAAAAGTGAAGAGCAAGGAGTACACTTTCAACTAGTTATCTACCATGAGAACATGTTAAACTGTACGGTTCGACAACCTCAAAATATGATTTCAAGATTTAGACCGTTCCCCGACATCTTTGGTACGACTCTTGAAACAGATCACGGGGATATCAACTACACACAGATTTATTTAAAAATGCTGGAGTATGGGTGTAAAGTCCCACATGTCAGTAGATGTATAGTGCTAACAGAAAGAAGTATACCGATAAGATCGCCGTTGAAAGTCTACAAAAGAGCGTTACGATCAAAGTGTCACATTTACGTCTCTTACAACGTAGCGTTTACACCGCAGCCTCCCACCTCACCTACAGCTCCAAGAGGTAAACCGTACCCAGCAGTGAATAATTTAGCCCAAGGATTATTTACTGTAGATTTTCTTAAAGCTGCACTACCCACCGTTCCCCTACATTGTTCAACGTTCGGTATTTCGTTAAACAGAGGAGTATATACAGTATCGGATCGTGACTTGCTAAATAAATGGAGAGAGTTTACATCAGCTAATCTGGACGAGTTCTGGTTATTAAATTCCTATATAGTACACAACATAAATAGAAGGAGACCTCTAAAGAAATTGCGTTCTTTTATGGAAAATTCAAATGTTAACGATTGCTACACTATAGCCGAAATACCCGAATGGCGAGGTGGATCAAAAAGAACCTATATATTCAAGGACATAAACAAACGTGTGCTCATTCCAATTTCTGATCTCGCACGTACGTATTACAAGGGACTCGGTGATAGAGTTTCACTGATGGATGTTTTAAGGTACGTTAGAAGACACAAAAAGAGTGCGTTATTCTTTAGACAAGTTGAACTACCGTAATGGTAAAGAAAAAGGTTCATTTTAATGACACAGTAACTGTGTTTTATATTCCCAAGGAAATGTTAAAACAGGATAGAGAACGTTTTAAACGTAGGATTCGTGATTTTGAAAGAATTATACGTCCGGTGCTTTTAGCTTACATTAATGGATGTGGTTACCCACGTCCTATAGCAAGATCCGGTCTTTGTTTGATGTTACAGTAAAACTCTTTATTATACAAAAGAACAAACTTTGAAAATTTTTATTCATTTATAAACATGCAACGAAACAGTAAACATTAATCTCTTACGAGAAGAATTGTACAGTTGCAAGATGCTGTCCGCCGCAAGTATCGCGCTTTCAAGTTGGGTAACATGTATACTGAGCAAACATTAGAAAAACAGTACAAACCAATTTTGACTGAACTTAGAAAGAGAACAGAGATGGAAACTAAACCAAAGGAGGAACCTATGGACCTCAGTGCGGACGAGCAGGATAATTTTAAGCCAGACTACATGTCTACGCCTAAAGGACCGTCGTGGAACACACAAGTGTTTGAAACATCGTCTCCCCCTCCACCCTCAGTTAGTCAATTGATACAAAGCCCCGCAAAGTTACATGAGGCTTCACAGTACGTTTTAGAGACGTTCAACGCACCCATTACACAAAAATACGTGTTAAAACTTTTGAAAGACGAGGCTGGTGTTAAGAATAAAATGGACAATATTTACGGACCACATATAGATAGTGATAAATTAATGGTTGGTAATCAACTGCTTACATTCGACAACGAAGGAAACATTCATTTGAACAATGTACAGTACAGAGGAACCGAAGGCCTTTACGAATTATTATTTAAAAGGCAACCCGACGAAAATTTATACACACAAGATGACTTGGACGCTTATAAAGATGTACTGATAAAAACGAATGCGCATAAAAAAGGTTATTTACCTCATAATCACATTAACCGACCGACAAATTCCATAAAATATAAAAACATAATTTCCGTATTATTCCCCAAACAAATGTACGGTAAAGGGCTAAAAGACTTTGGATCACGTGACATTTCCTATTGGGACAATCCAAACGAGTTATGTGATAGATTGAAACTAATTATAGCTTCGACAGAGGCCGGAAATGCTAACCATAGGAACGAAATTCAAAACATAATCGAAGAATTAAAAGAAGCTAAAATAATATCAGGAGCTGGCAATAGCCGTTACAAATCATTAGTCAGTTGAGAGTAAACATGGATACTTATTTTGATTTGTGTATAAAAAGTATTTTCATACGTATATTTTCATCATTTAGATTATGTCTGTAGACAAGTTTGGACGTGTCTTGCCCTCTGAGGGTAATGTCATTGGCAAAGGACCACCGGGCGAAGGTTTTAAACTAACACCCGAAGGAAACTATGATATTGAAAATAAACGAATGGTTAACGTCGGTGTACCCGTAGCAGACAACGATGTTGTTACGAGAACATACTTTGAGGCTAACACAATGCCAAACTTACAAAACAGCTATTCTGCGCGTAACAAAAGAATAGAAAATTTAGCATCACCAAAGGAGCTCGGAGATGCCGTGAATTTAAAAACTATAGGTGAACAGTGTGTACTGTACCAACACAAAACAGTCAACGTAGGAGATAGGCTTATAACAAGGGTAAAGGACCCTACAGGTCCGAATCATGCGGCGACCAAACGTTACGTAGATGCTGCCGTTCCTGTTAAAACTAGTAGTTATTGGAGTTTTGAAAAGCGACGTTTAGTTTCTGTAGCTGACCCAACTGATAATCAAGATGTTGTAACCAAGTCATATCTAGTGGCAAACTGTCCAAAGAAACGCAAGGACGACTGGGACTTTGATAATATGGGAATTAAATCTGTTAGAGATGCGAAAGAAATGGACGAGGCCGTAAACTTAAAAGTGTTAACAGAAACAAAATCGCATATTTTGGAAATATTAGGTCAACAAACAAAAACTATAGGTACATTGCTGACATCACTTACTGAGGGACTGAATGATGTTAAAGAGACGGTTAGTGCGTTGGAAGGGAAAATTTATGAAAACAGCGTTAAATCTGATAAACAACTTAGAAAATTCGGTCAGTTACTCTTTTCCCATATTCATGGTGGCACACAAGGGAGGAGTGCAGAACCATTGACCGCCGATAACTTCATAAACTGGGAAGAAATATTCGGTACACAAGCTGTTTCTCTACATCCATACAATGAGGGGTAATATAATGTGGAATAGGGTTAAAGTTTCTCCATTCTTTAACTAACCTTCGTAAGAGACACATCTAATGAAGAAGAAAACTTCACGCTGCGGAAGAGGACTTGTATCTAGTGCACTCGAAGGAATTGGAAGTTTAGCTGGAACAGCCATAAATAAGGGTATAGATCTACTACCTTGGGAAGCCCACCTCCCAGGTTACAGGTACTGTGGCCCTGGGACCAAATTAAAGAAGAGATTAGCCAGAGGTGACAAGGGAATAAACGGTCTGGACGAAGCCTGCAAGGCACACGACATAGCCTACTCCCAGTATTCAGACACAGCGCGGAGAGCGCAAGCGGACAGAGACTTGGCCGAGCGAGCTTGGCAAAGGTTTAAGGCTACAGATTCGTCTATAGGCGAGAAAGCTGCAGCTTGGACAGTTACATCAGCCATGAAGGCGAAAGCAAAGTTGGGTGGCTCTCATAAGAGAAAAACACGTAAAAAAAAGAAGGGTAAGGGTTTGTATCTAAGACCCTGGGTAGGGAGAGGTGTTAAAAAAGCACCTAAAAACAAGAAGAAATGCACTTGTAAGAAAAAAAAACTTCAAATTAGTCTACGTTCCTGAACACGCCCTCACAAATCACGAACTCGTTAATTACGCTAAAAAATTAAATATTCCAAACTTTCGGGGTGTCTACATGAGGGACACACTTCCGAATAAACCTAGATTGAACGAAAGCGCAATTATTAATTTGGACAGTATACAGGGGGAAGGTACACATTGGGTTTGTTATAAAAAGCGCGGTAATAATGTGTTGTACTATGACAGTTTTGGTAACTTGCGTCCTCCTATGGAATTGATCAAGTATTGGGGTCCCAGTGTTAATATAAAGTATAATAACGAAAGACAACAGAGTTTTGACTCACTACTTTGCGGGCACTTGTGTTTAGAGTTCCTCGTTGAAAATGTTTGCCTTAGTGGACAGAGTTCAACGCTAAGTTGTGACATATTTCCTTCGATCGATTTATCGACAGGTGAATGGGAGATTGGTTTGATCGATCTCACAACGTACAACTCAATACCGAACGTAGAAGAAAATGTAAACGACACATTTCACTACGGGGACACTGTAATGAAAATTCCGACTGGCTCCTACGAGATTAGCGATTTAGAGAATTACATTAACAATAACATAAAAACTGGTGTAAAATTCAGTTTAAAACCGAACAACAGTACTTTGAAAGTAGAAATTACTTGTAGCGAGCCCATTCACTTTGAAACAGAAAACAGTCTAGCTACCTTGCTCGGTTTTAATAAAGTTGTATACGAAGCCAATAAAACTCACATGTCCGAGAATGAAGTTAACATTAACTCAGTAAATGTCGTTCGAGTCACATGTAACGTGGCAAGAGGCTCGTACCAGCCAGAACGGTCAAGAAAGTCATATAATACACGAGTTTTATCCGTCAGTTCCACCTGGCTACAAAATAATTGAAACGCCTCACAACGTGATTTATTTACCTGTGAGTGTGCAAGTTTTGAACTACATTACTTGTGAGCTGAGAGATCAACAAGGACAGTTGATAAACTTTAGAAACGAAACAATTTAATTACGTTTACACCTAAAGCGAAGCAATGGGATTAGTATTTAAGGAAACAACTGTACCGAAACAGGTCATTAGACCCAAAACACTCAAGGTGTTAACATCGAGCAATACAAAGTTTTTAAGATCCTTAGGATTTAAAATAAAATTACAAAATGTTGGAAATTGAGGGAGAAGTCGAATACAGCGATGTTATTACAAGCTGTGAGTATCACACACACAAACCGTACGCCTCTTCAACTTTCAAAAACAATGATGAAATACGTATCGCCGTCAGTCAACAGGACATTATTACTGCTCCGTTTGAAAGTTCTCTGCATATTTCTGGTAAAATTACAGCCAAAAAGGTTGGCGGTGTAGTCGCAGACGTATCTCTGATTAACAACGCTATGGCGTACTTGTTTGAAGATATTAGATACGAAATTTCTGGTATAGTAGTGGACCGGACTAAAAACTTGGGTGTTGTATCAACTATTAAAAGTTTACTCTCACTGAGGCAGAATGAAACAAATGCATTGGAAAATGCTTGTTGGTTCGGTCCAGAGTCATCAAAAAAAACAACCGAGTTTACTATTACCGTTCCATTAAAATTACTCTTTGGTTTCATGGAAGATTACAGGAAAATTATTGTAAATATAAAACAAGAATTGATTCTGCTGCGGTCAGCCAACAACACGGATGTGATGTTATCAGAGGATGCGCTATCACACACTCTGGAAATAACTGACTTGTACTGGCGTGTCCCACACTTGACTGTTTCCGATAGTTACAAAGAAAAACTTTTAAGACTCGTTAATAAAGACACACCGATTCATCTTCCCTTTAGGTCGTGGGAGTGTCACGAGTATCCTACGCTCCCGCAAACAAAGAGACACAACTGGACCGTCAAAACGTCATCTCAGATAGAAAAACCCCGCTATGTGATACTGGCGTTTCAAACTGATAGGAAAAATAACATAAAAAAGGACATGTCGGGTTTTGACCATTGTGATTTAATGGATATCAAGTTGTACCTCAACTCACAGTACTATCCTTACGACAATATCCGAGGTGATTGGAGTTTATTCTATGAAATGTACGCGAAATTTCAGTCTTCATACTACGGTGTTTCCAATTCACCCATCATGGACTTGGATACTTTTAAATCGAAATGTCCGATCTTTGTAATTGACTGCTCCAAGCAGAATGATTCAATCAAGTCTGGACCTGTCGATGTACGCGTCGAATTTGAATTTAAAAATAACGTACCGGACAAGACTACAGCTTACTGTTTAATAATTCACGATTCGCACCTGATGTACACTTTACTGACTAACGTAGTAAAAAGCATGACGTAATTAGTCAGTCGAAACGGTTATGTAATAAAAGGGGGAGGGGGAATAATATTTAGTAATCAAACTAAATCGCTTTATTCAGTCGAGAGGATGGAGCCCGCAGGTGAGTATCTGCAGGACTTGACAGCTTTTCTAAAGGTTATGTACAACATAACCTCTGATTTTTCCAAGGTTGTCACCGTGGGTCTGTTTGATGAGTTTCACTTTCAAGTGGGTGTCTTGTTTCATAAGCAAGGCATGCGGAAATACGTTTTACTAAACAACGAACAATTCACAAAGTTGAAGGAATTGGAACCTTCAATCACTCATGATCTGAGTAACAAAGGTGGTCTTCAAAAGAGGCTCATTGATGAGGACATTAAATGCACTATCCGTAACATATACCAAAAGCCCCATGTAGAGCTTTGCGATAAGTTTAACGAAACATCCATTCTTTTCACTAAAGGTGAATGGTTGACCTTTGTCAGCTTATTACCTTGCATTTCACGGTACGTTGAACAGTTGTCCTGTGTAGAGCCTTACCTAATTAGTCACATCGATCGGGTTATGCTTAGTGATTCGGTCTATGTACCCCCACCACCCGAGGTAAATGGATGGGACGCAGACCGTTTGCAGGACGAGGTTGTTTGGTATAAAAAGACAAAGTTCACAGTAGGTCGATCTGGTGCTAATTTTAAAGTAAAAGAGGAAAGTTTAGAAAACGGGGGTGGTGGAGGGGAGGGGGGTATGGTTAGTGGTTGATAAAAAATATCTTATTCAGTTGAGAGGATGGAGCCGTCCGGTGAGTATCTCACGCTGCCTAAGCTCTTGGAGCCCATCGACATGTTAAACGGTATTTTTCTAAAACGTGTTTTCTTTCTAAATGAAAACTTTTCCAAATCAGTTACCGTTGGGATTTTTAAAAACCGAGACTACGGTCTCGGAGTAATGTTCAAGGGAAGACACGACTACGTTTACTGGTCGTTTGATGTATTTAATCAGTTTTGTGTAAATTTTAATAACATTTCCAAAGCCCTCAAAGATAATAAAAAGATTTATTTGGAAATTAACGAAATGGAAGTTGTTAAAGTTTTATCGATCTTTGGGGCACCGCATGTTTTCCTGGGAAGTACTTTAACACTTAATCCGAGCGAGCAAGCTCAGTTTACTCCCAACCTCCCGGGTAGCACTTTGTCACTTAACTCGGGCGAGTGGGCGCAGTTTCTATCCAACCTTCCGCTAATACAGTTGGAGTTGAGAGAGTTGTTTTACGAGGAAGACCTTATAAAACAATATCTCTGTGGGGGATTCAACAGTCCATCTCCGCACATTTTTAACAGATTAACTTGTGAAATTAATAGAGTCAATGGCTGCTGTAGTTGAATTTCAAGCCTTTACTGACAATAATAACCGTTTTATAGTGAAAGAATTGGCAATAGTAAGCGAACATTTTCAAACACAAATCGTTTTCAAGTCACCTTACTGCAAGTGTGCACTTGATGAAAAACAAAAAAGGTCAGCTAGATGGTTGATACGACACTTGCACGGAATAAAGTGGGAAGAGGGTAGTATAGAATACGATGAAAATTTAATTCGAACACTTTGTAAACCTTTTACTAAAATTTATAGTCAAGGGTTGGAAAAAGTCAATTTTTTAAAAGAATTTCATCCTAACGTAATTGAAATACCGAAAGATTGTTCAAATACTTGTTCAAACGCTTGCATATTACCTATACACGCTAATTGTAACTTCAAGTGCGCCTTTAGAGCAGCACAGCAAGAGTATAAAAGACTGTCCAAACTTTAGTTTGGACATTATGTCTCTAACAACCATGGAGGACACATGGACTATGCTCTCAAAGGAGCCGAAGGCTCCAGTCGGTGTTATGACCGACAGCTTTATTATGAAATTTGACAGATACGTTAAATGGGACCTACTGTCAGCCCACTATGATTTTTCACTCGATATGTTGAGAATTTACCAACACAGGGTAAACTGGGGTCTGATTTTAAAAAGGACAAAGTTTCCCGAAGATATACTGAGGGAAATGGCTCCTAACTTTAATGTTGATTGTTGGACAATAGTAAGTAAATACCAGACTTTGTCAGAAAAATTTATTGATGACTTTGCAGACAAAGTAGACTGGGAATATATTATACTGTATCAAAACGTAAGTGGAGCGTTTTACATTAAACATTATAACCGTGTATGTAATACAGATATCTCTGTGTGAATGTGCGTCCTATGGCTGGCCTAAACTCCGTAAGTCCAGGACATGAACTGTCGAGGTGAGGGCGGCCCAAATTCAATAAAAAACCGCCCGACTGTTCTCTAAGGCAGCCGTAAAACGTGTAAGTCCTGAGACAGTCCTGCAGCTTGGGGCTGGGCTAAACCCCGTAAGACCTCGAGTCGCAGATGCATCTAGTATGCAATGGGCCCTCGTACAGTTTAGTTGAATGGAACACTCTATGGTAGGCGTAAAACCCGTAAAACCAGGGTGTGAGATGTTTGTATTACATAATCATGGTACTACAAAACCCCTTTGTAAGTTTGTTCGTCACATTGAAAGGCTTCTCTGAGTAAAGTGATGTCTTTACTTACAGAGGGACCCAAAAAAAGTATAAAAAAAATAAATACAAAAATAATAGCGGGAGGTAGCAATTTTGTTATGGAGTGGCTACCACCGTAACTTGCGATGGATGGGGCAAGTTACAATAAACAGCCGTTCTCACGGCTAGTGAGACTAGGCCTACTGGGGAAACTCACTATAATAAAAAACGCGCCGAGATCCTACCTCTTGGGTGGTGTGGAAACTGGATCATCTAATCAATTGAAAAAGGTTTTTTTAATTCTGCAGCCCCTCCACCGCTGCAGAAAGTGATGGCCTTCCGAAAAATCACACTAGTTGCCATCTCTTAAAAATTAAAAAAATAAAATGAAGTGACAGAGTGTCAAATTTAGAAAAAGCAGGAGTGACACCATGGGTGGGGCGACCAGGTAGTGGACGCTAATGACGTCACTCCACTTAAAACTATGTATCAATATTTATGGGGCCCTGAAAAGGGCCGTTTTTAGCAGAGGAGGAGGAGGAGTTTAGGTGTACAGGTTTGAAATGTTATAGTAGTCGTCGTCATGTGTTACGCCGGGGCTTACAATGAGTTGGACATGGAGTTCCATGCCCTCCCCCCATCTCCAAGTGTTATGACGACGTTGACTAAAGAAGTAATACTTTGGAAGGAGGTGATGTTCCTCGGTTCCATCTTCATGTTTAATAATTTTCGTACAGTATAAGTATACTGTACGGTTTTGAAATGGGAATGAACAAAGTTCCCTGTGGAAACCTAGAAACTCCTCCCTGTTCCTGAGTACTCTGCTAATTATAATTGATGCTGATGGTTCCATGGTGGAGAGAGAGAATGAAGCGAACACCAGCGGGCTCACGGAAGCTATCATAAACCACAGCGTATCTTTGCCGCATTCCTGATAAGATAAATGTAAGCACTTTGTGTTAGTACATGGTGCGCACGCTAGGTTAGTAGTTACAAGCTTTGCCACCAGGTGCGCAGTACAGATTGTACAGAGTAAAATCGACATTTGTTATTTTTTAATTGTGTATGTTTTAAGTCATTTAGTTATGTTGTTAGTAAAAAACAACCTTGTGTCCGAGTGGTTCCGCATCCGACCCAGCAATTGCAAAGTACGGGAAAAACGTTAAGCTTTGCATGACTGATACAGACTCACTATTCTACAATGTATATACTCCAGATGTCTACAACTGGACAGTTGCAAATCGTCATGGTCGGGTACGCTAACCACTGGACCACGGAGGGTTGATAGCTTTTTGTCTAATTTGTTTAATATATATTTATGTCTTGGAAATTGCTGGTAGGAGCGCATAGCTGTTTAATGTAGCAATTCCCTGCGCATGCGTCACCCACTCACAGCTGATGCCACCAGGTCCGCTCCGATCGACGTTGCCGCTAGGGGCGCTGCGATCACGTCAGCCATATTGCATTTGTTATAGTGTATATATGATTAGAGTAACAACGCGCATGCGCGCCAGACCAGCAGACGACGCGTACGAAGGTAGCCACAGAGGAATACCCAAAAGCATTTTATATAGTGTAAAGACCGTCATCTTTTTACATTTTATATAGTATAACACGGAAAAAGTTAGGTTAAGAGTGTATTTTATATAGTATGATGTGGGAATTTGGAGGGAAATTTAGGAATCTGGAGGGAAATTTTTGGGAGGGAGGGGGGAGGTTGGTACCACTGCGCCGCCATCTTGGACAAGTCACGTGACCGCTCTCGACCAATCAGAGGCCAGAAAAGTGAGTCTCAAACTGTCCCCTTTTGTCTACTATTACGTGCTAATGTAATAGATATTTGATTGAATACGTGTATTGAAAAGACGAAAATCTGGCTTTTAAATGATACTCCTCATTTTAAAGAAACAAAATCACAAAAATATTGATAAATCAATTTAAACCTAAGTATTTAATGGGAATAGAGTATATTTACATCCATAATAGAGATATATTTAACAATATCATACACTTACACCACTTGCCTATTTGAAATACAATTAGTTTGAAAAAAATGTAAACCTATGTGTTCATGTATACCTATGTATCATAAATAAAAATAATAACGTCTATCAAAATAAAAATACAGAGTGCATTGAAAATAAAGCACGACTTATAATAAATAACACTCATATTACACATCAAAATATATCAAATAACACGTTTTCGTATTAAAATCTATCCTTAAATTTAATTATTTAAAATTATTTTTACACTTAACATATATATAAGCCTATTTTACTATCCGTAAAAACAAAATATGTCAAACACTGAGAACTATGAATCGCAGACATCATAAGTAGACTTGCTATTAACGTGGGATAAAATACAATCCTACCACTAATATGTAACTCTTTAAGAGGGAAATAATGTCCCTATCAGTTGTACGTTAACTTTAATACGCTCTTGTACATGCTAAATGTAATTATAGTTAATATACATTAATCAATAAAAAATTACATCCTAAAATGGGGTTGCCATTTAAACAAAGAATACACTAAACACATATTTTAAATAAAGATAGTATAAATTGATAAGTCAACTTCCAGAGCGATTTAATGAGAATTTGGTCATTTTTTATTTTTTTATTTATTTATTCATAAGACGCCGATCGTCAAGATATAGGCGAATATGGATTTCGAATGAGTGTGATGAGTGTAGATGAGCGAATGTAGTCATTGTTACAAACTAAGGCCGACTATTCCCTAGAAGTGTCATTAATTAATAGCCCAATGACAAATGAACAGCCGGTGGTTATCAGCTGATCCTTCTCAAAATGTATTATGACTCTGATTGGGATCGAACTGAGAACCTTTAGCACATGAAGCTGGGATTGAACCAACTACTCTACCGACCAATCATTAAATTGATAAGGATCACTCATTGCCACTTTTCTCACTCATTCAATACCAATCATGAGTAATTAAAGTACATTACTTATACACTTTACTTACTTGGGGCACTAGGTACTACTGTACATTTATGTGTCGATACGTGTTCGTTTCCATACTACCATATCGGATGGGAGGGTAGGTGGGTGTTGTTAATATACTCCTAACACCTGTAATAATTTAAACAATATACTAAAATGTGAATGTAGTAGCAAGCTGTAAACACCCATCAGACCTTACCCTACAGGAGAACTCAAAATGTTGACTTGGAAATAATAACCCGGAAAACACTCCTCAATAATTGAGCACACTCCCACATACTTCAATTTTAAAACTATTACTAGGCTAATTAAACTAATATTATAAAAGTCCATATAATAAATAAAATAAGGGATTGTTTTTATTTGTTATAATTTATTTGGCGTAAATATTAAACGTGTCTGAATAAATAATTGACATTTTAAGGACTATCAATGAGATCCAAAAATAATAGTACTGTATTTAATAAATTATAAAATATTTAATAAATTAAAATACTGTATGAGCATTTTGTAAATTATAGTATTATCTTTGTTTAACTGAATCCTTTTGATCTACCATCACATTGATTGGACGTTACAAAAACGAGTACACAAAATGTTAATTTAATTTTACACCTGATTCCCATCGCAAGACAATACAAATTAAATCGTTACAGTTACTCATAAAGTCTTCTATTTTTGCATTGAAAATACTATTTCTTTAATACAAATTTTAAATTGCAAATGATACAGTGGTGAATATAAATGTTTATAGAGACTTTTAGAAAACTTGTTGAGATTTTGAAAGGTAATATGTTTACAGACATTTGAAAAACAATTCATAATTGGTATCTTAGTTTGTTAGGAAGATAAATCAGACACTTTTGTATATACATACACTATACAACCTAAAAATATAATAAATATTTTGTTGAAATGATGATTACCATGTAAATTAGCAATTTGTGTGTGATTTTTATTTTTTTTTTTATTTTTAAATAAACAACTACGTTAAACAGTATATTTAAATACAATTTCTTTATAAAATTAAAGTAAGTGTCAAGAACTGTTGATTGTAATGATAAAATATTACTTAAAATTTTAAACTAGGCATGTATTATTTATACTAAAACAATACCAATAACTTTATAAAGAGATTTATAAAAAGCAGAAAACTGCTGGCCACAAAATGAAACTCGAGAAAATGGTTAGCAATACCAACACCACGTGTTTCGAAGTGATCACATTTCCTTGATGACCTGACATTCCACTGTAAAGGGGAAACATGGATAGAAATTTCCCTTCAAATGCCGGTATTTTTCTTTTTCTTCTTTTTTTACAAGATGCTATATAAATTCCTAAATTTAAAACTAAACGATACAAAGATAACAAATTTTACAACTTAATTTTGTGTTAAATTTTTTAATACAAAAACTTTCTTTTAAAAAATGTTGATGCTTAGTTTTAAAATAATTATGCTAATTGAAATTCCCTTCTAAAAACAACTAATTCTCCTCTTCTAAATATAATGATAGTTTTAAATATTTATAAAATTTAACCTGTGATTGTGTGGGATTTCATTTAGTTAGGATATTTAAACATAAATTGATAACAATATCTCGTTAAATTTGTAAATATATTAGATTAGGGATTTGTTAAACAATGCACAACAAATCTTCATACAATTGCATGTTTCTTCTTACAATATTTATTTAATATAAAATAAATGTCTATTACAGAGGATTTTGAATTCTTAATCTAAAGTGTATTGGACTTAAATTACCAATTGGCTAAAACACAAGACATATAATAATGGTATATAAATCAAGTACAGCTGTAGCTCCATTAGTTTTCCAGGGTGGAGGGCAATTAATGAACGACCATTATTAAGAATAAGTTACGTTTAGATAATAACCATGGCACACTCTTTCATCTCATAACATATTTATTCAACATTCATAGTCATTTTTATGTACACTATAGGTATCTTGAGTAAAAATTAAATAATATATATCATTCACGAATTTCATTATTAGTTATAAAATCGTGAAACTCAATTCAATTTAATTTGAATTGTACGAGAGGAAAACAATAAGCCTAAATCTACTATTTTAATATATATTTATATACAGCATGTAAGTCAAAATACCATAGTATTCTGGATGTGGCGTAATTGCGTATGAGAATAATGCATTATAAATCCTAAATATTTACCATCTATTAACAATAAAATGTTTAGTAATGTCCTTATTGTATACAAAAAAGATGTAATATGACTATTTAGCGGGAAATGGTAAATAAAATTAATAATAATTGTCAAATTCATTGTTATTACTTGACATCTTTCTGTACAGTAATTATCTCTTATCTGGCAAATATTTAATTTGTTTGCTTTTAATGGTCTATTTTTACCAGTATATTCATTGCTAAAGAATTTTTACTGCTGTTGCTAAGTAAGCTAGTCTTTTGTAGATTTATGCTATTAATTACAATAGTATTGTTCGTGTTGTCGTACTGTTTCTATCTTCTTGATCTTAGTTATTGTTGTTTAGTGTTTACCAAGTAGAACTATATTATTATAATATATGTTGGTTTTTATATAATTTACTTATCTAGCATAATACATAAAACCCTAGGTTTTGTAACATTAATAAAGGCTAAAAATAATAGTTTTTATACGTTCTGATACTTGATTAGTACAGATTAATACATAATCTAAAGAGTTTTCATGTCAGAATATTCAGTTTATTCAATTTAATTAGTAAAATAATTTATAACTAATTCCAAATGCCAATGTATTGTGTTGGGAGATACTTCAATATCCAGAAATAAACATAAAAGTAATGTAGAAATGTAATAAATCCATAATACAATATTTAGTAATGCCATTTATCTATAACATGAACATAATTTTCTAATTATAACTAAGACATAAAATATTTCCAAAAAGAGAGATATGGTTCAAATCCTGGAGAGTTCCACCTATAACTTGCTCAAGAGTTGAGATACAAGTGCCCCTTAACAACACTTGTATCTTAAGGAAAAAATGCAACTATAAATAAATGACTCATAAAATAAAAATAAGCAAAACATAAACATGCTATAAGTTTAAAAGAACAACTTTGTTTAATGGACTATTAGTAATGGAAACGTGCCACACAATCCTTGGCTTTCAAGTATCAGTGAATGGAAATATTTTAAAAGTCGGCTTTTATGTGTCAGAAAATGGAGATATTTGAAACTCGTCCATTGGTATTCAGCTCGTAGAGAGCGTCAAGTCTCGGCAAGTCTATTTAAAAGCCGCCATTTATGTTGTTTCGAACTAATATCACGTGTTCTATCACATGTAACTGCTTTATTTCGAGAAAATTTACACCTGTTCAGGCACAAATTATGGTAATTAATTACTCTTAGTTAATATCTTAAAAAATCTAAATTATATTTTTTATATTTAAACAGCAGCAAAAAAATTATGATTATCATCTATAAGTAATTTTGTTTCAATATAACACACAAATGATTAATAAATAAATTATTACATTATCAAAACAATTTATAAATTGTCTTTATTTAAAAGGGTAATTGTTTTGTATAAATGAGAGGGTGATCTCCTTCTTAACCTTACTCTGCCCATTCCTCAAAGACTATTGATCTGTGCGAGGAACTTATTCAGACAGAGTAAGGGGGCGAACCAGTACAGTAGAAGGTGAATATTACTGATAAACCTTTCAGTCTAGGCAGGATTCGAACCAGCGCTATCTCTAACCCAAGCTCAAATTCATGACAACTTAACCGTTCGGCCACTGGTTCGGAATCTTGTTGTTGGTTTCCTTAAAATTCTTTATTAAAACATGTTATCTTACAAATCTTACAATCTTCAATGTTATCTTAAAATCTTACAAAATTAACCTAAAATTGTTGAGTCAAAAATGATGAATAAACAGATTGTGAATATATGCGTAAGTATTCATATAAGGAATAAATGTGTTGAGAGAACATTTAAATAAATAATCTTTATGAATATACGTCTACTTACTGGCTAATTTATCCTTTCTAGATACATGACTATCTAATAAGCTATTGTATATATTTCATCAAAATGTTGATAATTAGGGGGAAAACGGTACTAAACAACCTAGTGCAAAATAAATTATAAAAAATTAAGTGTAACCAATTTGTTTTCTATAAAAGGAGTCAGATTACATTTTGAGTTGTTGTTTGATAAATTATCTTTGGCTGAAAGATAACTTAAATATTACTATAAATGAGGGAGTTGTGTACATAAGTAGAATTTTCGGAGTGAGGCATGTCGGGAACTGTGTGGGAGAAAAAGAAAAGGGGAACATGTTGTTTATTGTTAGATTTTTTTTATAGTACCAATAAGCTGGTTTAACAATATTTTATATTTTATTTTATTTATATTATCAGTAAAAGGTTTCCACACAATTAAAAAAAATTACTTTTTATACTATGACTATCGTATAAAATATCGTTTACTATATTTAACACTATAAATTTACAATATATGTAAAATCTCATTTTATGATTAGATACAAAGTTGTTATATTAAGTGGTCTTATAACGTTAAATTAATTTTCCGGACGTTGTTCATGCCTAAGACATAAGGAATAAATTTAAGACACTAGTCGACCTTTGCACAGTTAATAAATGACGATACGCGTGCTTAGATTTTACTGAAGATTTCCTCTTTCCTCACTTTCATAGTTTAATTTTTTAATACATTTAATTTTTAATACTCTCACCTAATTTGAATTACAATAGGTAAAAATAATTTACTTTAAGAATGTACACACTAGTTATTATACTTAAAAGTACTTCATATAATATTAATTGTAATTGGTGATTAGTTTAGGTAGTTAAAGCAAGTCCAATCAGACGGTTTGATTGTAATGCAAATATTATAATATGTTACAAAATTGTTCAATATATTCATGCATCACGAAACTTAATAAGGTGATGTATATTCCCTTAAAATGCAATTTATTCCAACCCACAGCTCAGTCCTATATTAGACTAAAACCTCAATTATACAGAACACACAAGTGACTTAATGCTTTCTGAACCATTTAGCAGAGGATTCAAACTTGTTCTCTTCAACTTTGTAAAGTGTTGAGGCTGTTCTTGGCTGTAGTTTGGTAATGAAATTCCTCCCTCAACCTCACCACTGTATAAGTATTATACTGAAAAATGAAAAGTAAAATTAATACAAGAAATATTTACTTCTCACCATATAAAAATTATTTTATAATAATATAATAGCATGTTATTTAAACTTTTCAAAATATACTTAATATTGTTATGGAAACATTTGGAAATAAACTAACATTATTTTAAAAATATTGTGGAAGTTACTGTTTTTTTTAATT
Source organism: Stictocephala bisonia (assembly GCA_035578905.1). Classification (NCBI taxonomy): domain Eukaryota; kingdom Metazoa; phylum Arthropoda; class Insecta; order Hemiptera; family Membracidae; genus Stictocephala; species Stictocephala bisonia. The sequence goes on from JAQJVL010001046.1 coordinate 26,040, forward strand.
TTTTTCTAATATACTAGTAAAAATACAGATTATGTAATTTTAATTATACATCAATATAGCCTACTTAAAACAAAAATGTATTCAAATCAAGGGACAGTATTAATCTATTGTCAAAAAGATTTATTATATGTTCTTCCCTCGTCTGAATAAAAATTGGGTTATTTCAGTATTTAATATATAATAATAGGGTGTGAAGATTATCTCTGATATTGTTTAGATTCCATAAAAATGTTCTTAGTTGTTATATTTAGGAAGTCGGGTTTAAGTATTTTCAACAAAACACCTCATACATTAGTGCTTAATTACTCATATTTGAACAGTATTCCTCATGTAAGATGTTTCTCTTCGTTCCTTTTAAAGCTTTATTCTGTATCCACCAAACCTAAACGTTGCAAAGGAACATTGAGCATGGCTGTTACCTGGATGGGTGACCGAAAGGGATTCCACATTTCATGCACCGTGAAGCCGTGAAGTTTCACTTGATCACGTCCGTCTTATCCAGAAGCTTATATCACTGTTGGTAAGCGAAGTCTACAAATGTCTAAAAAGGCTCCAGTGAATAAGAAAAATAAAACCGTATTACTTTGCAGGTAGCTAAATATTATATGTTATTGAATGTTGGCTAAACTTGTCAAACTAAAAAAAGTTAAAGCGCTTATTAAGCTAAAAAGTGCAAATAGGGCTAATAAGCTATATCTACAATCAACCATAGGACCAACAGCTCAACGGTCACTTCCCAACATCCATTGGTCTACTGATCCCTCACCAGTCACCTATCCAAGGAACAGCCACGATCGATGTTGATTTATTCGTTATCTTATGATAAAGTCAAAACCCATAAATTAAGAACACAAGCAACTTGTAACTATCATTATCTAAAACTTAGTAAAAACACCCGTGGACAGTGAAAATGTACGTCTCTCCCTTATAATAGTATAAGGGATTAGCAACGTCAGAACTGGTGGCACAGTGTTGCAATGCAGCCACTTGGGGACAAAGTGTTTGGGAGATTGTAGGTGATAGGTTCCATGCTCGGTTCTCTTAATACCGACACGGCGTCCGCTCAATGGTTGCAATCGACGTGGACACTACTAGAGAAGTCTGAAATGTCCATGTTGGGTTTATATGTTGTGTATGGGAGAGAAATGAGTATCACACTTGTCATTTAGCTGAAAATCAAACCAACACTACGTGGTTCGGATTCCACATAAAGCTGTAGGTCACATAGATACCCTGGCTATTGGCCTATTAATAAATAGTCATATCAGAGCTAAGCCGAACTCAGATATTAACAATGACTACATTCGTGCATCTACACTTATTCATCCCTCATATTCACACATATCTCTACGATCGGCGTCTTAGAAATGAATAATAATATAAATTAGACATTACATTATTTACCTCGTTACTTCCAATGTTCTAATATACCATTACCACGCAACAAAATGTGCAGGTCCTAATAAAAACAGCTCCAATATGTCTCTTTACATTATACTTTGGCAGTTTTAGAACATGAGTGCAGTTTAGATACAACACGTGGGGGGGGGGCTAGTCAAGTATAAAACTGGCTATGGGTTTTTATTAGAAAATTTATGTTGGAAGGAATGTGTCATTTGATATTATTACAAGTGATAAGATAATTTATTGCCTATGAAACAAGTCATGTTTGTCTAAGTTAATATTTATGTAGACAAAATACTGGTTTTCCAGTGGTTTTCATAATTTTCCCAAGCTAATATTCTTTATAATTATGTTTTTGTACATAGTGATTTTAGAAAAGTGGGAACCCCAATTTTGATGTATTAGTTTCTTTGATGAGTAAATATGCAAGCGTGTAAAAAACTGTTATTTATGTTATGTAGGGCATCCATATTAATACTTAATAGGGATTTTATTTTTGACTGAAGGCTACAAATTATTATGTACTAATATAATTAGCTAGTAATACCTATCATTATTACTAACTGTTAAAATTCATTGTCTTGCAATTGTAATTAAACGAGCTAGGGACATATTACCTAAAAATTTAAGCACTTAGTGATGGGAATAGTTAATTTTTCGTGAGATAATAGCAACATGGTGTAAGACTTAATAAATTAGAAATATCATATGTTCAATTCTTGTCGTAAACATTAAACGTTTATCAAGCTGGTTCCTAACTTGAACTCTACTAGATTTCCCCCTTATTCGTTCTGAATTGTTTGATAAAGTCCGAAGTCCAAGGTCTATGGGAAATGGCAAAAGTAAGAGTAAGAAAGAACTCAGCCTATCCTTTCAAAAAGAATGTATCATGTTTACATTTGGTAAATATTAAAGGTAATTAATATTCTTACCAACTGCTTAACACAATACAGAAATATATTTAGTATAACTAATTGGTAACTATTATATTTAACAATTAGTAATCAACTGACAGCTACATTATTGGTCAAATCTACCATAAAGTATTACTATTCAAGAATCAAATTAGTTTATGTGTACAATAAAAATTAACAGTGACTTTAATCTGTTAGTGGATCAATGGTCATTATATTTCAAACTTAAACAATTATAATCAACTATTAACTTATATTATTACTATTAACCTTTTGTAACTAGTGTTCCTAAAGATTATTAGAAATTGTAATTTGTTGTATTGGATATAAGGTGAATTAACACCTAGTATTTTAATAGTTGTTGTAACAATAAAAACAGTATTCTATAGTATCTAAGATTAAATCACTTACATTATCTATTGTATGGTGCTATTGGCCTACCATACACGCATGGTGGTATTGACCCACCCACTCACCCATACATGTACGGTGGTATTGACCCACCCACCCACTTATACACATACGATGGTATTGACTCACTCACCCACTTATAAACGTACGGTGTATTGACCCACCCACCCACCCATACACGTACGGTGGTATTGATAAGCCCACCCACCCATATAAAATAAGCAATATAAAAACCCACCCACCCACCCATACACGTACGGTGCTATTCCAGCGCTATTCTTACATTCTTACATATGAGATGCCGACACAACGTTGTTGGTATTTTAAGGCGAATATGAATGGTTATACTGTATGAGTGTAGGATGAGTGTGAATGAGTATAGTCTGGTTACTGAGTTCAACTGTTCCTCAGAAAGGGCAATTTATTACTAGCCCAACAGCCAGGGCAACTAAGGGACCTACAGATTTACGTGGAATCCGAACCACGTAGTGCTGGTCTGATTTTCAGCTAATTGACAAGCATGATACTCAGTTATCTCCCCTACACAAAATCCACACAATGATCACCAACCAACATGGACACCCCAGACTTCTCTAGTAGTATCCACGTCGATAGCAACCATCAAGCGGACGCCATGCCGGTATTAAGAGGACTGAGTATTTAGCCTATCTCCTACAAACACTTTGTCCCAAATAGATGGGTTACAGCACAGCGCCACCAGTGCCGACTTAGCACATAAATACACATATCGCCTACAATCTCCCAAACACTTTGTCCCCCATGTAGCTCTCTAACCCATGCTCAAAGTCCTGACGCCATGGACCTCGTAGATGGACCGCTCGGCCACCGGCTCACCCTAATTATTGTAACTATTAATTTACGGTAACTACCTACAAAATACAGTTTATTTTTTAAAACTATATTACATATTTATTATAACTATACAATGTTAGAGTGCAATTAAAATTTCAACAATTACTCGTTACATGTTTACATACTCATCTTCTAATTTAATAAACTAATTAATTTATATATTTTAAAAGGGTGTAATATTTTTATTTATTTGCTCTTCAAGACGACTATCAAAAGGATTACTTATGAATAGTTATCAAGTTCATAAGTGATAACTTATCAATAATCAACATTTATGAATTATTATAATTAGTGTAGATGACCGACTTAATCATTGCTACAAACTAAGGCCGACTATTCCTTAGAAAGTGTTACTAATTAATAGCCCAATGTGACAAAATTAACACTGGTGGTTACCAGCTTTCCCTTCCAAAATGGATTATGATCCTTAGTGCGATCGACCTACATTAATACGGTATGACTTTTAGCTTTGGTAACCTAATTAATGGGATAACCTTTAGCTTACTAACTATTTTACTAAAAAATTATTTCATGCTCGTTTTCTCACTCAATGAATTTATTTACAATCAATGTATTGTATTTATACAGATAACACTTTATATGAAAGTATATCATATTCAAACATTTTTTAACCTAAAAATTGTAGCTCGTGGATGTTATAAATTTGAAATCGTATCATTTCATTTTTATAATTCATCATTATTTATTGATACGATTTTTTCTTTACACATCTAAGGTTACCTACAAAAACCATACAAAAACGACATTACAAAAGTAACAGCTTAACTCTAGGACAAACATTCAATAGCGGAAATTACTAAAGCCAGCCTCAGCGGGACCAAGTGTCTCATATTTTAATGCCAGGATTCATCATATTGTAATAGTTTCACAGAAAGTGGTGTTCTTAGTCCTGTTATATCCAGTTATATTTTTCACTGTTTATATAATTGCCTAGACAATGATAAATGCTTTTTTTATAGTACTTCAAAGACAAGTTGCAATGTTTAAATTGATAATGATTATATTTTAAAAGGAAATCCATTTATTATGTTCTACTTGCTTACTAAGGGTTTACTTTTATTATAAATACACGACACATAAAATAAAACGCATAAAAATTCTTCTTAAAATACAAAAATTTGTTTTTATTATTTTCACACGGAGGGTATATATGTTTATTATAACCTTTTCGGGCAACTGAAGTAAGCAGCTTCAAGAAAGTCTAAATTAAACAAAATAAATGGAACTGTAACGTTATTTTCCTTCATTTTCAGGTTGAGTCTTGGGATGATTTTTTGACAATAATACTACAGCCCCCATTCATCATATTTGCTGCACAACATGGCAGCTCCACAGACCGTGTGTATCAGATTTGATCACAAGTAATAGACTCATATAAGGCTCCATGTATCATATTTGCCGCACAACATGTCAGCTCCACAGACAGCGTGTATCAGATTTGATCACAAGTAATAGACTCATATAAGGCTCCATGTATCAAATTTGCTGCACAACATGGCAGCTCCACAGACCGTGTGTATCAGATTTGATCACAAGTAATAGACTCATATAAGGCTCCATGTATCATATTTGCCGCACAACATGTCAGCTCCACAGACAGCGTGTATCAGATTTGATCACAAGTAATGGACTCATATAAGGCTCCATGTGTCATATTTGCTGCACAACATGATAGCTCCACAGACCGCGTGTATCAGATTTGATCACAAGTAATAGACTCATATAAGGCTCCATGTATCATATTTGCTGCAAAACATGTCAGCTCCACAGACCACGTGTATCAGATTTGATCACAAGTAATAGACTCATATAAGACTCCTTGATCATATTTGGTGCACAACATGTCAGCTCCACAGACCACGTGTATCAGATTTCATCACAAGTAATAGACTCATATAAGACTCCTTGATCATATTTGCTGCACAACATGTCAGCTCCACAGACCACGTGTATCAGATTTGATCACAAGTAATGGACTCATATAAGGCTCCATGTATCATATTTTCTGCACAACATATCAGCTCCACAGACCACGTGTATCAGATTTGATCACAAGTATTGGATTCATATAAGGCTCCATGTATCATATTTCCTGCAGAACATTTCAGCTCCACAGACCATGTTTATCAGATTAAAATCACAAGAAATGGACTCATATAAAGCTCCATGAATCGTATTTGCTGCACGTTTTAAGCCAATAACCCTATACTGCAATGTTGCTTGGTCTGTGAATAAGTCTTAGGGGTTGTTAGTTTTTGAAAGTTGGCTACGCTTTTCCCCCACCACATTCTGACATGTCAGCTGTTCAATAATCGAGTGCTGTTACCACTTTTTTCATATTGTATTTATGGTTTCATTTGTATTTTAGGTTGTAATCTTAGTTTTAAAAAAATGGATAAAACTAATATTAGAAGTGATATATTTAGATAGCTATGATAGCTCACCACCTGCATATGACAGTGATGTGTGAGGTGAATTTATTACGAGCACTGAATCATCTCTAGAGTCGGCACTAGTGGCGCAGTGCTGTAACCCAGCTACATGGGGACAAAGTGTTTGGGAGATTGTAGGCGATATGTTGTATGATCGGTCCTCTTAATACCGACATGGGGTCCGCTTGATGGTTGCTATCGGCATGGACACTACTAGAGAATTCTGGGGTCTCCATGTTGAGTGGTAATCATTGTGCGAATGTTGTGTGGGGGAGATAACTGAGTATCAGGCTTGTCGATTAGCTGAAAATCAGACCAGCACTACGTAGTTCGGATTCCACGTAAAGCTGTAGGTCCCTTAGTTGCCCTGGCTGTTGGGCTATTAATAAATTGCCCTTTCTGAGGAACAGTTGAACTCAGTTAGTAACCAGACTACACTCATCCACACTCATCCTACACTCATAAAAAAACCATTCATATTCGCCTTAAAATACGCACAACGTTGTGTCGGTGTCTCATATGTAAGAATGTAAGAATGAGTAATTTTATTTAGTTAAATAAATATTGATCTTTATGTTCAGTAAATAATATTCCTTTACAAATGTTTAAGTATTATTTACATTCCAAATTACCCGAGCATCACATATGTGCACATGGTATGCACTTGGCCAGACCACGTGTATCAAATGTGCACACAACGTTTAAATAGGGTTATACACAACATTTTAACTTATTGGCATATACAGTATAATGCAGATATACAGTAATCCGAACATTTTTATCGATTTTCTGCTATATGGTCTGGGGGAAAGATTTTGTTACTTTTTAATGGTCTACTGGAATAAAGTTTCATGTAGCAAAATTGATACTCATGGGAGTCAACCTGTTGTATTATGTGCCCATGTTAAAGGTTTACAAACCCAAGATACTGAGGCTAATGAGTATCTGTAGAATAACGCATAAGCTCTTGCTTGGTCAATCATGGCTCATTTGCCCCCATCTCAATGTTAGCCTTAAAATATTCTTATACCCATCATGGCTGGGGGGGTGAGGGGTGGAGGCGTAAGAACAAAAGACTTCACATAGGTGCACAATACCATTTAACAAGCCAACTGAATATACCAAAACCTATACTATTACGAGAAACCACCCCACAATAATTATACCGTAATCTGCACATCATGTATATGGTACTTTATATAACCATATCAAGGTAATTTTGTACTATTTGTAAAATCTACCAATATAAAGTTCCGGATGAAAGATCCAATTGGTTGAACTTCATATGTTAAAAAAAATTACAAAACACATAACATAATATTCATGTACAGTTAAAAAGACTATAACAAATACAAATATATTCTTATATTCTTACATATGAGACGCCGACACAACGTTGTTGGTATTTTAAGGCGAATATGATTGGTTATATGAGTGTGGATGAGTGTAGTCTGGTTACTAACTGAGTTCAAACGTTCCTCAGAAAGGGTACTTTATTAATAGCCCCAACAGCCAGGGCAACTTAGGGACCTACAGCTTTACGTGGAATCAGAACCACGTAGTGCTGGTCTGATTTTCAGCTAATTGACAAGCCTGATACTCAGTTATCTTCCCCACACAACATCCGCACAATATTTACCACCCAACATGGACACCCCAGACTTCTCTAGTAGTGTCCACCTCGATAGCAACCATCAAGAAACGCCATGTCGGTATTAAGAGGACCAAGCATCCAACCTATCGCCTACAATCTCCCAAACACTTTGTCCCCATGTAGCTGAGTTACAGCACTGCGCCACCAGTGTATAAATCATCAATTCGACGTTTATGATGTACGTATTGACAGAATCGACTACGTTTAGTCTAGTAAGAAAATAATGTATGGTTCAAGTAATGGATTTGTGACATTTTAGCTCTTTAGCTTCCAAGAAACTTGAACAGTTATTCCAGATAAGTAGTTTAAGAAGTGAATAAGGAACTTAGCTTTTAACCAAAGAGAAGAGATAAGCAAAAAGTGATGTTTGTTGTGTTGAGTAAAATGACAGTTGTAAAAATATGAATACACAGTATATTCAACACATGACTATAACTATTTTCACGAGAGTTTACCCCTCAGCTAAAAAATATGAATACACAGTATATTCAACACATGACAATAACTATTTTCACGAGAGTTTACCCCTCAGCTAAAAAATATGAATACACAGTATATTTAACACATGACAATAACTATTTTCACGAGAGTTTACCCCTCAGCTAAAAAATTTGAATACACAGTATATTTAACACATGACAATAACTATTTTCACGAGAGTTTACCCCTCAGCTAAAAAATATGAATACACAGTATATTTAACACATGACTATAACTATTTTTACGAGAGTTTACCCCTCAGCTAAAAGTATGAATACACAGTATATTTAACACATGACAATAACTATTTTCACGAGAGTTTACCCCTCAGCTAAAAGTATGAATACACAGTATATTTAACACATGACTATAACTATTTTCACGAGAGTTTACCCCTCAGCGAAAAAATTTGAATACACAGTATATTTAACACATGACTATAACTATTTTCACGAGAGTTTACCCCTCAGCTAAAAAGTATGAATACACAGTATATTCAACACATGACAATAACTATTTTCACGAGAGTTTACCCCTCAGCTAAAAAATATGAATACACAGTATATTCAACACATGACAATAACTATTTTCACGAGAGTTTACCCCTCAGCTAAAAAGTATGAATACACAGTATATTTAACACATGACTATAACTATTTTCACGAGAGTTTACCCCTCAGCTAAAAGTATGAATACACAGTATATTTAACAGATGACAATAACTATTTTCACGAGAGTTTACCCCTCAGCTAAAAAATTTGAATACACAGTATATTTAACACATGACAATAACTATTTTCACGAGAGTTTACCCCTCAGCTAAAAAATTTGAATACACACTATATTCAACACATGACAATAACTATTTTCACGAGAGTTTACCCCTCAGCTAAAAATATGAATACACACTATATTCAACACATGACAATAACTATTTTCACGAGAGTTTACCCCTCAGCTAAAAAATATTAGTTACTATAAATTTAATAATATTTACTGTTTAAAATAAGGAGTTTTATTATATATTTTACTCAAATATGTTGAGTAATACAAATTTGTAAAACATAAGTTGTAAATAAAATCTGTAAGAAAACGGACAAAATTACATAAGAACCCTAACCTTAACCGTTTCTCAGAAGCAATTTCTAAGATCGACCTAACTTACGAACGTTATTTTCTCAGCCCAACAACCAGGGCAACGATATTGAAGATATAAGCTGTAATAAATATGGTTACATAATAATAAATGAATAGTGATAATAGGTTAAGCATTTAAGATTTTCTTGTTTTCCTTTCGATATAGGCTCAGTTGGTATGAAATGAGACAATTAAAATAATACTCAATAAAATATATATTTGATTTTAAATATTCAAAGTAGAAAATTATGCCAGATTATGTTACACTAAAAAGTTATTAAGCAAATAACTTTATTTTTTAATTATATTTTGATCCCTAACGTAGTAGTATTTAGTATATATTGTTGAATACTATATTTGTTGAAGTAGTGTAGTAGCAAGAGAATAAACAGATAACAGAGAAACACAATTTGCAGAAACTCAATTATTGGCAGCACCCATAGAATACAATACATCTAGGAATATATCCGTATCAATATTTCCTTATTCAGCAGCATAACTCCATCCTACTAACCACATTTACTTTAGGATTTTACTTTACTTCCCTACTAGGGTATTTTGTAGTACAAGTGATTAGCTTATTTCTTTGTATACACTGTTACTGAGGTATTAATGTAAAAAACATTTTCAAAAATATTTTTACTAACACATTTATAAGAATATCTTTAAAAGCCCTCCCTAGTACAGTCCTGCCTCCAAAAATCTACCTAGTTTTGATTTTTATAACTTAATGCACTACCTTCAATTTTAGGAATACCGGATGTCGACAAGGGTATATTTTTATATACAAGCGTTGTCTAATATGAAGAGTAGAGGTAATTTACTTTCTCTTTCTCTTTCGATATTAGGCAGTTCACTTCTTGGTCTCCAGGCAGCACGTTCATCAATAGCAGGCGTTCACGTTCTGCACTTGAACATTACTGTATTTAACAGAACTTTCAAGCCTACATTTCGTAATGTATTTCTTTAACTGGGAGACCAATAATTGGCAAGAAACCGGTGCTGGATAGGCTTGCCTTCTAGAATGAATGTAAGATTGAATGAAATAATTGTATGTATGAATGTTGAATTTGTAGAATGAATGAACATATTTTTTTTTTTCCCTTTGACGATTGCGATACAATTCAATGTTCAAATTTTCTATGCAATAAAAATTCTATTCTATTCTTAAAAGTTTTATACGCATCCGAATTGCAACTAGAACACAATGAGATTCCCCAAAATGGTTTTTAAACTACTAAACAACATAAATATAAACTTCAATTATTTATATTTAAAATTAATATCAGGAATACACCAAATAAATGTTATCTCACGGTACTGTAGACATTTGCGTTGTCTTTTAAAAAGGTTCAATTAAGAAATTTATGTTAGTAAATAAAGTTTTCATATATATTTCAATTTAACATTAGCCTAAAGCGGAACAAAACCCAATATGGTGTTAGTTATAGCAGCTTTTTATGGACCATTCCAAACAACTACGAAAACCGTTTTGTTAGAAGACGAAGTGTGCATTGGCCTAGATAAATTATGGTAAATACTCCAAGATACACTTTGAGTGTGTCAGCAAACACCATTAGAGATAAAAGCAGTGACCTAATGCCATCAAGAGAGTGTTTATATCAACACTTTACCCCACAATCGTCCTTTCCATCTTCGACGTATCCACAGTAACTTGATAAATTATGAATGCATGGGGATTTAAGTCGTATACGAGTATATTTATACAAATTTAATAAATCACTTTATATAATATGAAATGTATAGAGAAAATAGAGCTTAGCCTTAGTTGTTTATCTAAATTAATTCATGGTGTTCTACTAGGTTACAGTAAGTAAAATAGATTTTTTGAAATAGAAACTAAAACAAATACTGATAACACGGTAAAATATAGAGTTTATGGCATATATTAGACGTGCACGCCTTACATCCATAATGAAGCACCATCACAGTGATGTTAGCTACAACTTTCTGATGTACGATCTCCCAGGACCCAAGTACCCTTATCCCAGAATACATAATGACGTATTAGTATCATAAATAACTTATAGCTTCTGTACCACCCAAGCCATGTTCACATCAAGATTATGAGGTATATATTCTATGTTTAAAGAAAATATTAATAAAAATTAGGT
>JAQJVL010001046.1:42500-278093 GCA_035578905.1 Stictocephala bisonia
TTGCCGCATTTTCCTTCTAAAAAAAATGTCTCCGAGATTAAAATAAATATTAATAACAAATTACAAATAATATACAATACGTTCTTAAATAACAGTTTTAGGCTGTGTCTAAGTAAAAATACAAATGGATAAGGACAACAGAAAGCAACATAGACAATATAACACAAAAAGAGAACAAACAATAAAATTTTAATACGAATATGCTACAACTGAATCATAATACCACCATGAGCTGAGATAATAATGTAAGAAACAATTCAAAAATATAATCAGAACAATAATCCTACATCATCTATTTCAAATAACCAATTCATAATCTCTCTTTTAAATTTATCATAATTTTTAATTTCTTTAATTTTATCAGGTAATGAATTAAAAAGTTTAGGACCAATCTATTCATATGTTGTTTTAGACCTTTGCTGTCTATTCCTAGACAGCAAAGGTCTAGGAATCTCATATTTGTTTCTATTTCTTAATCTCTCTCTAGTTCATGGAAGAGATACTAATTAACGGCCATTTTTTATCAAAATTATTTACTACACATTATTTTAACGCCAATTTATTTATGGATATTTTTGGCAGTCTAAAGACTAGATTTAATATTGTCAAAGAAATACCAGCTGATACTGTAAGACGTGAGCTCCTTAAGGCTCGACGTGATCCTGTACCTGTGAACCAGGATCAAATCACGTTGCTGTGGCATTTTATTCTTTCAGCATTTTTGGTCCTGAACAAAGGTAATTCATACCTCTACGTAAAATATTTTTCCCTTTTACTATATAGATACATGGTAAATATTTAAGGTCAATTTGTCATAGAAATGTTTAGTTTAAAATTCTTTTTTACAAGTAATTCTGGTACTAGTCAATGGGTAACATTGTTTTTTTTTTTCATATCTATTACAAATGTTTAATTACGCTAATTTGCCCAACTTATTTTTTTAAATACTTAGATAAGTTTCCAAACATTTGAATAAATACTGTAGCAAAACTGATTACAATTGTAGTGATGTATTGATTTCTATTAATAATTAAAGGATTTTCCAGATTGCATTCATTTGGCGTACAAACAGCCCCTCGAAATTTCCTTTTTTCCATGAGAATAACATTGGGTTGATTTTAGTAAATTAATAACAGCAGTTTTGTAAAGAAATAAACATGTTTACTTTGTATGTTTGACTTTATGTTATTGATGCATTAAGAGTTTAATATTCAGCTGTTAAACAAAAACAAATGAAATAAAAGCGTTTGAAATAGGCTTAGTAATGCCCTATTCTAATCAATAGATAGCAACGCAAGTAGTGTGATTGAAATGCTGTATGTAAATTTATTATTGTGATTTTACGTTATACAGATAATCTACTATTGTTTGTAGTCAAAGTCACATGCCGAGGCCGAAGGCCGAGGTGTATCGAGTTCAGCGAGAGTTAGGATTGGCACGCGAATCGTGCAGGGGTGTCTCCTACTTGTTATAATTTAATATCAAATACAATAAGTTGATAGATAGTCCTGGCAGAGTAAAGTAACACAGACTATTTAATAAAATGGACGAATAAGAGTGACCGGTCAGAATGTTCTGAATAAGACTGTACAAGTTACGTGATCACAACTCCCCCCCCCCTCTATAAGATAGTCGAATAAACTATATGTTGGATAGAGTGGCTCTACTGTAATTAAACCTCAATTAGGCCATACTGTGTTGGATAAACCTAACTAAAAACAATAACAATCAATTCTCCACAGCCCTTAAGTCGTGGCAAGAGACTTAGTGTATACCTAGCTAGATAATGATCTCCCAAGAGCAATGGGGCTTCCTAAATCCTCAAAATACTTGGAGTTCCAGGGAGAATTGGAGCACTTGAGAATTACTACATTTAAATGTTCAACTCTTCCTAAATAAAGTTTAAAACAGTTGTATTTCTGGCTGTTGCCTTTTAATACTTCGTTTGTCTTATTTTATTGTACTGAATTATTCTTGAATTTAAACTTATTTTATTATTAAAAAATTAAAGATAATTTTCTACACTATTCGAACAAAATATAATATATTAACTCATTACTTCAATATAGCTTGTATAAGATTACACAAAAAAAATATTAGGACATAATTTTAACATTACCTCAGGACTATTTATGTAACAATAAAATATTCTACGATTAAAATAACAATCAATTGACGATTGCATTGATTAATGAATATGTACATTACAGATATAATGATTTTTTGGAAGTCTTATACTTACTACTAACTTTCGTGTTTTCTTCAGTTTATTTTGTGTATAATCATAAAGTTTTAAAATGAAAAAAGATATACTTCTTATCAGTCACTTTGATATGTCATGTTTACATTAGATTCTTAATAAACATCATTTAGTTTATACAAAGAGTATTGGCATGAGTTGACTGTGTTCTAGTGTTTTACTTTTAAATTAGCATCGGTGATTGATTATATAATCATATTTGAAATACATTTATCCTTACACAAATTGATAAAAACTCAAACAAAATTACCTAGAAATGTAAAAATATAGCCATATTATAGTTTTTAGTAGTTGAAATTATCCTGAAATTAGTTGGTTCAAGGACTTCCGAAAAAGATATCACAAGGAAGTAAGTATCTCCTCAAATATTATTTTAAAAAATGATCTCTAATTTTTTTTTTTTTTTTTTTTTTTTTTTGAGACGTTTATAGATATATATCAACACCTATTTGAGTTACAAAATCGACGTAGATTTACATACTTACTCGCTCAGATTTATCAAAACTTATTACAATAATTGTAATACAATTCACAATCAATAATTAACTTAATAAAGGAGATTTGTATTCCCGAAAATAAAATAAAAAGTAATTATTACAGTTATTTTATTCCTTTCAAACTATCAAATTAGGAGATTCAGTCTAAGATAGCAGGAAATTGAGTTGGAGGTAGCAAAGGTTCGAATCCAAGTTTTGACTGGATTTTTTCAGTAATGTTCATTTTTTCTAAACTTTTGTTCTCTTGATATATCCAAATTAGTAACACATACGATTAGTTTATGGGGAAGGTAGTAAGGTCATAAAGGACATTGGCCTCTCCTTTATAAACATAAATAATGCACGTTTACTTCAAACCCTTTTTAGTTTAGAGATTCTCAATATGAGACAAAAATTATCTAATTTTACATAATTAATTCAAATCAAATTTATATTTCCTCTGGACATATAAAAAAAATAGTTGTCTATAAATCTTCTTTTCTGGTTTTTATAGTATCAAATCAACCAAACCTCCTCCCCCCGTTGTATTGCACCGGACGGTAATCCTTTCCTCTGGGATTGGATCCTTTATTGTGGCCTGAAGAATAAACCGAGTTCTGTTTACTTCAAACACACAAATTACACCAAGTAAAGAACCACAAATTAATTAATGAGTCTCCATAAAATGTGTGTTTCCATAATATGTACGAGAGTTTCTATAAAAGTGCCACCAACACAAAGAATACCATTATATAAAAACAATTCTTTGAAATTCAACACTAATTAACAAATTTTTTGGCAGTTCTATACACACTTATCAAAAAGCCTTGTTATTTTAAAAATTATATATTCCTAAATACTAGTAACATAAACAAAAACTATTCAAGAAATCAGTTTTTTACTTTAATATGTAAACAAAGTTCGGTGTGTAATAGATACAATGGTTTAAGACAAATTTTAGTAACACATTTTACATTATTTCTTTCTGAACGTTTCAAGAACATATCAATTTTGTAAAATAATTTTGGTTTATATACAAAACCCGAAATGCTGTTGTCTGGCCGTCAAATGTTTTCATAAACCACAAGGCTACGGTTTCGAAAAACTGGCTCAAATATCATTAATAGGATCTTGATGAATACTAAGGAAGAATCACATAACAGTTTCCCTAAAATAGCTTAAATAGGGTAAATAATACACATCCCTAGATTGGCTAATCACAGTCTATTTTACTCTTCAATACAAGAATCGGATAGTTTAGGACTGTGCGACTCTACGAATAATATTATTTTTTAACAATTTAGGCG
Organism: Stictocephala bisonia; assembly: GCA_035578905.1. Lineage (NCBI taxonomy): Eukaryota > Metazoa > Arthropoda > Insecta > Hemiptera > Membracidae > Stictocephala > Stictocephala bisonia. The sequence continues at coordinate 46,544 of JAQJVL010001046.1, forward strand.
TGCAATGTGTAGGGAAAACGGATAACACGAGTTAGGTAACGTGAGCATAGAAGTGACGGGGTCGGCAAATAAAGCATATCAGAATAAAGTATATGTTATGTTGAATGATTTTTTTTATTTTCAATATAAAATATGAAAATAGGTCGATGAAATAATTTTTTTTTTTTTAATATCATTTTTAGTAATTCCATCTTAACCTCTGTAAAATGTCTCGTTTATCCTAATTTTTTCTTCCATGCAGAGAAATTTCAAAAGTATCAACACACATATTTTTCTTTAATATTCATTAAATGACATTACAAACTTGTATTAATATTAATGGTGTTAAAACTATATAATTAACCCTTAATTGGCTATGCTTTTATGTAATTAACATATAAGTACAAAAGAAACATACATTTTTCTTGAAACAAAGTTACAAAGATATTTTTGTTGTATTCCACTATTTTCATGTATTTATATCCATCCAGTAGCTACAATGAACAGTATGGTCCTAGATTTCATAAGTCTTTATAGTAACCGGCCTAGACAAGTTGTTTGAATATTGCTTAGAAATTATAAATACAGTAATTTTATTTAAAGTATATTTTTAAAAGTAATTAGAAAGTTTTCTGAATTAGTATACAGAAATTTCAGTTTTTTCATACTTATAGATAATAATAAACGACTCAAATTTAATCAAATTAACAAATCGTGGTGTGACATAATTTCAAAATTGTTATGGTAAATATTCTACAGGGAAATAAAAAATTTACGAACACCCTCAGATTGACGTATTCTAGCGAATACTGGTAAAAGTTTATTAACAACGAGTAACAGTTTATAACGAGAGCAAAATATCTGGAATAGATCCTCCTCTCTCCAAAAATAATTTTAAAAAAACAGTTATAGTAAAACAATAAAATAATACTTACTAAGGTGATTTCATAACAATAATCATAGAAGAAAAATACACTTATTTTAATCCAGTTATTCTCACCATACAAATAATGGTAAGACATAAATTGTCATGTTTGCAAAATATTAACATTAATAAAATTACAATACTAAACTATGATAAGTTGAGCAATACAAGGAAAATTAAAGTGGGTTACGTGGTCTCAAAAAGCAACTTATCAAAACACGTACTACAAATAAACAATGTAAGCCATGTAATACCGTGGACTATATATCCTAGGCCAAATTAGAAGGGCTAATAATTTATAACAATACTTGAAAATAACTTCATGTTGGAAAAATCTTTGCGTTCCAAAACTTCATGTGGGAACGCTTATGGTTTAAATTTGTTGACATTTCAAAATGAATGTGCTTTGAAATGTTTCATTACTGCACAAAACATAAGAATGTTATAGCGTAATGAATGAGTCTCCATAAAATGTGTGTTTCCATAATATGTATCTGAGTTTCTTTAAAAATGCCACCAACACACAAAATACAACTCTCTCTCTCTCTCTCTCTCTCTCTCTCTCTCTCTCTCTCTCTCTCTCTCTCTCTCTCTCTCTCTCTCTCTCTCTCTCTCTCTCTCTCTCTCTCTCTCTCTCTCTCTCTCTCTCTCTCTCTCTCTCTCTCTCTCTCAAAAGAAAACAAAACAAAACAGCAAAGCAATGGTTTGATTCTTTAAATAGATAAATTATTTATTATATAACTGATTAATTAACCAGTCTGATGTTTTGTTTGATCAACTATTTTATTATAAAACTCCAGGGAGTACTTTTAAAAATGATACATCTTAAGTTTGAATATTGTAACACTGATACTCAGGCTGTACAATTTATTTTATGAAATTGTAATTTTAGGGTTCAATTAAATTTTTTGTGAAAAATAATATGTCTTGTGTTCATATTTTCCAAAAGTATTAGCATATTTAGTTCTGCACTATAGTTAATTAATACTAATTATATTACCCTAATAACTAATATTTGTCTTAATATATTTATAAACTATGTGTTCAATAAATATACACTACACAAATTAAATGTTATGCTATGTTTGGTATGGCAACGTTTTATATCAGCTTACACAATACAACATCCTTAATGTTGACAAAGAAGCCTTGACAAAAATTACATTAAGTCGAATACTGCCTGGCCCCAGATGTAGGTTTCCAGCCATACACGATTTTTCACTCTCGATTGTAAAAGGTCTGACCCTTTTATCTTGGCCTTTTCATTCTGAACTTGAAAGAAAATGGACAAAAGTGCACTTAGCGTCTATATCTACCAAAACGTACATTATATATACTTAGACATTCCTAACAATGGAAATATGTCTACATATAATCCATTTTTTTCTGTATACAATTTGTTATAAAAGAATTGCAAAATAAAGCGTTTTGAAAAACTAAGTTTATTTTTTTAAATACAAGATTTTTGTGTAGTTATAATATTTGTCAAACGGTACAAAATAACTACAAGTACGAGTGATTTAGAAATTAAATTCTAAAACAATGAACGATGAATTAATGTTCTAAACACATTCGAGCAATGCAGATATTTATTATTCATCAATAAATTCTTGTCAAATTATGCAGTGGATAACCTAACTAGAAGGATTTTAATTGCGTGAAAATAGTATCCTCTATTAATAATTTATTTCAGCGGAATATTATTTATTTACAGCTGTATAACTCAATAATCAGTAACCTCAAAATATGTAAATGTCCAAAGATGAATAGGGTAAAGTATGATCCTAATTAGCTACATCTTTTACTTTTTGTTTTTATTTTTTTTCTCGTACTAATCATGTGACACTCAGTTTTTTAGCGTTAGTGTATATATAAACAGTATCTGTCAGCTCGTATATGAAAGTTGTCTTTTAAAAATATGTACCCTCTTAAAGGTGGTGTACATTTGCATGTACACTCTAATTTTGATTACAGTTTATTTTTCGTAATTTTATAAGTTTTATGAGTAAGATAAATTAAAAATGATAAGTAATTATAAATAAATTACGTCAAACCCTGAATACGACGAGGTCTTAAATACGACAAACCGATAATTACGATTAATATCTCCAAAATATAATATGAAAATTATACTTATGAATTATATCAGTAAGACATACCATTATCTTGTAAGACTAAAATACGTTGCTATATGGAAAATGAAACAGATCTATGAATAGTTAAATTTGTAATTACAATCATAGTCATATACTCATATATTATTTTTAGCACAGATATTTAAATGTCTTACGTCCAAACTTTTAATAATAGTTTCTGGGAGCTAATCTGTAAGGAAAATAGTATTTATCTTTCATTTCATAAAAATCATGGAACCATGAAAGAAACTTTAAGAAAATCCACTTTTTTAATAGACAACTTACATACGGTATAATATAAATATCAATATTATACAAGAAATAAATTACAAGATTTCAGAAAAAAAATATTCCTGGTAGTGAAGTACCAATTTAGCTGTAATGATTATACTTTGAAACCAATAACAAACGTAAAACAAATATGTCTAAGAAAATATTAAGAATTAGAATATTGGACAAACATGTTAGTGAAATGTAAAATAGACATTCTAAGATTCCATTTTAGTGCAGGGCGATTATAGAAAGTAATGTTCAATTAAATAAAGAGACTTAGTCAAGGAGGAACCAATATAAGCTACAGAAAATAAATAAAACATTTATATTTAAAAGGAAAGTAACAATTTTGCCTCTTTAAAACAAATTCAACGATGTTTCATATATTAAATCACCTTACATATCAAATATTAAAAAGAAATTCCCTTTAGTTTACGAGAAAAAATGCGTATTTCACAATGATTGCAATAAGTTGGTTCAATCCCAGCTTCATGTGCTAAAGGTTCTCAGTTCAATCCCAATCAGAGTCAATACATTTTGAGAAGGATCAGCTGATAATCATTGGCTGTTCATTTGTCATTCGGCTATTAATTAATGACACTTTCTAAGGAATAGTTCGGCCTTAGTTTGTAACAATGACTAAATTTGCTCATCACACTCATTCGAAATCCATATTCGCCCTTATCTTGACGATCTGTTTCTTATGAAGTACTAAATAAACAAATAAAAATAAATAAATGAGTAGGTAGAATAAATAATTGTTACTCCTACATGCCTGCAACATAGAAAGGGAAAAAGGCTATGTATTTATTAAAAAATAACATATTTACGCCTATAAAACATGGAATAACGTGTATGGGGGTGAAAACCTATATTTTTTATGATTTTCGTCGAATTATGTGATATTACTCTAAAATAAATGGTAACAACATACCTCCCTTACCACATAACAAATTCGTCTTACTAATTTGAAGCACGATAGTTTAATCCTGTTCAGTGTGTAGGGATGGCAACGATACATCAATATATAAGAAATATCGACAAACAGTTTTTGATATATCGATATATTAGTATCGACATTTGCTTTCGATAATATCGGCCATATCGATATTTCGGTTCGATATATCATATCACTAAATATTGAGTCTATTCTCTCTCCTAAAAAATCATAACAATTCGAAAAAAATACATTTAAATTGCCTCTGATGTACGAAACATGCATTGAAATAATAAAGTAACTTCATTTCGTTTTTTACGTGAGGTTAACGCACTAAAATTTAGTTTATTCTATATCAGTGGGTAGAAGTTTAGTGTTTATAAAAAGCCCAACGTTGTTACATTATTATTTTATAATAACCAAACTAATTAAAGGATTTTTTTTCCATTCAACCTCACATATATTTATTTGGAATGGATAAAATATACTTCATTTTTACATGAAGTAGGCTATTCTAAATATTGACAACAAAACATGAATGTATTTTTGGTCATGACATGAGAGTCCTTGATTAGTTTAAAATTAAAAAATCATTTATAATTTTGTTTGATATATCGTTTAAGCTATATATCGATATTTTTCTTTCGATATTATTGTTAAATTGATGTTTGGTTTGTGATAAATTAATAATTCAATTTATCGATATGTTGAAAATAGTTGTCATCCCTATCAGTATGTGACATTCAAAATAGTACTATTAGCAAAGCTACTAGCATTAAAATGTAAAAGTGGCCTTTTAGAAAAGGGTAACTATATAATTATTGTTATAAGTATAAGATGGTAGAATATCCAAGAATACAACCTTCGTGTAGTGTTTTAAAAAATAAGTACACAGTAAAGTAATAGTTAAATTATAGTTTATTTTTATTGTTATAAAAGCAATTCGTTAGATTTTAATTTTTTGAAATGTTTTCAGTGGCTAGAATTACGACTGTATTACACTTGATTTACGGCTGTAAAGACATTAAACAGAAGTAATCCACGACTGCTCCAATTCTCCCTGGAATTCCAAGTTCCTCTGTGGATTAAGGAGCTGCATTGCTCTGTGGAGATCATTATCAGTAAGTCAGCTTTACGTTCAGTATTAGTCTCCAAGCAGTATATATAGTTTTGAAGTAACTCAAGACTATTAAAACAAATTTAATAACTGTTTTAATCGAGTTAATAAACCATCAACGACTATTTACGTTTGATTCAAAGTAATAAATTCGATAACACCCCATACCAGTTCATATAGTAAATATGATAATGTGTTTTAGGTTAAAATAACGTTTGGAAAATAATATACCTTTAAATCAATATAAAAACCACTCATTTAGTAATTTATCATATAAGTTATTAAAAGTTCATGATGAGATATTTACTTTAAAACTGAACGTTAGTATATATTAGTAGTTCACAAAGTAGGTTAAATAAGTTGTTAAAATGTTTTTGTTCTTTAAAAATGTTATTTTGAGGAACATTTTAATTAATATGGTTCAATGTATGATTAATCGATAAAGCACCCCTGTGAATTGGTCATACATTTACACGGCAAATGGTACGATCATGTATTAAAAAGTTTCTATTATTCATTTGGATTTTTTTCACTGTAATGGTGTACCTTATGCCCTTTAATGTCTGGAGCAGAATTATGGACACTAAGAAAATCATATTAATGGAGTCTGAAGGCAAATATAATGCAACTATGGAGGAGGATGGAAGATGTAAGTTGAGAAGGTGAGTTGACTAATGAGTCAGTAATGAGAAGTGAGTGAGAGGAGAGGAAAATAGGAAGGAGAGTAAGAAATTAGATATGACATACAATTAAAAAGTGTTATTAAGGCCAGTTATTTAATGATAAATGGAGGGAAGAACTAAGGGAGAGCGGGGAATATGCTGATTCATGGACTATATAAATAATGACAAATCATAATGTGAAACAAAGGAGGTGGCACAATAAAAAGCAATACTTCATTAAGGGGGTGAAATTGGTTTTCGGTGAGTTGATCATTTTCCAATGTTATAATCAAAATTAGTTACCGTACCTTTCCTTGAAACTAGAAAAATACAAAAACAATCTTTTTACCTCTACATTAAAACTTGTGGCCTTATGAACTGGTGAATTTAGCTGATTTTTAATCAAGCATAAGCATTACCTTTAAAATTATTCATTTTTTACATTTAAAAATTTTAAACAAGATAATATCTTCAGTTATGTGCAACAAACGTAGTTATAAAAAATTACACTTGGACTTTGAACGATTTAGTCTTATGCTTGATTTTAATTCAGCTAAATTCACCACTTCATAAAGTCACAATTTATAATGTAGTGGTTAAAATCATTTTTTAATTTTTTCTGTCCATAGGGAAGGTAGGCTACATTAACTAAATTAGATTTTAAAATTGGAAAATAATCAACTCAGTGAAAACCGAATGCACCACCTGCTCGAATAAACAAATGTAAGTTACGTATGAGTCAGAGTGTAATTTTATATATCGATTCATAACTCTCTTGGAAACATGGTTTTAAGTAAAAATCAGTAATCCACACTAGAATATCAAAAAATTATTCCTAATTAAAGTTCACTAACCTATTTGACTCAACCACAATAACTATGAATTTGCAGAATGTTTGTCCCATGTAGTTATATATTTTGTGTGAGTTATATGTGTTTTCAAAAGCTACTAGCTTGTCAAATAGTTCATGTTTCAATGTTATAAGTGTCTTTTAGCCTCCTTTACAATATTTTTTATTGTCTTTGAACTAAAAATACAAAAAAATTAAGTATACTGTGTAATAAAACGTTTGCTTAGAAGTTTTATTATAAGTACCCATTCTTGCACAAATAAATTGTCAAGTAATCCTTAAGGGATTTTTGAACTGGAACTCTATTAACATGGAATTTATATTGTAGCTTGATGTCTGAAGAGTATTATCCTGTTTTTCAAAAACAAAATAATCATTTTTAGTTAATTACTTTCATTACAGGCCTGAACATATATTATTAACCCACCCGCCCACCCATACACGTACAGTGGTATTGACCCAACCGCCCACCCATACACGTACAGTGGTATTGACCCACCCGCCCACCCATACACGTACAGTTTCATTACAGGCCTGAATTTCACTAGAGAAACTGACAAGTAATCCTAAAGGGATCTATAAACTGGAACGCCAGTAACATGGGATTTGTCTTGTAGCTTGGTGTCTCAAGAGTATTGTACTGCTTTTTAAAAGCAACAACAAAAGCATAATTTCTTTTCTAAAAAGTTATTATTTTTGCAATTTCTTATATATTGTCAACCACTACTTTTTACTTTGTCATTTAACGTACTTAATCTTATTCTTTTTTAATAATTTTTTTAATGCTTACTTCATGTATATTTTCAAAAATTCTACAATAAACATTTATTTTAAGTTTTAACTAGATTAATATTATTCCATTTATCCCAAAACATTTATGTAAACTCAAGACTAGTTTTTAACACACTTTTGACTAAAACGTGAAAGTATACATTTTAAAATAAATCTGACACCAAATGAAAAATAGGTGAACATATGTTATGAATTCTCTTATATCTATTTGTGTGATCTTAGATAATTCTGTTGTAGAGAACTTAACCTATACTTAAATTTTATACCTCGTTGCGTCATGTCTATTTATGGTTATGAACTTATATTTTGTGTTTAAGTTCGTAGATGTATTGTTATTTATTTATTACTTTAGGACTAAATATTTTGTTTATATTCCGAAACCTAACATTATTTCGTAAAGGAAAGCTCTAACAGTTCTTAACAATATATATTCCATAGCCATTTAACAATGTTCAAAGCATAATTAATAAATTAATCATTAATAGTCGGAAAACTTTACTCTTCACTCTTTGACCTTATTACTGATTAATTTTAAATTCTACGCTTTTAATGCCTGAGTTAAGTCAAAACCCAAGCCAAACCACTATTGTAATTTTAACTAAATTGGTCGGTAGCGTAGTTGGTTCAATCCCAGCTTCATGTGCTAAAGGTTCTCAGTTCGATCCCAATCAAAGTCAATACATTTTGAGAAGGATCAGCTGATAACCACCGGCTGTTCATTTGTCATTGGGCTATTAATTAATGACACTTTCTAAGGAATAGTCGGCCTTAGTTTGTAACAATGACTACATTCGCTCATCTACACTCATCACACTCATTCGAAATCCATATTCGCCCATATCTTGACGATCGGCGTCTTATGAATAAATTAAAAAAAATAAATAAATAAATATGTAAAAAATTTTGTTTTTTTACATTTGAACATTTAATATTATTATAAAATTTATTTGGAATAATAATTATTAGATAAAAATATAATTTTAAAATCTTTTAATACTTAAGTGCATAAAAATGTACTAAATTGCATGTACGTAACATGAATACAATTTACATACTTATATTTTTATTTAACATTTTGGATATGTTTCCTAATGGGTAAATAGTATAAATATATATTTTAATCAATGAGGTATGCAGCACAAACAGATCATTGGCAAGTTTCACTAAAAATATATGTTCAGAAAATTCAGAAATATTCTTTCTTCCCTAATAAATCTACATATATTGTTGGTTGATAAAAATTCGGAGAAGCCATCCATTAGTTATGCAAGTGTGCATGTACTTTGACGTACTCTATCCGAGTCTGCATCTGTATTCCAGTTGGATATCGTGAAAATTCTTCACCAATACAATCGACCAATCTTTATGTTTTTTCTTTTTATTAAAAATCAATTGTATATATATTGGTTATTTGGATAAATTACTTATAGTCTCTTATACTGTGTATGAACTATATTTGGTTTTATACTTCTGCTATTATAATTGTTTTATTGTATTATGAGTTGTAATATTCATAATGGGCTTTTATAATGTGCTGTATCATGAATGTAACGTTTAAAATGCTATGATGATTCAAAACGTTCAGTTTTCCGGAAAACAAATTAACATAAAATACAGTATATTTCCATTGGTCTGACTTAACACCGAACGAGACAGCCAATGTCTGGGACGTTTCAAATTATAGCTCTCCGGGGTTTCTTTGTCTTTTTTTGACATCATCATAATGTTCTTCACGTAAAAATGTAAAATATGAACAAAATTTATTTCAATATAAGGTTTAAAAAAGCTCACCTATTCAATGATTCTGTTTAGGGATATGTTAATATCACGTATAGTTACAGAGTAATCATTTACGGTAATCCACGTAAGAGTTGTAATTTTTATGACTCAAAATACTCATTATTTCAAAATAATTTTACTTGATGTTGTGTTGATATTTATTTAGGGCAAACTATTTGTTAGTTTTGTATTATAAATGTAAACATAATAAGCTTAGTGGTAGTAAAGTTCAAAATATCATCAAAAGTATAGTCTCAAAATAAAAAATATATTGAAAACTTAATATCTTTCTAAGTTAACTCCCTACGCTCTTGTACGTAAGGAATTTATGGAGGTTTATTTCCAGACACTGACATGCCCCCCTCCCAGTCAGGGTTATTGTCAGGGTTTATTGTTAATGTTGTCAGGGGTTATTGTTATTATTGCCAGGGTCATGCGTGGGATCCTCCTACCTACTCATATCCGTACATTGGTGATTTACTTCCCAACTACACGTGCATGCACATTTTAGAGAACTCTTCCATTCACCCATACATGTACAATGTTGTTGGGCCCTTCTACTCACCCATGTATGTACATTAGTAGTAATGACCCTTCCACCAATCCATATCTTTACTGTGATGATAACCTACCTACCCATCCCTCGTACGTGTACATTGTAATGAACCCCCCACCAACTCATACATGAACAGTGGTGATGAATTACCAAGTGTAATACAGTATTATTCTTCAAAAAACAAATTAAGAGTTTATTTCACTCATGTAAACCATTTTACAATATCAAAACAGTCTAATATACTATATTTAAAGTTCATTTAAACAAAAAATTTCAAATTACTTCTTTTTAAATTATGTATATGGACATGATTAAAGCTAAGAATAAATTAAAACTAAGAAGTTTGGATATGCCCCCATTGAATATTAGTATTTCTTTGCTATTAGTATTAGTAACCTTCTCCTTAGTAATAATTAAATAAAGGTTGGTTAAATTATTTATTGAAGAAACTGGGAAATATAATAGAGATAACGAAATTAACAAGGGTATTTAAAACTAAAATTCCAACAAGATACTGGCCTTATAATTATTATAATGAGGGGGGCAATACGATTTATTAACTTCTAGTACTTTAGTTACAGTTGTATGATATGTAGATAGTGTTTGGAGATTTCTAATGCTTTGAGTGTTTAAGAAACAAACACAACGAGTCGAGAGGTATAACAAACTCCTATCGTCTTCAGGTGTACTTACTAACCTAGCCTACATCTAAAATATATTTTTTATTTGTATCCTTAACCAATACTAAATCAGAAAAGACTTAATACTACATGCTAGATACTAAATATTACTGTTGAAAGGCAAAATTTCTTAAAAAACTATCACACATAACATAATTAGACAAAATATAATACACAAATATACAATATGAAATACAAAAGAAAATGCAAACTATAAAATCAGTCAACAAAACACAGAGCAAGTTATTAAATAGAACAAATACTCAAGGTCATAAAAAATAAATGCAAAATATGAAAAAATCAACAGAGAATAGATCAGGTTATTAAACAGACAAAATATTCAATGAGACACGAAATAAATGCAAAAATATGATAAAATTCAACAAAACATAGAGCAGATTATTAAATAGACAATATATTCAACTTATCCAACCAGCTTCCAATTCCACTGAGTTGGGGGAAGCTGGTTGGATAAGTTGAATATTTTGTCTACTTAATAGTCTTTTCTGATTTAGTATGAGTTAAGGATAAAAAAAGTTTTAGATGTAGGCTATGTTAGTAAATACACCTGAAGACGACATGAGTTTGTTATACATGTCGAAACGTTGTGTTTGTTTCTTAAACACTCAAAGCATTTGAAATCACCAAATATTATCTACATATCATGAACAATCCAGTGCTAATAAATAACTGTCAAACTACAATTGTATGTTCTGTGATTGCAACATAATAATTAAAATATATTAATATTTAAGATATCACTTAATATATTTATACTGTGGTTACGTAATAAAATATCATTTAAATGTTCATTTAATTTAAGATTTATTCACTAACCTATTTCAAACTATATAGTAACATAGTCAAGACACATTATGCAGGTAATGTATAGAAGTAGGATTTTTCCTGAATACTTACCTGGATCTACAATTCTTGGTTATGATAACTACACAAGCAATGAAATATTAACTGTGACAAACTGCAATCCCAGCCTTCAGGTAAAACTCGGACACATTTTTCACTCTCATTCATATAAAGTTTGGGCCATTTATCTAGGTTGTCTCACTCTGTACCTTGAAGGAGGCCAGACAATACTAAACTTATCATCTACGTTATAAATTATGTTTCAGACAACAAAATATTCATTTAGTTGATGAATATATTTTTTATTTGTTACTATTTATAAAATAGCAAGTACACTAATGCATTGGTGAAATGTTTCATCCTAAGCTTGTTTTTCCAGCTATGCAAAATTAGGCCACCATCCATCCATAAACGCACGTTAAATGGTAACTTATTTTCTAACGTCACCGGTGAATCATATCCGATCTCTGCTTCTGGATATATAAGAGTGGCTACGGGGAGATTGACTTTCATCTGTGCCAGTTCTAACACTGTGACTGTATCATGAGTGAATACCACTGTGCATGTATTGGAGAGTGGGTGGGTAAATAAAAATGTGCGTGTACGGGAGGGTGGGTGGGCCAATACCACTGAGCGTAATACTGTAATATTGATGTTTATGAGGGTCTTAAAATGAGGTCTTGTACTCTAAATGTGCCATGAATACTACTATCGGAATTGTTATTATAGACCCCTGACTTTGCGATGCTACTGTATTTACAAAACAAATGCTAAAAAATATCTAATCACATATTCATGTTTATTGTTTATTCTAATTTATAACAGTACCACAGGTTTTAATTTTTATTCCACGTTTTAATATATATGTGAGTTATAAATAAAAAACAGGATTTTCACGCATATTTTTAAAACTAATGACTTTGAACTATAATTTTAAAAATTATTCGAGTTTTTTTTCTTGTTCGCCAATTGTAACTAGTGCTATTAGGTGTAGAATACCGAAATTTCATGATGAAATAATAAATCGTTACTACGTTATTAATTGTTTTATTTTTTTTTACTGAAAAGGTTTTGCAAAATCTGGTTTGTTTCTATCGATTCTATTTCTCACTAGCAAATTTGAGATCACGTTGTCAATGCTAATAGAAATTAAAAACATTTTAAATCATGAAAATAATTTTTTTTTTTTTTATATGGTGCGGGATGCGTGTTATCAGGCGATGGACGTATGTTTCCGATAACAATGGAGCACTGCACTTCATTGTTGCTATGATGGCAAATAATTAAATGGTTCTGATTCGGAGCTTAACAGTTAAAATCATATGCACAACCTATTTTATTTATATATATATATATATATATATATATATATATATATATATATATATATATATATATATATATATATATATATATATATGTTTTTCAGAGTCGTTTAAATTAACTATCATAAGTCATTTTATTAAATTAAGCCATCAAAGCCAAAAATGCTATGTCCAATATATTTTCATTTTTGCGGTAGTTGACTTTTTCATGATTGACAATATTCACGCAAGTTTAACAAAACATTTCAAAAGTATTGTCCATTAAATATGATGCCATTTCAACAACTTCATTAACTTTAAATGTCCTATTAGATTTTTTGACCTCATTTTTAATATATGTCCACATCAGTTAGATCACTTTCAGTTTGCTGTCAAGTGACGGATAACCAAATTAATTTAATATCTTTTACAGAATAATGTTGAGCAATTTTTTAAGAAAACTCAACACTTTAAATTGAAATGCACATTTGAAGGAAAACGATTTTAAAAAAATATTGTAATATGGAACGACACATAACGAAGACAACTGTACCAGATAGTCTTTATACTGAAACTACAATGATAAAGACTATCTGGTACAGTTGTCTTTATCCAGATAGTCTTGATAAAGACAACTGAATGATAATGAATCATAATAATCATAATAATGAATACAGATTCAGTTATTAATTAATGACCATACAAAAATAGATATATGTAGTCGAAAACATAAGAAGGATTTATGCTTTTTTTACCTAAAACAATATAAAACAAGTTTGACGCTCGACAAAAATGGATCCACTACAAAAAGGTTGTACAGCCTCCACTGGTTATGCCAGCCGGCGAGCCGTACAGTTCTTAACTAAAACCGTAAATACAAATACTTTGAAGTTTTATTTTGGCCTTTCTTATAGTGCATTGAGTTAAGTAAGTGGTTCTCTTTATTTTAGTGAAAAAGTATTTTTGTAATCGAACATATTAATGAAATGCAAGGAGAATGGAAAAAGTTAATAACGTAGTAACGGTTAGTTATTTCAACGTGAAATTTCAGTATATTACACCTAATATTACTGGTTATAATTGGCAAACCAAAAAAAATTAATCTCAAATACTTTTTTATAATAACAATTCAATATCACTAGTTTCAAAAAGTCGGGTGAAAACCCATGTTCTTTTAGTTGTAACTCGCATAAAATTTAAAACGTAAAATAAAAATTAAAAACCTTTGTTACTGTTATAAAGTAGATTAAACACTGAACATGAATATGTCATTACACATGCTTTAGCATTTGCTTTTTAAATACAGTAGTGCCACAAAGTCAGGGGTCTATAATAAAAAAATACGAAAGTAATTACTGACTTTTAACCGTAATTACAAAACTTGCGTGCAACTTAGGCTATGAACACAGTGTCTTCACAGTGTGGTCAATAGTGTCTTCACAGTGTGGTCAATAGTGTCTTCACAGTGTGGTCAATAGTGTCTTCACAGTGTGGTCAATAGTGTCTTCATGGTGATACACGATTTCATTATCGCTCTTTGATCATGACATAGGAAACTACAAAGAAGCAAAAAACTATTACTATTAAACAGTCAGGAAATAATCCGTTTCTCAGCGTGAAAAAAACCCGTGTGAATAATCAAGGGTAAGGATCATTTATATTGCTCAAATTAAATTATTATATGTATTGAAACGTAAAATACGATATTATTATATTACGTATAGGTCACGTAAAGCGATGTATACGTAAATAGTTGATGGGAAGGTTGTCAATAGTTACGTAAAGCGATATATATGTAAATAGTTGATGCAAGGGTCATCAGTAGTCACGTAAAGTGATGTATACGTAAATAGATGATGGGAAGGTCATCAGTAGTCATGTAAAGTGGTGTATACGTAAATAGTTGATGGGAGGATAATCAGTTGTCACGTAAAGCGCTGTATACGTAAATAGTTTATGGGAGGATCATCAGTTGTCACGTAAAGCGATGTATACGTAAATAGTTTATGGGAGGATCATCAGTTGTCACATAAAGCGATGTATACGTTAATAGTTGATGGGAGGATCATCGGTTGTCACGTAAAGCGCTGTATACGTAAATAGTTTATGTGAAATACTTGCTGTGACAGGTCATCAATTGTCACGTAAATAGATGTATACGTAAATAGTTGATGTAAGATTCATCAGTAGTCACGTATAGGTATGTATACGTAAATAGTTGATGGGAAGGTCATGAGTTGTCACTTAAAGCGCTGTATACGTAAATAGTTTATGTGAAATAGTTGCTGTGACAGGTCATTAGTTGTCACTTAAAGAGATGTATACGTAAATAGTTTATGGGAGGATCATCAGTTGTCACGTAAAGTGATGTATACGTAAATAGTTGATGGGAGGGTCATCAGTTGTCACGTAAAGTGATGTATACGTAAATAGTTGATTGGAGGGTCATCAGTTGTAACGTAAAGTGATGTATGCGTAATTAGTTTTTGTAAGATTCGTCACGTATAGGTATGTATACGTAAATAGTTGATGGGAAGGTCATGAGTTGTCACTTAAAGCGCTGTATACGTAAATAGTTTATGTGAAATAGTTGCTGTGACAGGTCATTAGTTGTCACTTAAAGAGATGTATACGTAAATAGTTTATGGGAGGATCATCAGTTGTCACGTAAAGTGATGTATACGTAAATAGTTGATGGGAGGGTCATCAGTTGTCACGTAAAGTGATGTATACGTAAATAGTTGATGGGAGGGTCATCAGTTGTCACGTAAAGTGATGTATACGTAAATAGTTTATGGGAGGGTCATCAGTTGTAACGTAAAGTGATGTATGCGTAATTAGTTTTTGTAAGATTCGTCACGTATAGGTATGTATACGTAAATAGTTGATGGGAAGGTCATGAGTTGTCACTTAAAGCGCTGTATACGTAAATAGTTTATGTGAAATAGTTGCTGTGACAGGTCATTAGTTGTCACTTAAAGAGATGTATACGTAAATAGTTTATGGGAGGATCATCAGTTGTCACGTAAAGTGATGTATACGTAAATAGTTGATGGGAGGGTCATCAGTTGTCACGTAAAGTGATGTATACGTAAATAGTTGATGGGAGGGTCATCAGTTGTCACGTAAAGTGATGTATACGTAAATAGTTGATGGGAGGGTCATTAGTTGTAACGTAAAGTGATGTATGCGTAATTAGTTTTTGTAAGATTCGTCACGTATAGGTATGTATACGTAAATAGTTTATGGGAGGGTCATCAGTGTCACGTAAAGTGATGTATACGTAAATAGTTTATGTGAAATACTTGCTGTGACAGGTCATCAATTGTCACGTAAATAGATGTATACGTAAATAGTTGATGTAAGATTCATCAGTAGTCACGTATAGGTATGTATACGTAAATAGTTGATGGGAAGGTCATGAGTTGTCACTTAAAGCGCTGTATACGTAAATAGTTTATGTGAAATAGTTGCTGTGACAGGTCATTAGTTGTCACTTAAAGAGATGTATACGTAAATAGTTTATGGGAGGATCATCAGTTGTCACGTAAAGTGATGTATACGTAAATAGTTGATGGGAGGGTCATCAGTTGTCACGTAAAGTGATGTATACGTAAATAGTTGATGGGAGGGTCATCAGTTGTCACGTAAAGTGATGTATACGTAAATAGTTTATGGGAGGGTCATCAGTGTCACGTAAAGGGATGTTCACGTAAAGAGTAGGTAGATGGATGAGCTAAAGGGCCAGCGTGTGAGTGGAATGGGTTTTTCAGTTGAGAATGACTGTGAGTGGGAAGCTAACATTAGTCGAGTATGTCCAAATTTATGGGTGAGAGATTTTCCCATAGTAATCTAAGTCAGAATTTTAGTTCATATAATATATTTTTATGTATATCTAGAAAAAATACACCTTTGATTATTTAAACTCATTTTATCAGTGTGTAATATTTTACATGAAAATGTACATAAAAAACAAGAAAATCTTAATTACTCTTCTCAGATGAATTTATTAATCCTCTACAACCAGGCAATATCAACATCAAAATAGTTAATTGATATTTAAACAGGAATATTGTACAATATACAATACCATATACATAAATATTTAGTAGATTACTAATCATGTAAAGATAAATGTCACGTGTATGCATAAAATTCTTGTGTGTATGTATATTTTCTTCGTAGATAAAGTCAATTCTATATTAGCTTCAAGATCAAATCACACAGCTTTGGGTCTGTCCAACAGAAACCCCTGTATCTGAAATTGATCAGGGCCAGATGGCCCGAGTTATGCATAGCTATGGCCTACTTGAGCCCAATGTACTGCAGGATTGAGTACTTCCCTGATTAAGGTTTCTGCAAACTTTCTAAACAATTATTATTATTTTTTATTCATTTACTACATTTCTACGAATAATAATATATTCAAAAAAAAAAGGAAAGCTTAACAACCAGCAATGAAATATTGTATGTTTACAAATACGTATCAAAATTTAAAATTTATTAAAAGTTTAAATTTTTTACGATGTTTATTTTACCAGTAATTTTCTTCATATTAATAATTTATTTTAATATTATAATCTTATTCTTTTTTATGTTTTGTTGATGGGAGATATAAATAATCGAAAAAACAGACATTTCAAAATATACACATGTAAAATAAGATGTGTATCAGATATAAATTTATGATCTACCTTTATGATAAAAAAAGTATTCATCTATACTTGACAGTTATGTTTGTACATTTAGGCCTACTGAAACAGTAAAATATAAGAGAATTGACACATAAAAATCGGTAAATAGAATGATTGTTGGCCTATATAAAAACGATAACAAATAAAATTTTATAATAAGACTAACAATGATTAACATTATTATAAACATGAAAATAAACATATAGCAATAAAGCATACTATAAATTAGGAGAAACAGACAAGCTACCGTATCAAAGCAGACATTCCGGGTAAGATTAATAAATGTTGAGCAATGTTTGATAACGGTAAGCTTCTGTTACATGAGTCGTAGGGCAGGACCCGGATGGTAGGGGCCTGTTTTTTTCCATATAACAGTGGAGAAAGTAATGTATTTACTAAAACTGTACTTGCGTTGTTTTGATAAATATAACTTAATTTACTAAAATAATAATTTTAATTATAAAAAATATTATTTGAATGAATAAAATATGAAAAATGGATTTTCATCCAGTGATAACAGTGTATAACTTGTCTCTAGTGATTAGTTGGGATTACCCCTTTTAAGAAAAGTAAGTTATTTATCTAAAAATTAAATATATTTTAAAATGTATTTTTTATTGGTTTTGGTTTTGTAGGGTTTGTAAATCTATAGGTAAAGAATTAAGTAAACGTTGTATTTTATATTGTACTGTAAATTTTCCATAGTTATTCAAATGCCTCTCAACTATAAACTGCCTGTACCTCAGATTGTATTCTACATTAGGAATATTCTTAAGAGGGGACAGTATTTATTAGGGAGCCAGATAATAAATATTTATTCCATAAACATTCTAAATTAAACTGAAATAATACAATTAAACGTCACACAACACAAATTTATTACAATATAAGCATAAAATGCACAAATATATTACAATACTTGTACAAAATGCACAAATATAATAGTGATCGATTTCGGTGAACCACGATCACCTTCCTCAGACCAGAGGGATTCACAAAAGAATGGAAAATGGTGTTCAACAACTCAATTGATAGGCCTATAATCACGTGACCCCATTGGTTGGAATCGTCAAAATGGCGGCTGCTGTGATATTATTGGTTAATCCCTATTGGCTGTTACTTCTGTTCTTTTTAGCCGCTGAAAATACAAATTAGCCTGGCGACGTTTATTTGTATATGTGTATGTTGTATATATGTACCAACACGTATTATGCTAATTAAAAATCTATTAAACTAAAATAAATAATTGTCTAGTGCTAATAGGAAAACATTGACTTATTTTTTGGCATTTGAATAATGCGTGACTAATTATGACATAACTATACTGTAGTATTGCTATATATTTTACGTGCTGTATATGGTAATCAATCTCTTTTATAAATTATATAAATCTAACTAGTTGGACTCAATCAACAGGCTTGGTTTGTATAATTACATTGAATGTTGACCTCACATATATAAAAGTCATGTTACACATATTAGTTAAATGTGTTTGAATATGAGTTTAAGATATGAGTTGATCTGTTTACAGCCAAAGATATTTTTTTTTTAAGTCTAGGCTTGGACCCCATAGTAATAAGAAGTGCCTTATTGTACTTGTGTTCGTAATAATTAGTATTCATGAGGAATATTTATTAATACTCATAGGATAATGCAATAATTATATATAATTTGTTTTAAATACCACAATATATATATATATATATATATATATATATATATATATATATATATATATAAATATATATATGAGTCTTTATTCATAACTATTGTAAAGTTGAATTGTTTCCAATAGGAAACTACAAAGAAGCACATCACTGTTATTAATAAATACAGAGAAAATAATCCATCTCTTAGTGTTGACAGGTGTGGGATCTTGTTTGAGTTTGGTTTGAGTTGGTCGTGATAGAAATATGAGATTCCAAAATGGCACTTTAAGGGATTCTCTAGTGAGTTTTACTACAAAATTACAACATTTCAACAAAAAAATGTGTTGTATTATTATTTACTTTAAAACAACTTATTATTTGATAAAATAATAATACCATAACCTATAATCGTTTCGAAAAAATATTTTCATAAAAAATCATCTGATCCCCATACAACGCAATGTCCCACTATTTTTTTTTTACACTAGCAAAATAATTATTATATAGTCATAATTGAAATGAAATTAATTTATATTTGTCTGATATACCTAAATTACATTTACAATATTAGAATATACAATTGTTCATATGTTATGATTGTAAAAAACCTAATGTATGATAGCTAAATTGTGAACAGCTGACTACAAATCCGTCCTGTTCTGTTTCTGTTGTATTCTTATGTACTTGTGACTAATTCATGAAATGGTTACAGTAAGTAAATTAAAACAAATAATTAGACCTATTGATCAAAATAAAGTAAGTGACAGATGGGTTGAAGATAATAGTGATAGCAACAGATCTAATCAGAATTTAGTAATTAATGAAGCCATTATATATTTACCATTCTGGTATTATATATTACTATTAAAAAAACCATTTCCATCCAAAACATGTAACTTAGTGCTTATTCTAATTATATGTACCATTATGTAACTTTAAATTTAATTTAAATTGCTAAGCCCCTCTGTTTGCATTTTTATCTTCACAATGACCTTGTTTCAACTTCAACTACCATATCCTAAAAGTTTAGTTTTTAGGTTTTAGTCCCACAATAGTTTATATATCTCATAAACCAATAATGATAACACTTCAAATTTTTAAATCATTGTCTACCCAGTATTCTCTAATTTTTGGGGTATATATATTTTACTATTTTCTTATTTAAAAAAATAAAAGAAGATTAATTTTTTAATTTATTTTTTATTTTAAGAAAAAGACTTGTAAAGGTGTAAAACTACCTATTCCCATGATTTTTGTATGTGCTTATAGAATCATGTGAAAAAAGCACATACAAAAAATTTCCATGTGCTTTTTTTTAATATATTTGTTAATAAAGTTCGTTACAATTGGATAAAGTTAATTAAGTTTAATATTATTAACAAAGTCATAGATATAAATACAATTTATATATATTAATAAAATTAATAAACTTAAATTGGCAAACTAGGGTTTGCCGAATTTAAATTCATTGAGTTTATATAATTTAAAAATGTAATACTGACAAAACACAAATATTCAAAAATCTATTTTAAAATATATCTACTTCAGACTAGGATATTTATATTTATACTTTTGTATAAATTATTTTGTTTGTTTCCATAAAAATTATCTTACAATTGTCGGCCCTAATGGTGCAGTCTTGTAACCCATTAGTGTAATCGGGGACATATTGTTGTTGACATTATACGTGATAGGTTCTATACTCTATCCTCTTAATACTGACACGATGTCCGCTCAGTGTATGTTATAGACGAGAATGCTACGACAAAGTTTTGGGGTGTCCGTGTTGGGTGGAATTCAGGGTCGTAGTATTGTCTATGTAAGAAAATCAAGTAACATTCTTAAAATTTCAATTAGCTTAAAATCATACCACTATTTCGTGGTTTATATTCCACGTACATTTATCGGTATCTTAGTTAACCCAGGCTATTGGGCTATTAATAAATGGTTCTTTCTACGAAAAATTTAATTTTGGTTAGTAATGATGACTATTACTCATTCACCCATCATATTATTTGCACTCATTCACCCATTATATTCGCCCATATTCGAACAATGTTCTCACTTCAAAAATCAAAGATTTATAATTGCCTTATTTAACTACTTATCTTCGTGCTTAAAAAAATAAATGTCTATATTTAATAAAAATCTCTCACTTCTAAGTTTGCATTTGGACTTTTTAGCCTCTTCATTTTTTAACCCTTTTTGCTATAGGACGTGTGTAAATGTTTTAAAATAAACAAATTAATAATTGCTCAATATCCTTCTAAACTTTTTCAATACTGTAATGGATCATTATGACACAAGAGTCGGGCGAACGGCATCAGTCCCAATCACAAAGTTGCAGAACTTAAATTACTGATTACTTTGCGATCGACAATTCGATTACAATTTGTTCTCTTCAATAGTTTAATCTGTTACTGATTCCTAGTTGTGAACGATTCTGTGATATTTAAACTGGAATATATTTTTTTCGATTAGTGTAATTTCATCGTGAAGAACCAACTTATCTAATTTAAAAGCTAAAGATATATTTACATGTGTAACAATAAATACAATATCATAATACAATTACAAGGGCATATTTTATAGTAAAAAATATAATGACAAATCAATTAATATTCAGTACACTTTTAAGGTTTGTTCATAAAGAAATATTAATGAATAAATATAATTAAAGATAATTTTGTACGAATTGTAATGTTAATATAAGAGTAAAAATATTATAACTGAATAAAACTAATTTAAGTCACGGGGTTATAATAATTTAAACGATCAAAAAAGGTGGTATTGGGTTAAATATTTATTAATAGATAAACTACAAATTTATTAATATTATATATTTAAACACAAAAAATAATTCATAACTTTGTAATGATTCATTTATGACGAATACAAATGTTTGTAAAGAATCCTCCTTTATGACCAACTCCAAAAATAAAATTACTACTTGATAATTTATTCGCATATCGTAGGTTCATAACGTGTATCAATTTGATACTGGCGATTGGTCGGTACTGATGGCGCAGTACTGTAACCCAACTACGTGGGGACAAAGTGTTTGGGAGATTGTAGGCGATAGGTTGGATGCTCAAACTTCCAATATGGCGTCTGCTTGATGGTTGCTATTGGCGTGGACACTACTAGAGAAGTCTGGGGTGTCCCTGTTGGGTGGTAATCACTGTACGGATGTTGTGTGGGGGAGAGATAACTGAGTATCAGACTTGTCAATTAGCTGAAAATCAGACCAGCACTACGTGGTTCGGATTCCACGTAAAGCTGTAGGTCCCTTAGATGCCCTGGCTATTGGGCTATTAATAAATTGCCCTTTCTGAGGAACAGTTCAACTCAGATAGTAACCAGACTACACTCATCCACACTCATCCTAAACTCATATTTTATAACCCTTCATATTGGCCCTTAAATACCAACATCGTTGTGTCGGCGTCTCATATGTAAGAATGTAAGAATTGTTTAGATTTTGTTTAGATTAGTCAAAATTTATATCAATTTTACTTGGGTTTTTTCACGTAGTAGGTTTAATGGTCTAGTAAAGAATAAAATTCTATATGAGTCTAAGTCAAATTCAGCCTGGTAAACAATATACACGGTCCATAATCAGTCGACACTTATTTGACATTCATACTTGCATCAATTGTAGCCTCATATACATATCATACATAATTCCTAAGAACTCGTTGTAAAATGCATTTATTTACTTCTGATTATTTTACTTATAAAAATGAATAAATATACTTACAACAAATCATATTTTAGATAAACGATAAACGTCTCCCCTTGTACATAGTAAAAATTCAACTAGAAATAAACCTAAAATTTATATCTATAGTATAAGAAAGTATTTAATCGTTTGAGTTTTACATGTCTAGGTCAGGTTTAATTTGCATGCAACACTTGTATGATGTTCATGGCATAATTGTGCAACTTGACGTTAGAAGCACAGTAAATAGTTGTGAACCACCAAACTTACTATATATTATACGATAAATATACATTAATAACAAATATTCATGAGGATATTACTTAGTGTTACTTAAAGGTTCTCTTATGATTGGATATCCAAGTAGCGTAAAATAATAATTTTAAGAATTCGTCCAATGTGTTAGTTTCATTATAATGATAATATAAAATTGTTTCACTAAAACATAAATGACTATTGAAAACTCCAATTTATCACCAGTAACACCTAAGAAAAATTCCATATCAGGTCTCTAAACTAAGATTACCTTTGCTGACAGTAAGCAGACCACCACCAGCTCTGGTACTATTGCTATTGTACATCCTGATAGGTCAGAAAGCAATAAATATTATCCTAACCAAACAGGTTGAAACTTGGTCTTATGTAAGCCAAGTGTCTGTAACAACACACTACTGAAGCTGGTACCAGTCAGAGATGATAAATCTCATCAAGATAATTTTTATTTTATATATTACGATGACCTTTGTAATAACTTTCCGTTAATTAAAAATTGTCCACTTCCTTCAATCGCTCAATACACCTCAGTATGCTGTTTCTGTGGGACAAACTCCAATTCAGGCACAAATGACCATAAGGCCGAATTAAAATAGTACAAGTGGAAAATTAATATATTTTATAGTGAAACAATGATAATGTAAAGAAGAATATTGTACTGTTTTTATAATGACAAATAATGTTTTATTATATGGACTGCGTAATTAATTTGTGTAATATTTTTAATTGCCTAATATTTCACTAGAACTTATACTTAAATATTGAATAATGTCTGCAATTCTGACTGACTACTTTCGCCAAGTGTCTACTCAGTAACTCAAAATAACATGTAACGTAAGAGATTAGATCAGCTCGGTCAGACATGAGCTCTTTAAGCCCTAACGTGTTCCTGCCAACCAGGATGTTACATCTTACCGACATCTGTTGAGTTAAATATTATATATCATCAGGTTAAATAAATATAGTATATATATATAAAAATAAACCTGTATAGTAACGTTTAAAGATTTTTAAAATATAATTCTTAAAGTGCTGTTCTCACATCATCAGATTTTACACAAATTCCAATATTACTATTTCCTTTGTAAAAAAAGCAAAGCATAATTTTTATATATTTATAATCCATTAATCTTTTGAGAAAAGTTCGAGGAACCTTTAAATTATAATATTTTTTTTAAATATTTTTTTAAATGACCATTTTTTTAAACACTGATCTAGACCGAGCCAGAGCTCTGAATGTCCATTAACAGGAAATGTGGCATGTTATAAGATTAGAGAATATAACTTGATTTTCGAGGAACTCATGTCAAAATGACGTTGAATCGATTGTTAAACGAAAATCGAAGGCATTTTTCACATTTAGTTGCTTTAACGGAAAACTAAACAATTTTTGTCAAAAGAACGTTACGTAATGCTGACAAATAAATACGTTTGCTAGCATATTCCAAGATTTCTTTATCCAACTTTTGTTTCTATTTTTCAAAAATCTAATAATATACAGTCTAAAATACAAACATGTTATTTCTTTTTAGTGAGCATGTGCCAAATACTAAATACGTAATAAAAATGGATTATTTGGTTCTTATAAAACCAAAGCAACCTGGAAATTGTTCTTACTTTTTATTTATTCAAAAGATAAAATTATATTACATTTGAGAATGTTAATTCATTATTCATTATAAAGATGCCGATCCTAGAGATATGGGCGAATGAGTGTGATTAGTGTAGATGAACGAGAGTAATGATTGTTACTAAGTTCAAGTTTTCCACAGAATTAGCTATTTATTGATAACCCACTAGCTAGGACAACTAGGGACCTACATCTTTACGTGGAATCCGAACCACGTAGTGTTGGTCTGATTTTCAGCTAACTGACAAGTCTAACACTCAGTTCTCTTCCCTACACAACATCTGAGCCTTGACTACCATCCAACATAGAAACGCCAGACTTCTCTAGTAGTGTCCACGTCGATGGCAACCATTAAGTGGAAGCCGTATGGGTATTAAGAGCACCGAGTATTTAGCCTATCACCTACAAACACTTTGTCCCAAATAGATGGGTTACAGCACAGCGCCACAAGTGCCAGCCTAGAACATAAATAACACACGAAGCCACTTTTTAAATACCGCTGCAACAAAAACAATTTTCCAAGTCGAAATCGTTCAGAAATTTAATCAAATTTAAAAGTATGGTATCCAAGATAATAGTTTTGATTTACTATAAACATATTATTGAAAAATATCTATTTTTATTTATTTATTTATTCATAAGACGCCGATCGTCAAGATATGGGCGAATATGGATTTTGAATGAGTGGGATGAGTGTAGATGAGCGAATGTAGTCATTGTTACAAACTAAGGCCGACTATTCCTTAGAAAGTGTCATTAATTAATAGCCCAATGACAAATGAACAGCCGGTTGTTATCAGCTGATCCTTCTCAAAATGTGTTATGACTCTGATTGGGATCAAACTGAGAACCTTTTTAGCTTATGAAGCTGGGATTGAACCAACTACGCTACCGACCAATCTATAATCTATAATCAATTAACATACTTAAACAAGGATATGGCAAATGATATATACTACGCAAGTTCCCTAGAATTATCAAATTAGGGATTGTTAATATGGGAAAAAGTGACTGTACAAATAAATATTTTATTCCAAAGATAAAATAGTTATATCGATAGCGAAAAATATATTTTTGATAATTTTTATTTATTTTTTTTTTATATATTCAGTTATGTCTAAAGACGGGTCATAATGGTCATAGAAAATTGACAATTTCGAATCGCATAAATAAAATAATTTTAATTCAAAGCCGTCAGGGGTAACATTGTAAGGCTTAAACAGCCGTATTGTTACAGATGTTCTTGTTTTAGAAATGGCTGAGTGTCTGAGTATGGAAATTAAAATTAACGAATAATAGTCATCAAAGCTCTAGGCTACATTCAAACCGTAAATAGTTTCCAATTCATATTTCTTAATTTAATTTAGACGTGATTATCTAAGGTAAATTACCTGTTAAACTTGCAGTTACGTACTATGACCCCGTAACTACATCGGTCTTATTTTATATGCATATGTAATTATGAAGACAGAGTTATACAGAAATATAAACACACGAACAAAACTGTTACACTCAAAATAATATCGAAAAAATCGTGAATTTAAAACATAACTCATTGTTTACTACGCTCATGGCCTTAGGCCTCGTAATGTGACTACTTTAGTACAATTATTACTAAAAGCAGCTGAACAAAAGAGTTGGTATTGTTTTTGTTTATGAGCTCTTAATGGATGTACTATATAAAAGTATCACACAGGTTTAAGTCCACACTAAAAATACACCATGCTTAAACCAGCATAGAGATTATAATATAGCCCTAAACAGCTGAAATATGAATAAATAATTATAGTGATAGAGAATCATTGGATCTTTTGGAGCCAGTTAAGAGAGGAAAATTTAAAAAACATACATTAGTTTTTACTATTATAATATTTTTCAAATCACTTTTTTGTACAACCTTGGTTCTTGAGCTTTAAAAATAATCTAATGAATCTATTTCATCTTTTCATCTTCATTCTACCTCTTCAAGATTCGTGGGAACTGGTTTGTTTATGGAATTTTGTATATTATATTATTGCCTGGTTTATATAAATATTGTTGCCAGTCGTATAAAGTAGCCTGAGTTCAATGTGCTGAAAAGGTGGACTTGAGTTGAAAACAAATCCGATAGATTACGTGAACCATAAACCAAACAAATAAACTTACTTCGGATTTCAGAAGGGAATTTTTTATTGCCAACTACAGACCTTAAAGTTTTTCATTGATAAATTATACAAGCTGTTCCTGTTACGAATGAATTGTTCATATTTCTTTTAATATATTTGAATTAATTTAAT
This sequence comes from Stictocephala bisonia, assembly GCA_035578905.1. Lineage (NCBI taxonomy): Eukaryota > Metazoa > Arthropoda > Insecta > Hemiptera > Membracidae > Stictocephala > Stictocephala bisonia. The sequence goes on from JAQJVL010001046.1 coordinate 73,640, forward strand.
TCTATTATTCTTTTAATAACTAATGAAATACAGTGGTGTACAATATACAGGACTATTATAATTGCAATTGCATTTAATCTACGTCCAAAAAAACGTGTACAAAGATTTGTTTGGTATTTAATTTGGTCAAACTATTATATTTCTCATGCAAATATTGTTGTACCAAACACATCTAATTATTTATGTAATTTAAATTTCACATTTAATTAAAAACCATTACCACTTAATGACGATTTTGGTGTTCTCAATTTCTATATTTATAAATATTGGTTAAGAAAGATTTATAAAGGATTCATACAATTAATATTTTATCTCTGTGATAAAACAGCTTGAATCTTTGTATATTTTATAGCTTTTTAAATAAATTTTCTATGCAAAGAAAACATATACAAATGACTAACAGGATTGCTTTTAACCACAAAAATTTCACAAAATTCAATTTGGTTCCTGTAATGTGGTTATGAAAGTGTTATGGTAGTACAGTAATTGCAATATTAAATTCAAATCTATGCCAGAGGTAAATTGGTTGAAGTAATTTACTAAATTAGTTTTTTAATTTATTAAATTTAGTAACTCTGATTGAAATAACACATTATTAACCATTAAATAGTAAAAAAAAACTTAAAACGTTTAACGTTTTTAAGTTAATTCCTGTAAAGTTAATTTGTAAACATATCTTCCATTACACAATTACATTATTTGTGTACATTCACAAACATAATTGTTTAAACATCACATTACTACAGCTTAATGTATATTTTAAACTGTTTCATTAAACTATGAGTTAATTTTGCTCACTGGGAAACCTATGTGATATATTATGTAAATCAACAGCAATACTGACAGTTTTGATGGGTGCCGGTATTAAACTGGTTCCTACCAGCCGGGTCTTCTGTTGAACACAGGAACAAAGAATGCCATCCCTGTTTGGCTCAATATCTGAGTGCATTCTTTGTAACTACTATAAATAAGGTTGTTGGTGAACAACAGTGAAACTAATTGTCACTGTCATTTCTTAGATCATATAGTTTAGAATAACTATATAACTATAAAGTTAGAATATTAATTTTCTTATTACTGTTGGATTTTATTTGTTATTTGTTTCGTTACTTCGTTGGATTAAAATATGTTACATGCACATCGTTGATTTCATTTGTTTTTTGTTTTTATTTATCTGTTGAATTGTTCATAGTGTATATAGTATTAAATATTGTTTATTTATTGCTGATTTATAGTATATTTGTTTTGTATAGTTATTTATATTATTTATTTGTTTATTTCCATTGAGTTAATATCAATGGAAATAAACATCCATTGGAATTAATTAAATAATGCTTTGAGACTCATGTGGCGTTAGGACTACCAGTCGTGGTCCAGAAATAATATTTAAACAATCAAACAATTATTTGAGATAAACTACAAAATAAAATAAAAATTAGGATTACTAATATAGACAAATTGACGTATATAATGAATAAAAAATGTTATTTGGTTTCCTTCAAATATGTTTCCTTGGTGTCTGTTGATTTGTTTATTTATTTTTGATTGTTAGTTACTTTAAGATTACGCATATATCAAAGATATTTCATTATGATAAAATTAGTTGATCTCTCAAATAGTTATATGCTAGAGAGATAAAACAAAATACTGCAATGTAATATCAATTTAAGAAATAATAATTGGTTTTTAATTTTTTTTAAATCCACACATTCACTTATTTATTTATCATATAGTTAAATACTTACTATGTCTAAATATACTAGTGTTTTAAACTGCATTCTATTGTTTAAATGATTCAAACTGTATTTGTATTTTTCGTTTTAAATTATCGTTTAATGCGTGATATATTATCAATTTTGGTTTTCGATGTGTAGATGGGCTTTTAATTCATTGGACTTAGGCTCTAGTTAAGTGTTTTAAAAGAATTAATTTTGTAATTTCAAAACTGTTTAGTTCTTTTATAATTTCTAAATAAAGTATTATTTCAAAACTAAGCAGATAGTAATTCTTACTTTATTAATTGTTTTAATCCCATTTCTATATGTCTTGTTTTTTAACAATATTATTCAGTAAAGTAATATGACGTTGGAAATAAAAAGCTGCAAGGGGAGTGAAGAGAGAGTTGTGTAAACCTAGCTCCATCCTTTTATAGAACTACTCCGTTGAACTAAATGACTGTAGGCGGGTCATTTTCTTTGGCCTTTAAAACTCTCTTCATTAAAAGTTGTGACTTACAATCTCTTTCAAATAATACTTTTCTAAAACCCATTATGTGTGTTTTATAATTCGTTTGATTACAAATTCTAAGGTACAACGTTGAATAATTTGAATAAAGCAGTTATTTAAACAATTTAGTTTTAAAAGATAATTTTATGTCAAGAGTTCTTTGCATCATATTCGTTTGAATATTACATTTATTTGAACATTATTATTTAAATGCAACTAAAATATTATCACTATTTAAATAACTTTTTCACTATAAGAGCTGCTACATTTAAAATAAGTGAAATGCTTGAAAAATAATGTTGTTATAAAAACAAATTTAAGATTTTTTTACCAAAAAATTGGTTTGTGGTTTTAGTTGTGTCGATAATTAGATTTTTATGAATTTACTCATATTAAAAGCTGTCTAAATAAATGTAAAGATTTCATTAAAACCTACGAAAAAATTTTTACTTTATTTATTTCAGATAGTTTTTTTTATTTATTTATTTTTTTTTGCTGAGCAGTATTTTATAATTTAGTGTTTTAGTTGAATTGCCTATAAAACTTTATAACTTTATATGATAGTTGTAAAGGAATACATATTTTGAAGTTAATTAGATATTGTTAGTATAGTTATTGAAATATTTAGCCCTTCGATAAACTACTAAATATAACATAGACGTGCGTCATTTGACTTAACGTATCGTAACCTTTATTTAAAAAAAAGAATTTGGGTAATAACAATGTAATAATATAACAGAGATATATAAAAACTCCGGATGTTCATAGAAGATAAATAAAAGATTCATAGTATTTTTCAAAATTAATAGTGAAAATGGATGTTTTACGATAAAATGAATGAGCTTTCAAAAATGTTAATTTGTTTAACGACCGTGTTATTCTAATGTACTTAGCTGGAATAAACCATTTAAACATGGAAATTGTTGCATAAATTAACCAACATATGATCAAAGCTCATCTAATTTCATGTTGCCTTGCAGCCCTGTTTTCCTATATAACTAGATTAAACTAAATCAAGCATACAAACAAATATTTATTTGATTAAGGCTACCCACCTTTTATTGCATTACAGTATATTTTTTTAAGGTTGTATTTTTTACATTTAACATTGAATACAATACCGTGCTATAAGATTCTTTAAGCGTAATATAAAACTAATTGTACGTGAAATTCACTTTTTGTTTGTCTATTAATTTTACGGACTCTTCCTTCATCCTATTAATCAAATTTAGGTAGATTCAAAAGTTATGAACAGTTAAACAACTAGTATTCACTACGTGTTCAACTAAATCAATAAGAAATACAAATTACTTGAGAAATAAACTCGATATAGAAGACTAATCATAAGTCTGAATCAAATTTAACATTGTTAAAATTGTAGTAAATTTACAAGTGTTGCAGTTTTGTCAATTTACTAAACATTTAGACATATGTTGTACTTGTTGCGCAGCCAGGGGAAGTACCACATAAGAAATATTATCTTAACTTGATTATTATATGATTTTTAAAAAATCCTTATTAATTATATGATTATTAAGGATTTTTTTATATGATTTATAAGGGATTTTTAAGGATTTTCGTCATAAAATTAACAATTCCTAATTAAAAGATTATTATTTTTTCCTCGAGGATACAATCAATTAGTGAAAAATAGTTACATTTAAATCATGATTCTATATTATTGTACAAAATCAAAATACTTTCATAAAAAAATAGTAATAACGTGTGTACAGACACGGATCGAGGCAGTTCTGTACATGTGAGTAGTTGTGCCCCTTCCCTGCTCCACACTTGCTTTCTCTAGGCCCACTCCTACAACCTCTAGGCCATTTGCAATCCAGTTACTTCTACAAGGTACTAGAATGGCAATTAATTCGCCTATTGGTGAGGTCGGAACCTCCCCAAAGCAGCACCTTAAAGGGCCCAAATTGCCCTTTTAGATCCATCTCCAGTTACATATCTGGAATCAGGAAGGCTTGCAGTGCTGCCATATACTAAGATACCCCTCAGCCAACGGGTCAGTCAGTCTCAGGAGCAACGCGAATCTTTAGATTTTGGCTTATAGTGACAGTCAAGTGACAGTGTTTGAAAGTGTCATTGTTCACGAACGGTGACCAATATGTGGGAACACAAACTCGAGTTGATATGTGGGAATAACAATTGAACGTAACAAGGGTTCGATTTCAATTGTTTAAACTGTTTATTTGTCGTAATTCAAAATTGCAAAAATGTTTAGTTAATTGGTAACAGTTTAGTGTTTAGTGTAAATAAAAGTTACAGTTTTTAACAACATAATGGAACAACATAGCCTGTGGACCGAAACGGTACAGATAAGTTAAATCGTTTAGCTGGTCAATCCTATTTTATCACACCTATTCTAAGTTTCTACTGATTAATTGTATTTCTAAAATGTTTTATTGCAAATATCGTTAATAGTTTTTAAGAATAATGTTATATATATTTTGACACTTTATCAAGACTCAATAACAAATCTAAAGAGGTTCAATACCGACACACTCAGATATTTCATTGTAGTTAATACAATCACTGGAAACAATTAAAAATGCTAAGGCATGTTATTGGAAAATGGATTATCCAGAAAAAAATCTAAATAAAATGTATAAACCTAATAAATAAGCTATATAATGTTATTCACAATAGCCCCATTTATCTAAAATATCAACATACTTGCCACAATAAAATCTAGACATTAAATATTACCAGTTTTACAAGATGCCAAATCCAATATAATCACAACATTGAATAAAGCGTCTTCAAAGAGGATTACTAATTCAAATTCCAAGGGGTCCACTTACAATTTTCTTGAGAGTTTTGGACTGTTGGCCCTAAACAACGATTATACTCTAAGAAAAATTCCAATGGCGTAAAAACAGTAATCTATATGAAAATAAACGTGCTGTGAGTTAAACTGAACAATTTGTTTACTGGACTATTAGTACTGAAAAAATACCACACAATCCCTGGCTTTCCAGTATCAGTAAATGAAAATATTTAAAACTCGGCTTTCACGTGTCAGAGAATGGAAAAATTTGAAACTCGTCCATTGACATTCAGCTTGTAGAGGGCATCAGTTCTCAACAAGTATATTCAAAGCCACTGTTTTTGTTGTTTAAGCTAATATCGCATGTTCTATTACAAGTAATAGCTTTATTTTAATATACTTTACAGCGGTTTTAGCACAAATTGTGGACTATTAAACGGTGACTTCATTTTAACCAAATATAAAAAGTTTTTTTCAATAATATTGCTTATTATTCAACAACTATTATATTTTTTTAAACCTAGATATCAATACCAATTTTCTTTAAAAGATAGTGCTTTTATATCCGTAAAGCTTTAGGGCAGTTTTCAAAGCTGAACACGCCCATGCCATAGTCCCCTGTCAGAGGAGTTGTGGTACCTCCGTACTACATCATAGATTAGAACATATGTCAGTTGCATGACGTTTACAGGTAAGTTAATGCTTTGATGCCCAGGGTACCGTAGGACAGCTTACAATGGTGCATATGCCTATACCATAGTTCCTTGTCAATGGGGTTGTAATACCACTGTAATATATCATAGCTCATGACATATAATAGCTGCATGACGTCTACAGTCTAGTTAATTCTTTGACGCCCAGAGTAATTTAGGACAGCTTAAAATGGTGCACACGCCTATACCGTAGTTCACTGTCATTGTGGTTGTAGTACCACTGTAATATATCATAGGACAGGACTTATGTCAGCTGCATGACGTTTACAGGCTAGGTAATGCTTTGATGCCCAGAGTAACTTAGGACAGCTTACAATGGTGCATACGCCTATACCATAGTTCCCTGTCAATGGGGTTGTAATACCACTGTAATATATCATAGGTCATAACATATGTCAGCTGCATGACGTTACAGACTAGCTAATGTTTTGACTCCTAGAGCACCTTAAGACAGATGAGGAGGTGGGAACGAAAAGCATTTTGTCCACAAAAAATATTTTCTGAGATAGAGGCATTTTCAAAATATGTTTTTAAACTAGACAATACGAAACAATAAAGTCCATTCGAAAAGCATTTTATCCCGTATTTAGCACGAAATATCCAGTGTTCATTCAAAATAAACGTTGTCCTCCACATAAATTCAGTGTGGTGGAAAGTAAAATATTTTTTTCACTTTCCACCATTCACAGAGGTTTCTCCATGACAACTATTCCATTATGAATTCCAAGCTGTATTTGAGCCTAACCCTATTTTTGTGCTGTGGATGCCAAGTGACAAAATTAAATAATTCAATAGTTTTCAAGTTAATTTTCTTTTAATTAAACATTAGTGTTAACTACGGAACAAGTTTTTATCGATGATAATTTATTGGGTTTTGGTGCAGGTAACGATGGGTCACAAAAAAGAACTGTAAATCATTGAAAAAAAAGATGGACCAAGAAAAGAAATACAGGCAACGTAAAGGACACAATACATTTACACCTTGTAAACATTCTGGTATGTTTATTGCAAAATGTTTTCCCCCAAGGACTGTTCTTACAAAAATAAAGAGCTATTGTCCGTACCTAACAAGGTAAGAAAGATAAGTTTATTTCCAGTTTTATTTCTTTGAAAAATATACAATGGTGCAGACCTAGGGCTAACTCTACCAAAACCAGGCCTAATGAGTTTTGTCCAACTTATACCTTAGTGGAAGAAAACAAAGATGACATTCAAGTATGAAAACAATTGTTCATGTCAGTCATGCCTGTGAAGTACACTAGGCTACATCATATTTGTATTGCTATTGTGCAAAGGGTAACTTTGCGGGAAAATGCTGGACTGTCGAAACATTTTGTAATGTTTAACTGAAGAAGATTGCTCTGTTTCACAGCATTTCATCAGCTAAAAAGGATGATGTTAAAAGACTTTTACATAACATTTATGGAGAACAATGGGAGTAGAACGATGATTTGAAGTGGTACTTTGAAGTTCTAAAAACTCATCCGGCTATTATGGAAAAGGGCATTATAATAATGGTGAAGAATGTGACTGTTTGGATGAGGATGTTGGTGTCCATCTGTAGTAAAGGCTATTATTTATGAATTTGATTTTGAAGGTTTTCTATTACTTTTACTACCATATTTAAAATGTTTGTTTTAAATAAATTAAAATATATTTATACATATTTTATTTAGTTATTTTCCTACAAAATTATATAGGCCTACATAATTAATTTTCTAAATTTAATAATTAAAGGTTTAATGGTCAATATCATGTTCTATGAATCAATAAGTCAGCCAAATAGAATGTGACTTCACCTTGTTCAATCTAAAAATATGTTGACCAATATTTTCAATCAAGAATATTTAGTCCAAGTTAAAAACTTATTTATTTTATAAACTATAAATAAATTAGCAACTGGAATGTTATTAGTAAGGTAAGTATTTCTTAGTAAAATTATTAAACCTAACAGATAATGTTTTGATCAAAATTAATTGCTCAAAACAGTTTCTCAGCTTTCCTTAAAATTCTGATCTATGTGACAAAATGATTTTTGTTCGCCAACTTCTCAGATTACCATGGTGCACACACCTATGCCATTGGCTTCTGTCATAGTTGTTGTGGTACAGAGTGCTGAATAATAGGCCAGTACATGTCAGCTGTATGACGTCTGCTAGCTGGCTCAATACCCAGAATAGCTTAGAACGATTTACAACTAATTTAGAACACGAATATGGTCAATTCTTTTTCATAAGTTGAATATAAACCAAGACTTAAGTCTACAAATACGTACAGTACGGGTCTGCACCACTGTATTTGTACTAGCGGGCGAGAGGGTCAAAATTACTGCACAAGTATGGGTTGGGTTAGTACCTATGTACATATAAGGGTGGGCAAGTAGGTCAATTTCACTTTAATGTAAAGGTGGATGGGTGGGTCAGTACCACTATACGTATATGGGTGGGTGGGTGTGTAAATACTGATGTACTGTACGTATATCAGACATGATTATATGTTATATAACTCATATTTTTCCTGTTGCTACAATCATTTATGAATTTCCGCTAGAAAAATCTATTTACGTCTTATTTTTCATGAATTTATAATCATCGTAAGCTTTTAAACGAAACTATCCTAAACATAACAAACTTCCTGTTTACTGCCTCCCAACATTGAGTTCTTGAAATATACTTCACACATCAACTTAATATTGATAGCCAATAAAATTAAGTTATATTAAATCGTGACTAAAGAATTCATTAACACTGATTATACATCATTCATAGATGATTAAGGGTTACATTACATATAATTGTCAGAGAAAACTAATAATTGATGTTAATTTATCAAGCTAGAGTCATTACTCATAAATAGTTCGTTTTAACTCTCAATATTAATGTATCAGAATATTATGACAAAACAATAATATTAATCACTTTGCTTTGCCATACTTTCCACATCCATATCAATGTTCTTTTAAATCCGTAAATTTGATTAGAATTTTTTAGTTTCAGTGTCGTTTTGATAATGTTTAATATACATAAATATACCTTAATACTTTTAACGAAACCCAGATTTTGTTAGAATACGATCAATTTAAAATTTAAATACACCTACCATATAAAATTTAAGAGTTATCTAATATCATACTATGATTTACTACAAAAGAAAATATTTTAAGCATATTTCATATGTTAATGACATTGTTTAAGTTGTATTATTGTAACTGTCAATTATTTTTGGTTTGTTGGTATGGTTCAACGCTAAGGTGAAGGAACCTGGAATATATACTGTATTGTTGATGTACGAGATACTGCAAGCAGTGGCCTTAAATGACCTTCAAAACCCAGTGGTAGCTACACTCACAAGTCTTAGTACATACTATACAAGGCACTCTGCTGATCTCCATCTATCCACCCATCGCCTGGTCTTATGTGTGGGGAAGTCATCGTATATAGCAGCCTAATCATGGAAGTTCTAGGTTATTAAGTGGCTATTCAAAAATCAATTTTAAAATTATGTAGGATATAACAGAGACTGGAACTTTTAAATCTATACATATATAAGCAAAATACCACTCACTCACTCACTGACTGACTAAACACGAAATCTCAAAAACCACCGAACGGATTCGTATGAAACTTGGTACGTAGCTTCCTCTAGGGTAGTAGGTGCTCGCTAAGAAACGGTTTCAAAAACTTCAATCAGGTTCACGACCAAACCACGAAAAACGCGACTTTTAAATTTATGTATTTTTTGTGAACCTACAAATCACATTGCAACAAAACGTGGTACCAAGCTTCCCTTTAGGTCTTAGATGAACTCTAGAAAAAAGTTTTCATAAAGTTCGGGTCATTTCAGCACTATAAAGAACTCACTCACTCACTGACTGACTAAACACGAAATCTCAAAAACCACCGAACGGATTCGTATGAAACTTGGTACGTAGCTTCCTCTAGGGTAGTAGGTGCTCGATAAGAAACGGTTTCAAAAAATTCAATCAGGTTCGCGACCAAACCGTGAAAAACGTGACTTTTAAATTTATGTATTTTTTGTGAACCTACAAATCACATTGCAACAAAACTTGGTACCAAGCTTCCTTTTAGATCTTAGATGAACTCTAGAAAAAAGTTTTCACAAAGTTCGGGTCATTTCAGCACTATAAAGAACTCACTCACTCACTGACTGACTAAACACGAAATCTCAAAAACCACCGAACGGATTCGTATGAAACTTGGTACGTAGCTTCCTCTAGGGTAGTAGGTGCTCGATAAGAAACGGTTTCAAAAAATTCAATCAGGTTCGCGACCAAACCGTGAAAAACGTGACTTTTAAATTTATGTATTTTTTGTGAACCTACAAATCACATTGCAACAAAACTTGGTACCAAGCTTCCTTTTAGATCTTAGATGAACTCTAGAAAAAAGTTTTCACAAAGTTCGGGTCATTTCAGCACTATAAAGAACTCACTCACTCACTGACTGACTAAACACGAAATCTCAAAAACCACCGAACGGATTCGTATGAAACTTGGTACGTAGCTTCCTCTAGGGTAGTAGGTGCTCGATAAGAAACGGTTTCAAAAAATTCAATCAGGTTCGCGACCAAACCGTGAAAAACGTGACTTTTAAATTTATGTATTTTTTGTGAACCTACAAATCACATTGCAACAAAACTTGGTACCAAGCTTCCTTTTAGATCTTAGATGAACTCTAGAAAAAAGTTTTCACAAAGTTCGGGTCATTTCAGCACTATAAAGAACTAGCAGAAAGTACCCGTGCTTTGCTACGGATTATGATTAAGGAACGGATTCGAATGCAAATTGGTATCTAGCTTTCTCTAGAGTTGTAGGTGCTCTCTGAGAAACTGTTTCAAAAAATTAAATCAGGTTCTCGACTAAACCACGTAAAACGCGACGTTTAATTTTCAAATTTTCTGAACTTAAACATTAGATTAAAAGAAAATTAGGTGCTAAACTTCCTTTTAGGTATTAGATGAATTCTGGGACGTTTTTTCTGAACTTACAAAGCAGATCGCAACTAAAATTGGTGCTAAGCTTTCTTTTAGGTCTTAATGAACTGTAATAAAAATTTTACAACAAGTTTGGTTCTGCTCGGCACTATAACTCTTTATACTTTGCATAAGTGCTTATAAAAAAAAAAACATTTCAATCACGTTTCAAACCAAACAGCAAAAAACTCGATACTTGACGATTGTTGTATATTTTCTAAACCTAGACAACAGATCACAAATAAACTTTATACTATGATTCTTCGGCTGATTGTAAATTAGCGATAGCAGTCTTGGCTGTTTACTAGAAGGCCGGTTCTTATCAGTTGACCTCTGCCCTCCCTCCCACTCCCCGCACCTCACCAGCACCGCACCGCAGTACGGCTCGGCTCATATCAGTTCAGTACACGCTTTTGACCTGAACACTGCTTTGCTGTTTGTTCAGTTCCGTCCATTCATCTATTGCTTCTGAATACTACCTACTTTTTCTTAAATATTTTCTTTTGCCCCACTATTTGCTACCATAGTATTCGATTGCCTCACATCCTTTCATACCATCATTTTTTTACCTTTTTTCATGTCATAACTCTGACATTCTTAATAGTTCTCCTGGTTCAAACTTGATACAGTTGACATAACTCTGTAGTTACAACTCCGGCCACTCCACTTTGGGTAGGGTGTTCCCTTACTAAATGAGTTTATATTGGTATTTTATTCTGTTAACTATTTGCTTCTTTTACTTACTGCTTGCTTCAATTCTAGATCATCTGCTTGGGTTTGAACCTTTTCACTTCATGTTCTTCTTCTAAAATACAAAGCTAAATTTTTCTTTATTCATCTTAATACTTTTTCTGAACAGTTGCACGACAATGGTTATTGAAACATTCGATATTGATGGTGTGGCAGTACCTCACCATGTCATAAAGATCACTGGGGACGGGGCTTGCCTTTTCTCCTCTTTATATTATCTGGTCCACTGTACAGCTTCACTAACACTCCGAGTGCGCGTTGACATTTTGCGTCACGTGTCCAACAACTGGCGCAGACTTAAGCCTTACACCTTGACCATAAATAAAGTCCCTTACAGAACTAAACGTCAGTACATCGCCGACATGTCACAGCCTTCCTTCTATGGAACCTTTTGTGAGCTCATGGTTGCAGCAGAGGTCTATTCTTATAAGTTCGAGCTCTTTCGTGACAGAAAACTCTTAGCCTGTTATGGGGATGAGGTTCAGGAAATAAAAAGACTTAAGTTCTCTGGTGATGACATGGCAGGGCACTTTGACTTTCTTATACCTTGCGAACAACCTTATGTACCAAATTATTTTCAAAACAGTCTACATACCTCAAATTCTTATGCCTCAACATTAAAATCCCAACCTGGTTTTTCTGAATCTATGCCCACTGACCCTATTACATCCAAACCTGGCCCATCTTCCCTTTGTGTCTATGAACCTGTTGCAGTCCAACCAGGCTCTTCTCAGCCCATCCTATCAAACCTTGAAACTCCCTTAGACATGGGTTCGGACGAATCAATCGTAACAGTGATCACACCTCAAAAATCTAGAGGTAGAAAACGAAGGAAAAGATTCACTGATTCCATCCGAAAAAAGCAGGTTAGGGAGTCTGTTGCTAAAAATACGGAGAGCCACCCTGAAATGCATAGAAAGGCTGTTAAAAAATATGCCGAGAGCCACCCTGAAGTGCACAGGGGGGTTGTTCAAAAATATGCTGAGAGCCACCCAGAAGTAAACAGAAGGGCTGTTCAAAAATATGCCGAGAGCCACCCAGAAGTAAACAGAAGGGCTGTTAAAAAATATACCGAGAACAACCCCGAGATTAACAGAAAGTCTGTAAAGAAGTACTCAAAAAACCATCCTGAAGTTAATCGTGAGGCTACGTCAAAGTACAATGAGAGGCGTGCACAAGTAAAGTTACTGCCATGGACAATCAAGAAACTCTCAGGTTTCAAGTATGACCCAAACATTGAATATTCTACAGATAAAATAGTTCAACTTGGACCTCGAGAAAAGTGCAATTTCTGCCATGCTTTAAAATGCAAAGACGAAAGCCCCGGAATGTGTTGCAGTAATGGAAAAGTTCAACTGCTTCCCTTTCAAAAATATCCCGACCCCTTACATAGCCTTCTTTCTCACGACCATCCTGAGGCTGAGCATTTTCTTAATAATATTCGCAAATACAACGGTTGTTTCCAAATGACGTCGTTTGGAGCAAAAGAGATAAAAGGAGACCATTTCATGCCAACATATAAGGTGCAAGGCCAGGTTTATCATAGAATAGGGAGTCTAATGCCTCGAACACAACAGCAGCCGTCTTTCCTTCAGATATATTTTGTTGGTGATGATAACCGTGAAAGAGACATTCGCTGTGGGTACTTTCAAGATGTCAAGCCAGCATTGGTAGGCCAGCTCCAAAATATTCTTCATGAACATAACAAATATATCAAAGAGTTCAAAGCTGCTATTGATTCTGTTCCCAAAGATCAGCAAGATTTCCAGGTAGTTATCACTGCTGACCAGAAGCCTTCGAGTGCTCACAAGGGACGTTACAATACTCCTACCACTAACGAAGTTGCTGTCTTGATTGTAGGCTAAGGGTTTGAAAAGCGAGACATTGTGCTGTACAGTAGGGAAGACAAACTGATAAGAATCAGTGAGCTACATCGAGCGTATGATTTTCTTCAGTATCCTCTCATGTTCTGCCGTGGTGAAGATGGCTATTGTATCAACATCCCTCAGCGTGACCCAAACACCAAGACAGCACTTAAGAAAACTGTGTCTGCAGCTGATTTCTACGGATATAATTTAATGGAGCGAGAAGGCGAAGAACCATATTTACTTTTGTTTCGCAACCTCCTCAACCAATTTTTGGTTGATATGTACGCAAAAATTGAAACAGAACGGCTAAACTTCATTCGAAACAACCAAAAAAAGTTGAGGAGTGAAGACTACATTCACTTGAAGGATGCCATGAGAAAAGCTGATGCTCAGGTATCGGATCTGGGTAAGATGGTAGTACTGCCATCAAGCTTCACTGGAGGACCTCGCTACATGCATGAGCGTACTCAGGATGCCATGACCTATGTCCGCCATTTTGGTCATCCAGATCACTTTATAACTTTTACGTGCAACCCAAAATGGTGAGAGATATGTGAACTGCTCAAGGAAGGTCAGAAGGCTCAGCACAGACATGACTTGGTAGCACGGGTTTTCTACTGAAAAGTGAAGCATTTGATGAAACTAACGAAAGGGTCTATATTTGGAGCATGTAGATGTCACATGTTCTCCATAGAATGGCAAAAAAGAGGCCTTCCTCATGTACACATTTTCCTTTGGCTAGAAGAAGAGATTAAACCAGACATGATTGACAGAGTTATTTGTGCAGAGATACCTGACCCAGAGCTAGACCCTGCCCTCCATGAGATTGTGAAGTCAACTATGATCTACGGCCCATGTGGTGCTCTCAACAGAAATTCGCCCTGTATGGTTAATGGAGCTTGCAGCAAAAAGTATCCCCGTCCTCTACTAAGAGAAACACAGACTGGGGAAGACGGTTATCCTAAATACCGTAGGCGTTCTCCTTCAGATGGTGGATTTGTTGTTGACATCAACGGGGTAAAGCTTGACAATCAATGGGTGGTACCTTTTAACCCTGTCCTGTCTCGCACCTTTTCAGTGCATAACAACGTCGAGTACTGCAACTCTGTCAAGTCTATCAAATATATTTGCAAATACGTCAACAAAGGGTCCGATCAAGCAGCTTTTACAGTTGAAAATGAACTTGACGAGGTGACAAGGTACCAGACAGGACGCTACATTAGTACTTCTGAAGCTGTCTGGCGAATTCTCTGCTTTCCAATACACAATCGCCATCCCTCAGTCATGCATCTTGCAGTTCATCTTGAAAACGGCCAAAGAGTTTATTTTAACGAAGAAAATGTCATGGAAAGGCTAAACAACCCACCAAAAACTACTCTTTTGGGCTTCTTCGATCTGTGCAAAACCGATGCGTTTGCAAGAACCCTCCTTTACTCTGAAGTTCCGTCATATTTCGTATGGGAAAAGAATACCTTTTGTAGAAGAAAGCAAGGTAAATCAGTACCAGGCTATCCCGGGGTGAAAAAAGATCAGGTTTTAGGCAGAGTATATACTGTTCACCCTAATGACTCTGAGTGCTATTTTCTACGCCTTCTCCTACACGAAGTTAAAGGGCCTACGTCATTTGAATATCTTAGGAACGTAAATGGAGTGGTCCACCAAACGTTTCAGTCTGCATGTACAGCTCTTGGTTTGCTCGAAGACGACACTCACTGGGATCGAACACTAGAAGAAGCTTCACTCTCAGACTCCCCGTCCAAGATCCGCGAACTACTTGCCATCATGTTGGTGTTTTGCCAAGTAAGTAGTCCTCTCACACGTAAAGAGATCGATGGAGACAGAGTTTGGGGATGTGCAACAGCGTATGGACATTGTGTACAACAAATTTTTGGCTTTACTCAAAGATTTGGTGTATTCAATGTCTGGCAACCGTCTCCAAAACTCTTCCTACACCGCTTCGCGAGCAAGAGTCCATCACTAACAACCTGGAACGCCTCAGAGAAATTTCTTTCGATGTAGTCCAGCTCTGTGAAATGGTTGCTGTAAATGTTCCAAAGCTGAACGAAGAACAACTGAATATTTACAAAGAAATGACCTGCAGTATTATTTCAGAATCAGGGCAACTCTTTTTCCTGGACGCTCCTGGTGGTACCGGAAAAGCATTTGTGATCAATTTGTTGTTAGCAAAAATAAGGAGTGAAAAAGATTGCCATTGCAGTTGCATCCTCTGGCATTGCTGCGACACTGCTTGATGGTGGGAAGACGGCTCATTCAGCTTTCAAGTTGCCTCTCACCTGAACCACTCAGAAACACCTATTTGCAACATATCAAGACAAAGCAATATGGGCCAGGTACTCAAAGAAACAGTATTAATTGTTTTGGACGAGTGTACCATGGCCCACAAAGGAGGTATAGAGGCTCTGGACAGGACACTTCAAGACATCAGGAACTGCAAACGTCTAATGGGCGGAGTAACAGTTCTGCTGGCTGGAGACTTCAGGCAAACCTTGCTCGTGATACCTCGAGGAACTCGGGCTGATGAGGTGAAAGCGTGCCTTAAGTCATCCTTCTTATGGCCAAAAATTAAAATCCTGTCTTTGAGAGTTAACATGAGAGTTCATTTGAATGGAGATTTGAAAGCAGAAGAATTTTCTACATTAGTTTTACAAATAGGTGATGGTAAACTGCTAGAAGATCATGAAGGTAAATGTGCAATACCTCAAAATCTTTGACATACTGTTAGTGATATGAAGACACTGCTTGACAAGATATATCCTAACTTAAATGACAATGTGAACAATAGTCCAACATGGTTGCAAGAGAGGGCGATTCTTACCCCAACTAACGACTCTGCAAATATAATAAACCTTTCGTTGTTAGAAAAATTGCCTTCTGCTGTTGTGAGGTATGAATCTGTGGACTCAGTGGTTGAGACAGAAGACGCTGTTCACTATCCAGCGGAGTTTCTCCACACTCTGAACCTCCCTGGAATTCCACCTCATGTTCTTTCTCTAAACGTCAGTGCTCCAATAATGCTACTCCGTAACCTAAACCCTCCCAAACTCTGTAACGGTACCAGGCTGCAGGTGAAAACTCTGCATAAACATGTTATTGAAGCGACAATACTTACAGGCGTTGGTCAAGGAGGAACTGTTTTTATTCCCCGAATTCCTCTTATTCCCTCAGACTACCATTTTGCATTCAAACGTCTGCAGTTCCCTGTAAAATTATGCTATGCCATGACTATTAACAAGGCACAAGGGCAAAGTTTGAAGATGGCTGGGGTAGATCTGAGCAATGACTGTTTCTCCCATGGCCAGTTATACGTAGCATGTTCTAGAGTAAGCTCATCTGACAGTCTGGTCGTCCTTCAGCCAGAAAAAAATACTAAAAATGTTGTTTAAAAAGAGGTACTAAGCACTTAAGAAAACAACAACAACATCAATTTTGGTTGTCCGTATATATCTATCAGACTAAAATGTACTAAAATATATTTAAGTACTTGCATATATTAAACTACCTGGTGGGACTGTTCCGGCAGAGGATAGGGTGACTGCCTTACCAAATAAAACTACCCGGTGAGACTGTTCCGGCAGAGGCTAGGGTGACAGCCTTACCAAATAAAACTACCCGGTGGGATTTATTCGGCAGAGGCTAGGGTGACTGCCTTACCAAATAAAACTACCCGGTGTGATTGATTCGGCAGAGGCTAGGGTGACTGCATTAACAAATAAAACTACCCGGTGTGATTGATTCGGCAGAGGCTAGGGTGACTGCCTTACAAAAGAAAACTACCCGGTGTTTTTAATTAAATGTTTTATATATATATATATATATTTTTTTTTTTTTTGAAATAAGTTGTAAATATGGTCTCTACCTGCCGGCCTCCACGTGGCGAGACTGGATACGCCAGACTCATTTTCTCAATTTTAATTCTGGTAAACCAACGGGCAGATGTACTCGAGTTACTAACAATTAATTATTTCGTTCCTCGGCGAAAATACACAACCTGTACATAGGTCCTAATGTAAGTGTTCCTTAATCATAATCCGTAGCGAAGCACGGGTACTTTCTGCTAGTAAATAAATATTTTACTGTAGAAACATTTCACAAAATGTATTACAAGCGTCAATAAAATTATAACTAATTAAAAATAAGGAATTATCTACTCAAAAAACCAACTCAAAAAATTCTTCTGTATTATACAGACAATTTTTAGTAAGTAAATTATTAAGTTTATACTTAAACTAATCAATAGGCAGCATTTTATAATCAATAGGAAGAAAATTAAATAATTTCAACAATACATACAGTACATAAATGTTTTTTGTGTTTTGGTATAATTACATCTAAAAATACTTAATTTATTCTTAAATCTAGTACAATAGTCATGAGTATTACCAAGTTTTTCTAAGGTTACATAATTTTCTTTGGCGTACATTAGACGTTGATATACAAATAAGGAGGGAAGACTCATTATACACAATTCAATAAAACTAGACTTACAACTACTGCGGAAAGAAAGGTTACAAATTAATCTAATAGCTCTCTTTTGTAATTTAAACAGCTTATCTGCAGATGACTGATGACCCCACAATAAGGTACCATAAGATAAAAGATTGTGAATTTGAGCAAAAATACCATTCTAAGGACATTTAAGCTCAAACAAGACCTTAACCTTCTAATTAGGTGAATCCCTTTGCTAATTTTGGAACCAATATTTGTTATGTGATTATCCCAAGTTAGTCTAGAGTCAATAGTAAAGCCTAAAATATTTACACAATCCTCTTTACTCGTCAACATATCATTGGAATAAGACAGATTTAACTCTTGAGTTTTGTTGGTATTCAAACAAAGCAAATTAGCAGAACACCAGTCCTTTACAATATTTTCAATATTTCTGCTCATAAAGTTTAAGTCTAGTTCAGATTTAGCGTTAAAACAAATGTAAAGGTCATCAGCAAAAAGGTAGCACTCAATATAGGAACTGCAAATGTTAAATGGAAGATCATTTATGTAAATGATAAAGAGAATAGGGCCTAGGATTGAGCCTTGTGGAACTCCATGCTTTACCTGCAGAAAACTTGAATCAATGCGGCCATGACAAACTTTTTGAAATCTACAATTAAGATAAAAAAGAATAAGAAGTATAGCTTCATTATCAAAACCATAAAATTTAAGCTTTCCTATGAGTAACGTGTGTGAAACCGTCAAACCCACTGTACGTGTCTGGGTAGGTGGGAGGGTCACACCCACTGTACGTGTCTGGGTGGGAGAAGGTATCACCACTGTATGTGTTACCGAGAAATACACATTCCTTTGGGTATTATCGATACGTCTTTTATTAACGCAAATTAAGTTTATATTGCCATAGGGGTTTGTACCGTTGTCCCTCAACAACGTTTGAATAGCACGTTCACTTAAATGATAAACTAATTTTCAATGTAATTTCATTTTTTTAGATATATTGGCCTCGTTAAGAAAGTATATCAGTACAATAACCTGTAGAATATAACTTAGTATAATACCTAGAATATATGATTCAAAAATTTGGGTGTTTTCCATTAATTTCCTACAACTACATTATTTTTGTTTTTGTTAATTCACTACCACATGATAAATATTCTATTGCTCTAAAAAATTTACCCCACATATTTTTACTTCAACTGTCGTATTCCTTATCCGCTAGGAATCCGATATCACTGTCCTTATCTTATCGCTTTCCAAGAACTTACACACAGAGAGCGCATTCGGTTTTAAGTCAATCATTGGATTTACCAGTTTGTGATCAACTTTAGTAACCACCTAACCTAACCTGACCTGACCTAACCGTAATTGCGATATAACAGTAGTGGTATTGGAGTAAAGGAAAAAGTAGTGGTATTGAATTAACGGGAAATGTCCAAATGTTCTAGTAATGAAATATAAATTATATAAATGCAGAACATTTCATGTACTACATATGTGGTGGCACTAGGCAAGCTTCAATTTTTCCATAAATTTGGCTTATAAATTAAAATATGTTTTATATATATATATATATATAATAGAGTAAAATATGTACTAAACAAAATTTGCCATTTGTTTTGGGATGACCAAGACAATTAAATTATTAAAATTATTAAAATTTATAACCCAATTTTAAGGTTATTATGATACGTGTATGGGTAGTTTGGAGGGTCAATATACACTGTTCGTGTATGGGTGGGTGGAAGGGTCAATGCCCACTGTAGGTGTATTACAAAACAAGCAATAGGGGTTTCTATAGCCTTTCGACTAATCCTATATTTTAAAATCAGAACGAACATACTATATGTACTGTTATTGTTTAGAAAGTCGTCTATTAAAATCATTATACTAAATACATCTCTCTGGGTAATCTATAATTGCTTAGTATTGAAACGTTAGGTATTTAATTCCCTAGATTTCTCTATTAGTATATGTAGTAAGATCTAGTAAATTCTGTCATATATTTCACACTCATCGACCAAGGTGTGCTTATTCTTTCAACTTGATCGATAGATAGTTTATTTCCACAAAAAAAGTTATTTTAATAGCAATTTCATGAAAATTAAGGAAATATTTTTCTCCCATGGGCAAATGGCACTAGCAGTCATACAAAGACAAATTACAGCATTACACTGGAGTGTATATTTTTATATAAAAAAAACCTATGTTATAGATAAATCATTAAATTAAAATTAAAAATAAAAACAACATAAATAATTAAATGTTAAAATAATTTCCTAACACCAAATATATTATGATATCATAATTTCCTAACAACAATATTATAAAGGTAAAGTAATATCCATTACAATATCTTAAAAGTACTGAGGGCTGCTAGAGGTTAATCTGAAACCTGAACACGGTTCACACTATCAGATCCGTGGTCACTCCCGTAAGCTCATATTATTGGTGCACATAATTGTTGTACTTTCACATTGAAACAATGATTGATCACATGCATTCATAAAACTATGATCTTATGAATGAATATCAAGGATCCTTATGTTGCATGGGTGAGCTTGGAGTTTGGGCTTGTCAACACTGTTATGTCATTTGGTATTAGTAAAGTAATTACGTTTTCTCTTGTATTATCTTCATCTGTGTAGAGAATGCTTGCCAACAATAATGTTTCTTTCATTCATGCTGCCTTTGACGTTTCGATAACAGTCGGATATTGGTCATCTCCTTCCAAACCTTATCAGTTGTCTCTTCCTATATCAGAATTGTGTGCCAGTCAGTCGTTAAATGGTTATGAATCTGTGACGTAACTTTGAAAAAACCTCACTACTACTTCCTGAATAGGTTAGGCTAGCAACAGTTGGCTCAAACATTTCCCAGTTTGATAAAAGCTTTTCCTAAATAATTACCTGATTTTGGGACATGACTACTCGACATAGACCGTGTATACATAGTTTGTCAACAAAATATTTTGTACAATCGTTATTACTATGAGTAACAAAATATAGTTTCTTAATTCTTTAAAATGGGTATGCTTTGTAATTTGTATATAAAATTATTATTTCATAAATAGCAAAAATTCCATTATTAAATTAAACTAACTGACAGTGATTGTTTAAATGTACATTTTTCTCTTTCAGGTTAGATTAAAACCTACTAGAAGTACGCCACACCCTTTAAAAAAATAATACCCAACTTGTAAACTTTTAGTCATCAAAATATAAGATGTAAATAATATTATTTGTCATTCCTGTAAACGAGAGGTTTCAATTTTATTTTCTGTACATTTTTATAATATTTATCAATTATTATAGTATGATTAGGCCCTGAAGAAAATCGGCATATAGTTATTTTTTTCTCACTAAATCTTGCTTATCTGCCCTCAGGCTTCAATAGTTGTAATCAATTGAATCTATTTGACCTGACCTTAACAGTCTCACATAAAGGTAAACTCATTTTACGACTTAAACATTTTATATTAATTCTATTTGAAAATAATATAAATTCCACGTTATTATTATGCAATTAATTTTGTATTTATGTTGCTTCACATTGTAGATTCGATTGCTGCCTGAAATAATAATACTGGAGATTATACACCTAGCCCAACTAATTCTTTAATATATTTTAACTCGAGTATTGGTAATAATTCAAACTGGTAAGTATCATGTGTAATATTATCATGTTTGTAAGAAATGTTAGTGTTTCGAGATCTCAAATATATATTTAATTTAATTCTTCAATTAATTTATTCATTGTTAAAGCCTCCTGAGCTGATATACACAAAACAAATAATAAGGTTATCGTACCTTTGTCGTCTTCAGCTACAAAATATTTTATTGAATGTGACTGTTTTGACAACGTACAGTGGATGTGAACATGGAGTGCTCTGAAACCGGTAGTCCAATAAAATATTTTGTAGCTGAAGACGACAAGGGTACGTTAACCTTATTATTTTTTTCTTAAATTAAATTGTATATTTCCCAATACTATTACTTATTATGCATGTAATACTATTTTACATCACTATTTAGTAGATTCGACCAATTTAAAATGTGTGTTAAGTAAATATGAACATTTTAAAATTGGAATATTGATGAGAGCTCGGCTAGATACTAAAATAAGATATAAATCACAATGAGACACACCCTTGTGTTTGATTGTTATAGTTATTTATGGAATGCTAGAGTTATTGATAGGGCTTTATTTTATTTGTCACAAGCAATTTACCATAACAATATAAGTGTTTTTTTTTTTATTTAAGTTAATATCCTTAAAACAAATTAAATATCGACGTTAGTAACTATAATAACTCCATAAGTATTTTATTCAACCAAAATCAACATGTTACATGCATTAGTCTTCTCAAAATTTCTGCATTAATTATAACACTTCGAACTATTAAAATAAACACAATAACAACATAATAATCTGTAACTTGAAAATTACCATGAATACTTAACTCAAATTTAGATTCTTATTGTATGTTTTTCAAAAATCTAGAACACCGTCAGTCATAAACTCCCGGACGCTATAAAAACATTTATTAATCAAAAATGAATTTAGTTAGTTTTTAAAGCTCAAGTGGTTTGACTCGCTTTGAAAGGTTTTTGGGAGTTTGTTGAGAATTGCTATTGCATTAAAGAAGAGGTGTTTTCTGAAGAAAGTGGTGTGGTGTGCTGGTAATTGAAGGTTGGGTGAAGGACGGAGGTCGTATTTATTTGTGTGAGAACTACTGGACTTTGAAAGATTTTGTTTAAGAAATGATAGGCTTTCATAGGTGTAAAGATATGGAAATGTCAGCATGTTGTGAGATTTAAATATTTCTCTACAAGATTGTAGTCTGTTAATAGAAAATATTACCCTTAACGCCTTCTTTTGAAGACATTAAGTTAGTAAGCGTTATATCCATTTACTCGTAATTCATGCTTCCCTTTCCTGCCAAAGTGAGTTTAATTACAGTTGAGGAAGTTTAGAGGCTTTAATAAACAACTACTAACGAAACGAACTTTTTCGTCTAATAGTAAACTTAGGCATGGCTTATATCACTGGTGGAACTGAAAATAAACTTCTTACGATATAATGTTTGACATTACTTTAAACTCAAGATGAAACTCGAACTATTTAAAACTATACTGTAAGGCAATATATTTTTTTCTTTCTTTTGTCACAATACTTTAATACATAAAAGATATTAAAAATATTCATCCAACAACCTTTTAAACATTACCTATTTATTGTTTTAACTTCTCAAATTTTTAGGAATGATTTAAATGTTATTATTTTTACTTTACGATAACTATTTTACAATGAAATATTGGTGTTAATATACAATTTTAATAAATATCATACACATATCATTAAAAATATTAAATATTTACTATGATTTCATGTTTATTTTGCAATATATTTATTCAATAAATTTGTATTCGAACATTTTAAATAATAAGTCCTTCTTCTGTACCTTATAGTAATGGAACCTATATGAGTAGAGAGGTAACAACTATACAGTATAAAGTTTAAATATTCTAGTAGGTTTTTAAAATAAAATTAGGTCATAGTTTTTAATATCATAAAGCATTATTAAATTGTGGCCTATGAGTTGCATAGTTTACCATATGTTAAACTAAATATATGCTTAAGAATAATGCACTCAAATAAATAAGCATAGAAGTATATCCTACAACTAATGATTGTTATTAAATTTGTATCTCTAAGCAAGGTGAAAAATAATTGTGAGTTCGAACCCAATAGACTATTTTGTCCGCGATATTCAGTAAGTTATATGTGTATAAACTATATTGTTATAGTATATTCAGTAAAATTAAACGTCACACCACACAAATTTATTACAATATAAGCACAAAGTGTACAAATATATTACAATACAAGTACGAAATGCACAAATATTATGGTGATCGATTGCGGTGAACCACGCTCACCTTCCTCAGACCAGAGGGATTCACAAAAGAATGGAAAATGGTGTTCCCTAACTCAATTTATAGGCCTATGATCACGTGACCCCAGTGGCTAGAATCATCAAAATGGCGGCTGTTGTGATATTATTGGTTAATCCATTTGGCTGTTAATTCATTTCTTTTATTCACTGAAAATACATAATTAAAAACTATTTCGGAATCAAAATTAACCTGTTCTATCATTACTTTATCACGATCCTTACATGTTTCTTTAAAAATAAATCACTCTTCCCAAGCATTCATAATACGACCCTTCTTACAAACTTTTAGAATATCTACATTGTCATCTTTTTTATTCAAACTGTATTCAAGCTGTAGGTGTTTAGCTACATTAGATTTTTCAGGTTTCTTGTTTTTAAAAGCAGAGACATGGTTTTTATATATTTTGCTAAAATGTACAGTCTGACCTACGTAAAACATATTACAAGCATTACAGGTAATTCTATATATTCCCGAATTATTGTATTTATCTTCACTTTTAATATTGGGGTGTAAAATGTTGGACATAGTGTTACAAGTCTTAAAAGCTACTGATAAACTGAATTTCTTAAATCTATTACCAACTCTTTGCGTAAATGGTCCATTGTGTATAAACTGTATTTGTATAAACTATACTGTTAAAATAAAGAATATTCGAATCTTAAATCTGAAGGCATGTGAGTTAAAAGCAAAGTTGTCGAGCTGTGAAGCCATTTCAAGAAGTGTTTACAGCTTGAACTGTTACGTTCTTATCTAAGTTTTAGCTCTTAATCACTTTATACTAAAAACTAAGTGGATTGGAAAATTTACGTTATCAAATAGGTCTTTGGACTGTAACAAAAAGTAATAAACTCTATTCTTGATTTGCTTATTTAGTAACTTTTATTCTTCTTAATATGTTGTTTTTTTTTCATTTATTATTATATTTATTTAGAAGTACATTTAGTGTATAAAGTACTGCCAAACCCATAGTAAAAAAGAAGGATATCGGAAAAGCAAACTCAATTAATGAAAATTATAGTTTGCCTGGAAACATTTTACATGACGATAAAAAACAAAAATAATAAATGATGTTTAGATAATAACAAAGCTAGAACAAAGGCTACACATTTCTATTAAATGGGAAGAACTGGGAAGTGTACAAGAATTCACAATCCTAGGAAAAAGAGTTACTAGTGATGGTAGAATCAAAGAGAGATAGAAAGCAGGATACGTCAAGCTAAAATGGGCTTTAGAACCAAGAAAATCATTCTCACGAATAAAAATATTAATACATGCGAAAGAAATATACTTAAAGGCCTTTGTCGAGTATATTATTGTACGTGTATGAAAATGGACAGTTGGGAAACAAGACAAGAAGACATTCAAAACTTAGTTCTATTGAAGAAAGTTGAACATTAGTTCCGTTGAGAGAGTCACAAATGAGGAGAACCTTAAAAGAGTGGTAGAAGGATGATTATTTTGGAAGATCATCCATAAAGCTTGCAGCAGCCCTATGTGTGTTCTGTTTAACGGTTTCAGATCATGGAATATAGTGTAGTCACGCTAAAGCACAGAGTGGTTTATGAACCATTCTTACATTCTTACATATGAGACGCCGACACAACGTTGTGCGTATTTTAAGGCGAATATGAATGGTTTTATGAGTGTAGGATGAGTGTAGATCAGTGTAGTCTGGTTACTAACTGAGTTCAACTGTTCCTCAGAAAGGGCAATTTATTAATAGCCCAACATCCAGGGCAACTAAGGGACCTACAGCTTTACGTGGAATCCGAACCACGTAGTGCTGGTCTGATTTTCAGCTAATTGACAAGCCTGATGCTCAGTTATCTCCCCCAAACAACTTCCGTACAATGATTACTATCCAACATGGACACCCCAGACTTCTCTAGTAGTGTCCACGCCGATAGCAACCACCAAGTGGACGCCTTGTCGGTATTATGAGGACCGAGCATCCAACCTATCACCTACAATCTCCCAAACACGTTGTCCCCATGTAGCTGGGTTACAGCAATGCGCCACCAGTGCCGACAATTTATGTCAATCGAGAAGGATAGTAACTGATCACTTAACTCTGGTCCTACATACATTAGTTCCTAAGTAAGAAATTCTAAAATGAAACTTACCTTTCATAGTTGGTAGTGCCTTCTGTCATTGGTACGATTAACAGCGATTTGTTCCTAGTTTGGACAGCCTTCGACTGACCTATTAACTCTCTTCAACGAAGTGACATGCTATCCGTCCCACCAAACCTTGCGCCTCGGAAACCCTGGTGTCTCATTGGCTAGCATGCATTGCTGGTTTACCAATGAGCAAACTATGAATAAAGCGCTTATGGGTACACATGGCGGGAGTTTTAAATATTATCTTCGTACTTCTTTTTCGATGTGATTGGTAACGAAAACCTTGTGAAAATGCGAATCTATGCCTGTTTTATTATTTTTTTTTTCACTAAGCAAGGTTTTTCTAATACGAAAACTTCTTTACAAGTTTCAATTTAAAAGACCATACACTGGATACACAGTTGATGGATTTTTTTTTTTTTTTTTACTGTGCTAAATATACATTTTGGTTCAGGTGATATCTACTTTTTTTCTAATATAAGTTGACAAACTAGGTGTTTATTGTATTTTTTTTACAATCAGTTAAAAGTAATAAATCAAATATTTCTATTCTTTAATTAATAGTTAAGTATTTTTAACTAATATATACAAATAACATTCACAAAACAGGGATTATATGACTAAGAATTATTAAAACTTGGTAAAAATTCTTTAAACATGTCGTTAATATTTAAAGAGTTTTCGATATTACATTTAATATATCGATATTATATTATATATTTTCAAAATATCGGAATTATCTAGCGGATTATAGTGAAAAATTTTAAATACCGAATCCACATGGTCATGTAAAACATGATGAGCTCTAGATGAGATGTTGTTCATCAAAAATACTGGATGGCCTGGGAAAAATAAAACTAAGTACAATGTTAACCCGTTCCTTCGTAAACACTGCAGTCTTTAGTTTGTTCCATAACAAAGTCATAACTAAAAGGTCATAGTAAACTGCAAACCTTAGTAAGATGTTTTAATATGTAGAATTATTTTTTGAGTGTTATCAAAATTTTAATAAATACTTGAGTTAAAATTTATTAGTATAATAAATAAACACGTAATAAAGCTTACTGGGTTCATATAAAAATTATATATAATTGTGAAAATAATAAATTGAATTCGTCTCATGATAGCTTAATTTGATAACTAGTAACTTTAGTTAGAAAATCCCTATATTATATAACAAGTTTATAAAAATTATGATTATCATAGAAATTGATAATTTTATTATGGTAACAGTTGACTTAAAGTATTACCTATTTATGAGGCAAAAAAATATCAGAATGGCCTTTTATTTATTTACGGCAAACGCCAATTTACAATGAATACAAATGAGATGGCATATTTGTGGAAATATGGACAATGGCCAGCATATACACAGTAATTTAAATATAACTATAACTAAGCAAGCAATAATAATTATAAGCATAATATTTAACAGGTAACAACCATCATTAATTCATGCAATAGCAACTAGCAAAATAAAAATCATACATTAATTCAATTTCTTCTTCTGCAATCAAAATGTAAATAAACTTTAATAATCTTAGTTATAATTTAAATTACTCTGATCACAGTAATTTATTAAATAAACCATTAATGTTAAATCAAACTTCCTTGCATTCTTCTTAGTGAAATTATAGCTGTTTGCAAAAAATTAAAAAAAAAGAAATAAAAAGTTCTTATTTCAAATGACTGTGTTACTGATATAATATACTGTAGACTAATATTTTGTTTGTTTTTAATATTTTGTTGATTGTACAGTAATGTATTTGCTATTACACTACAATTATGTTAGGTGGAGGAATATGAAATGAAAAGACTGTTTGTTTAAACATTACTACTGGCTACGATTCATGTTTAGCTGTGTGTGTATATAATCTGGGCGGGAACGTAAGACGTACGGATTTGGGAAGTGGCACATGAGCTAGGACAGCCAATAGCGTCGCTTTATTAATGGTATGGCATCACTACATACAGCATAGAGTTTAAACTATTAATCAAAGACATTTAATAATGAATATGGTTAGTTAGTGATAACATAATGTAACATTGTGGATACATAACATTGATTATATTCGAAATATTGAAAATTTATATAATTTCACTTTTACTTTATTTCAAATACTATTATTGATGACATAAGTATTATTAGACATAGCATTATTTTCTTGTCAAGTTACATAACATTATTATAAATAGATTTTTTAAGATATATTATTTTTAGGACAGTAAGTTTTTTTTAGTAATCCTTGATATTAATAAGTCAAATATATAATTAAGTATTTAAAAAATATATATGTTATGTGTATAGATGCTGCAGAGAACCACCAGGTTTATTTGTAGATGTTAGATTGCGCAAGTCTATTTATATAATTTTATTGATTATGTATTCCTCGTTTTTAAACGAATTATAGTTGTTCTTTTATGGAATGAACATGTTCTTATTCTAAATCATGACTTGAAATCAACTCATTCTTCAGTCATGATTTGGTTTGAGTTTTGTAATTTTATAACATTTTGCAAGCTGTTTCCGAAGGAATGATAATTTTCAAAACTATCTAATTTAAATTAATTTTATTGGTTTTCATTGAAGGAATATGAATACAAGGCTGTGTAAGACAATGAAAAACTATATAGAATATAAATGTTATTTCAAGCAACACAAATATTGAGAGTTCCGATGCAAACAATACCATCGGAAGGACGGTCAAATATGTATTTTCTTTTCTTATCCAGAAGTAGTTACATTAGCTACCTAACTTTCTGAATAATCTATGTGTTGTATATGTGAAATATACTACCTAAATGATACTTCACCGTATAATGATTAAAAAAAATTGAAAAGAAAAAACCTTTATTACAAACAACAATTCAATAAAAGGGAAAACATATAAAAGTTACACATATGGCAATACGGAAAACTAGTTTTATGTTTAGGTAGTATATTTCACATATACAACACATAGAGCATTCAGAAAGTTAGGTAGCTAATGTAACTACTTCTGGATAAGAAAAGAAAATACATATTTGACCGTCCTTCCGATGGTATTGTTTGCATCGGAACTCTCAATATTTGTGTTACTTGAAACTAAGTATAGTAGAATTTGCTTAACTATTTGCTATAAAGATCCATGACAAAACTGCTAGGCCTAGACCTTTTTTTTTAGTAAAATGCTAGAAAATATTTGTTTTACATTTTATAATAATACTAATTTAAATGCAAAAGTAATGTTTGTGCTTTATTTTCATTACTTTCTGTGATAGGATTTTTGAAAAGAAAATAAAACAGAAAGAAAAAAATAGTAAATCTATTTAGTCTTCAGTACAATCTTAAGTAAAATCAGCCGATGTGAGGTGCTATCAGCATTACAATTAGCTTACAAAATAAAATAAATGCGGTATTTAAGTCCTTGAAAATATTACCTACAGTACACAAGTATCGAAATTTTATGATAAAACAAAAATGAATAACTGATATAAATGGAAATAAGCCAATTACAAATAATTTTAAGAAAGCACTTAAAATTCCCAATACTTAATGTTGAAGCAACTTTACGCCCAAAAACGAAGGAAATAAAAGTAATGAAGTTATAAACACATTATAAGCGTAATTTTTTACAATTAAATAAAATATTTGGATTATGAAAAGAAATCTTACATTTTATGTCATCATGTAGCGATGTACGTCAGCTTATAGGCTCCACAGTAGACATGTTGATACAGGTGAGAAAGGGCCTTTTACGACTAGCAGTAGTCGTAACAACGATCGTGTAACCGATTGTTTAAGGGAAGGTTAGGGAGGAAGTGTACTTCTTCTTGGTAACTGTAGGGTAGTTTAATGGCTCCACAGTAGACATGTTACTACAGGTGGGAAATGGCCTTTTACGACAAGTAAAAGTCGTAACGACTGTGTAACAGATTGTTTAAGGGAAGTGTGGGGAGGAAGTGTACTTTTTCTTAGAATTGTATGGTAGTTTAACGGCTCCACAGTAGACATGTTGCTACAGGTGGGAAATGGCCTTTTACGACAAGCAATAGTCGTAACGACTGTGTAACAGATTGTTTAAGGGAAGTGTGGGGAGGAAGTGTACTTTTTCTTAGTATTGTATGGTAGTTTAACGGCTCCACAGTAGACATGTTGCTACAAGTGGGAAATGGCCTTTTACGACAAGCAATAGTCGTAACGACTGTGTAACAGATTGTTTAAGGGAAGTGTGGGGAGGAAGTGTACTTTTTCTTAGTATTGTATGGTAGTTTAACGGCTCCACAGTAGACATGTTGCTACAGGTGGGAAAGGGCCTTTTACGACTAGCAATAGTCGTAACAACGACCGTGTAACCGATTGTTTGAGGGAAGGTAAGGAAAGAAGTGTACTTCTTCTTGGTAATTGTAGGGTGGTTTAACGGCTCCACAGTAGACATGTTGCTACATGTGGGAAAGGGCCTTTTACGACTAGCAGTAGTCGTAACAACGACCGTGTAACTGATTGTTTAAGGGAAGGTGAGGGGAGGAAGTGTACTTCTTCTTGGTAATTGTAGGGTGGTTTAACGGCTCCACAGTAGACATGTTGCTACAGGTGGGAAAGGGCCTTTTATGATTAGCAATAGTCGTAACAACGACCGTGTAACTGATTGTTTAAGGGAAAGTGAGGGGAGGAAGTGTACTTCTTCTTAGTAACTTTAGGGTAGTTTAACGGCTCCACAGTAGACATGTTGCTACAGGTGGGAAAGGGCCTTTTATGATTAGCAATAGTCGTAACAACGACCGTGTAACTGATTGTTTAAGGGAAAGTGAGGGGAGGAAGTGTACTTCTTCTTAGTAACTTTAGGGTAGTTTAACCGTACCGTTATTGAAAAATAGTTGAATATGTAAACTGTTTGTTTTTTACTTTTAATTACGTTATCTCTCAAAGGCAACTAAATTTAAAATGTTTAAATTGTAACAATTGTTAATTGTCTCATTATAATGATTTTAGAGAATTGTGTCTAGAAAATGTTAAATATTGTAAGAACTGAGAGATTTAGGTGTTTGGTTCTTTTACCAAAAGTTTTCAATATAAATTCTCCAAGTTTTGAGAAAAATTCAGAATCTTCCCCTTTCAAATAAAAAAGTAGTTTTTTCCCATTTAAATTAGCTAAATAACCAGTATATTCACGTTGTTAATTTCCTGTCAATTTCATGCGACATGTTTTCTGAAGTCAACATGTTTGGTGAGCCTTACTTGTTCGGTTGTCCTGGTTTAGAGGGTTCTTATTGGTTGATTTAGCTTCTAGAGTAAGGAGGGGGTAAGTCCGTTGGTGGAAGGTTTGCGGGCGTTCGAGGAGTTTTAAGTAATCTTTTGGCGAGTGACCACGTTTGTTCTTCACGGCGATTTTAACCGTTCGGAGTCTTGTTTTCCGGATCGGCAATTTTCCTTGTCGCTAGTGAGTGAGTGAGCGTATGTCGCGCTTTGTTTGTGGTCACGTTGTGGGTTGAAACCTCCAGGACAGCTACGTAAGTAATTTTTACAAGTTTTCTCTAGTTAGGTTTTTCAGTAGGGTTTTAGTAGTTAGGGTAAGATCCACCAAGCATGCGCGGTTAAAACTTGTTTCCTGTTTGTAGTCACTCTTCTAGTGACAGTTCTGAGAGTGCTTTGTTTTCTATTTAAAAAAATTTGTAAAAAAGGAAAATGTTTCAAGTCACTAAAAGCTGGTTATTTATTTCTTTTCAGATCTCCCGGAGGCAATTTTGATTTGCAATTTTAATTTTGATTTTCAATATTGATTTTGATTTTAAATTTTGATTTTCAATTTCAATTTTCAATTTTGAGATATTTTCAATTTTCAAAATTTTTGAATTAAGAATTAATCAATAAAAAAAGGTTCTGGTCTGAAGATATTTGATTTGTTTTTGATTTTTAATTTATTTGTGTTCCTTTAATAAAAAAAAAGAATGCTCTTTTATTTTCGTTATTATTATTATTTGTTGAAGTTATAAGAAGAAAAATAAACACCATTTTTATCATTGAAGAAGTTTTATTTTCATCTCTCATTTAAGTTGTTCAACATATCAAAAATAAATAGTAGCTTTAAGTTAAGGCTACATTAAGTGCGCAACTCTGCTAGTTGAACAACAGAGAGACGTTTAAAAATAGAAGTGTGTGCTTATAACCAATTTATCTCAGACCAGATTTTAAAAGAAAATTTAATATTAAATAAATTGAGAAGATGGCACTCAAGGTAGACTTTCTACTGAAGAAAGAACTTATGTATGAAGCACGTTTAAGAGGAATAGAAGTAGAAGACAGCATACTAGTGGGTGATTTAAGAAAGAAACTTAGAGAGCTTGTCAAGTTAGGTGTTAGGCCTAATATAGGTTACCTGTCCGGCCATGTAGTAGGTGGAGAGGAATATGAGTTCATTAAAGTAAACTTGGAAAATCTGAAAGAAAGAATTGAGGGTGTGGTGGAAAGTAGATGTTTAAGTGATATAATCCGTATTGAAGCTAAGTTAGCTCATTACGAATTAAGATTAAAGGGTCTAAAAGGGTTGTTTGTAAGTAATGAAGCCGCTTTAGCTAAAGTGTCATCCCTCGAGGAAAATTTAAATTCCTTGAAGGAAATGGTAGGGAAAATTAACATTGATTTAGCAGAGAAGGACAACATAGAGCAGGAGATAACTAGAAACGGCGAAATAGAAGACGAGTTTGAACAAAGCTTAGTAAGGGGAGTGCAGAAACCGGTTCTAATGAGCCAATCGATAAGCGCACCCTTGAACGGAGTCGCATCTCCAGAAATGGCAGATAATTTCAACTGTCAACGAAATGTTACGTTGAATTATTCTCGCCTACCTAATCCACTAGAGCGGTATCTAAATAGATTTGAGGTAACAGATGGGTTAAACGCTAGCTTGTTGATCAAATTCATTAAAAACATGTTAGCTTTGAAAAATGAAACAAAGTTACAAGATAGTGAGATTTTAGAGATTATCTTGGGATATGCTAACGGTCCTTTGTATAGTAAAATATTAAAGTGTAAAGAAGAGAGGGCCACTGTAAGTGAAACTCATCTTATTATTCTAAAACAATTCGTTCCAATGGGGCTGAGAGAAAACTTAAAGAAAACAATGGTAAACCGTCCACAGAAGTCTGGGGAACCATTAGAAGTATATATAAATGAATTGAAAATCTATAGTGAGGTACTTAATACTAGATACACCGAAGAAGAAGTAGTAGACATTGTTAAATTAGGATTAAATCCAGAAACTAGAGCTAAATTAGTATTTGTGGGCAATCCTACCAGCTATGCAGACCTAGATAGCATGTGTATTCAAGTACAAAATGTATGTTACAACGATGTGCAACGTAGAGAGGTAAGAGCATACCTACCACCTAAGCATAGCGCTAGCCGTAATGTAAACAATGTAGAAGATCGAAAAACATGTTTTATATGTAATAAATATGGACACATAGCGAGGGATTGCTATCAAAATAGAAACACACAGAAGCACACACAGCAGTACAACAAAGTTTTCACACCACCCAATAAACAATACAACCCAGTAAAATACAATAGACCCGGAACAAGTTTTACACAGAAGGAGATTACAACACAGAAGCCAAAAAACTAGATTATGGGAGGGAGTTGGCCAAATTCGGATCTCGTGTCGATCCCCTCCCAGAAATCCAGCAAAATGTAAACAAAAACAAACCCATGCACAACAACACAGCAGACGACAAGATGACTCACTCAAGTGTAAACAATAACACTGATAATATGGAACACAGTCTAAACATTTTACCAACTATTGAAGTTATAAACAACAAAGTGAAACAGGAAGCATTAATTGATACTGGAAGTTCAATTAATGTAATTAGTGAAGATTTGTTTAACAAATTAAAAGCATGTTGTCCTAAGTTACAGTTGAATAGGTCAGATATTAAGTGTCGTACAGCGAGTCAAAGTGAAATGAAGATACTGGGGCAGTGTAATTTAAAAATAAAAATAAATGAATTTACTTGGAAAATACTTGTCCAAGTAAGTAAACAATTAAGTTATGCTATGATAATTGGGAGTCAATTTATTAAACAAAGTGAGTTGGTAGTAGACTTGAAAAGTAACCAGTGTTATTTTAACTTCAAGCCTAATGTAAAAATCGAATTCATTCACAGTTTAGCTAACATAAGAATTAATGTAAACAATGTCAGTAAACAAGTAAATATTGGCTGTAGTGAAGTCAAGGAAGAAATAGTTGATTTAATAGAAAAATATCCAAATGTTTACACTAATAAAATAGGCAGTGGAATAGATTATGAATATACAATTAAGTTGAATGATACTACTCCTGTCAATATTAGACCATATCCAGTTAATCCTGCTAAGATGAAAATTTTGAAAAATATATTAGATGATTTACTTAAACAAAATATTATTAGACCTAGTCAATCACCATACAATAGCCCTGCATTCTTAGTACCGAAGGGTGAAGACAAATATAGGCTAGTTATTAATTATTCAGAAGTAAACAAGAAAATAGAGAAAGTAAACACACCGCTGGGTGACTTGCATGATATTCACCACTTCCTAGAAGGAGCAAAATATTTTACAGTCTTAGATTTATGTAGCAGTTTTCACCAAATTAGATTATCGGAAGAAAGTAAAAGAATAACAAGTTTTAGTACACCATTTGAAAGCTTTGAATTCAATCGCATTCCATTTGGTCTTCATTTAGGCTCATCTTTGTTATCCAGTTATTTAAATAGAGTACTGGAGGGACTGAAATTCAAGTGTGTTATTAATTATGTGGACGATTTAATAATTTATTCCAAGACATTAAATGAACATTTACAACATATTAAAGAAGTTACTGAAAGACTCAATAAATGGAACCTCACTGTTAACCCAGAAAAAGTAAAATTTGTATTTAAAGAAATAAAGTTTTTAGGATATCTAATCAGCCATAATCAAGTTACAATAGATCCTGAGCGCACCAGTTCAATTTTAAGTGCCAAACCCCCTACCAATAGCAAAGCTGTAAGTCGATTTATAGGAATGTCCAGTTATTTTGCTAAATTTATTCCAAATTATGCTGAACTTGCAGCTCCTTTAAATGAATTAAGGAAGAAAAATGTTAAATTTGAATGGAATTCCAAGTGTCAGGAAAGTTTTGATAAAATAAAAACAATAATTAGCAATCCACCAGTATTAAAAATACCTAATTATGAGCAAGAGTTTATTCTACACACTGATGCCAGTAACAATGCAGTTGGAGCATGTTTATTACAGTATGAGGGAGCCGATCTTAAGCCAGTAGCTTTTTATTCTAAAAAACTAAATCAAAGTGAAAAAGTAATGAGTATTTACCATAAGGAATGCTTAGCTGTAACAGCTTCAATACAGAAATTTTATAGTTATTTGGAAGTAAAGCCATTCACTTTGAGGTGTGACAATAGTGCCTTAGCTTGGATTCTAACCCATTGTAGAAAATTAGGAAAACTAGCAAGATGGTGTGAAATAATTCAGAGTTTACCATTTAAAGTAGAAATAATTAAGGGTAAAGATAATGTATTAGCAGACTATCTAAGTAGAATATTTAGCAATAATGAAGAGGAAGTTCCAAGTGAGGACATTTTAGTTCATTGTTATGATCAGTCGGTTGTACAAACAATGGATGTAGATAAGGAAGAGATTAGCGATGTTTCACCCACTGTAGAACCTGTTATTGTCAACTCCAGCTCCAATAGACTGTTTATAACTAACATAACAGACTTTCCTATGTCATGTGTACAGTTATCTGAATATCAGAATAAGGATCCGGAAATTATGCAAATTATATGTAGTATAAGAAACAAAACTAACAATGAAAAATATTTTTTGAAAAATGGTGTTTTAATGTATAAATATAACAACCGAAGTAAGGATAGGGTTTATTTACCCGAAGAATTAATAAACATGGTGTTTGAGTATTATCACACGTCAACCTATGGTGGACATCCTGGAATAGCTAACACTTTTAGAAAAATAAACCAGTACTTTTATAGGCCTAATCTACATGAGGATATAAAAAAGTTAGTGCAAAAGTGTGAATTGTGTAAAAAATGTAAAAGTACAAATAAATATTTAAAAGGACCTGTAGTATCAAGTTACTCGAAGCAGCCTATGGAAAAGTTATACATGGATATATTTGGACCACTAACTAGGAGTAGTAAACAAAACAAGTACTTGCTTATTGTTGTGGATGATTTCACAAAATTTAATTGGTTATTCCCCATGAAAGAAATTAAATCCAATAAAATTCAAGAATTGTTAAATGATCGAATTTTCAGCTTGTTCTCACTGCCTAAAATAATAGTGTCAGATAACGCGTCTTACTTTCAAGCTCATGAATTAAGACAATTTTTCTTTAAAAAAGGAATAATTCATAAAACGACTATACCTTATCAGCCCCAGGGTAACAAAAGTGAAAGGTTTTTACGCAATTTGAAAGCCATATTAAAAATC
This sequence comes from Stictocephala bisonia, assembly GCA_035578905.1. Taxonomy (NCBI): domain Eukaryota; kingdom Metazoa; phylum Arthropoda; class Insecta; order Hemiptera; family Membracidae; genus Stictocephala; species Stictocephala bisonia. Next base: position 109,992 of record JAQJVL010001046.1, read on the forward strand.
TATGCACATAACAAACAAAATAAATGGGACAAAGAAATCAGTGAATTGAATTTAGCCATAAACAACAACACATGTGAGAGTACTGGATTTAGTGGATTTGAATTAATGTTTAACCACGCCAAAAACGATCCGTTAACCAACAAGTGGAGTTTGAACGACCTGGTGGAGAGGAATCTCAGTGAAGAAGACCGACTAAAGCAGTTAGAGAAAGCAGTGGACAACCTTAGAAGGATGAGAGATCGCAACAAACACAAGGCGGATGGACAACATGGGAACCCACTTCGCATCGGAGAGCAGGTCTACATCAGATCACGGGTGCAGTCCGACCAAAGCCGAGGATTCCAGGAGAAGCTGCATTGCATCTATGAGGGTCCGTACCAGGTGCTAGCCCAGCTGAGTCCAGTGAGCATATTGGTGCAGAGGCTGTCCAATCCCAAAGAAGTGCGAAGAGTGCACATAAAAGATGTCAAGGTCTAAAGAAGTGAATAAGATTATTCTTGAAGGTGGTAAATATGAGTTGGTAATGTATGAAGGGTTATGAACTTTAATTAATGATGTATGTTTTCAGCAATTAATAATTTTCAGGTTATAAAAAAAAAATTGTGTAATTAAATAGATGGTTAAACAAGGTTACTTGATATATTTGAAAATTTATTTAAAATGTATTATTTGATTATTGAAGTTGATAATGAATGACTAATTTTGTTTACATGTTATATGTCTGTTTGTAAATAACGGATTACTAATGCTCATGTTGTATTTCAGTTTCAGAAAAGTGAAATTAGTATATTAATTATGTATTTTCAGGAAAAGAATGTTATGTCATGTAAATATTTGATGATTGTTAGATTAAAATTGTTAGATTATAATTTGTTAGATTAAGACTGTCAAAGTGATTACTTTTAAAGTTTAATGAAATTTTTATGTTCGAATAAATTGCTTGGTGGACAAAAGTAAACAAAGAGTAAACAAATTTTATTTATGTAAATTATATTGAGTAGTTAATTATCCATGAATATTATGTATTTGAAATTTAATCTGTATTTGTATTCTTGTTATATTATAAGTGTGTTAAATAGTACAAGAAAGAATTTTGAGCTTCTAGAACAAGATGTAAGTTGAAAAATTATGTATTTTTTTTAATTGTAATGTATTTCCAATACCAGTTTCCAGCCAGTCCCTATTGTTTGTAAATAACAACAAAACAAAACACAACACTGAAAGGAGAAGCAAATGGGAAAAATTTTGAAATTTGATTTGTTGGTGAATTGTTTTAATATGAGTGGACTTACGCACCCAACTTTTTTTCTTTCTTCTTTTGTATCCAAGCACTTATGGACTGCGAAACTCCTGGTTTTCACCAAACGGAACGACACTGAGCACTCATTTTGAAGCACTTCATTGAAAGGGGGAAATAAATAAAAAAAAAAAAAAAAAAAAAAAAAAAAAAAACAATTCTTTTGAATGGCTCTCCGAACTACATACACTACATCACATGGAACACGCAACAGAGCGTTGTATGTCAACACTGTCTAATGCCTCTTTGGGTTAACTGTTGTTTATGTGAGACACTTGCTGTGGGCTGGAGGATGCAGTGTGACGACGGCCGTAGTCAACCCAAAACCGGTCTAGTTTATCGATCGGCCAAGCAGTCAGCTGTTCTGATGAGGGGACAAGCTTGTGGTCCCATTCTACTGCCGATGGATAATGGACTGGGGACAACAATGACGGTCAACAATGGACTGGTCTTGTGCTCTTGACCCGAGTTTCAAGTGACTGTGATAACAAATTTTAAATGTTGTAGTAGTTTGTAAGATGGTAGTTTAAGAGAGAAACCTTTTGTTTGGAGATCTGAAAAAGGAAAGGGTTAGGTTAGCTTTGAAAGAAATGGTTGTTAAGGTTAGAAAATATTATGTCCTTTTAGAGATGTGATGATGATAGGGTTTCAAAAAAAAAAAAAAATGTTTTTTTCTTGTGAAGGGGGAAAATAATGTAACAATTGTTAATTGTCTCATTATAATGATTTTAGAGAATTGTGTCTAGAAAATGTTAAATATTGTAAGAACTGAGAGATTTAGGTGTTTGGTTCTTTTACCAAAAGTTTTCAATATAAATTCTCCAAGTTTTGAGAAAAATTCAGAATCTTCCCCTTTCAAATAAAAAAGTAGTTTTTTCCCATTTAAATTAGCTAAATAACCAGTATATTCACGTTGTTAATTTCCTGTCAATTTCATGCGACATGTTTTCTGAAGTCAACATGTTTGGTGAGCCTTACTTGTTCGGTTGTCCTGGTTTAGAGGGTTCTTATTGGTTGATTTAGCTTCTAGAGTAAGGAGGGGGTAAGTCCGTTGGTGGAAGGTTTGCGGGCGTTCGAGGAGTTTTAAGTAATCTTTTGGCGAGTGACCACGTTTGTTCTTCACGGCGATTTTAACCGTTCGGAGTCTTGTTTTCCGGATCGGCAATTTTCCTTGTCGCTAGTGAGTGAGTGAGCGTATGTCGCGCTTTGTTTGTGGTCACGTTGTGGGTTGAAACCTCCAGGACAGCTACGTAAGTAATTTTTACAAGTTTTCTCTAGTTAGGTTTTTCAGTAGGGTTTTAGTAGTTAGGGTAAGATCCACCAAGCATGCGCGGTTAAAACTTGTTTCCTGTTTGTAGTCACTCTTCTAGTGACAGTTCTGAGAGTGCTTTGTTTTCTATTTAAAAAAATTTGTAAAAAAGGAAAATGTTTCAAGTCACTAAAAGCTGGTTATTTATTTCTTTTCAGATCTCCCGGAGGCAATTTTGATTTGCAACTTTAATTTTGATTTTCAATATTGATTTTGATTTTAAATTTTGATTTTCAATTTCAATTTTCAATTTTGAGATATTTTCAATTTTCTAAATTTTTGAATTAAGAATTAATCAATAAAAAAAGGTTCTGGTCTGAAGATATTTGATTTGTTTTTGATTTTTAATTTATTTGTGTTCCTTTAATAAAAAAAAAGAATGCTCTTTTATTTTCGTTATTATTATTATTTGTTGAAGTTATAAGAAGAAAAATAAACACCATTTTTATCATTGAAGAAGTTTTATTTTCATCTCTCATTTAAGTTGTTCAACATATCAAAAATAAATAGTAGCTTTAAGTTAAGGCTACAAAATGTTAAGGAATATTTCATGCGTTTAACTGGAAATCGTCAATAATTAGGAAAACATATAAATTCAAAGACAGACACTGATATAAACTGCATTATACACATTCCAAAATATAAAAATTTTTAATATTTATACTGTACAATAAAAAGTTTGTTATACGATTTTATATTAACATTATTTGACATACGTATATAATATTTGGAAATATTAATTAAAAGTTTAGAAATCAATTATGCATAATAGTTTCTCTCAGTTAGAAAAACAGCTCCAAAGTTAAAACAATTATTCTTTGGTCAATATATTCATTTAACTCCTTTTACTTAAATTTTCATAAATTACGTGGTCTTATTGTCTATTATTGATATTGACAAACCTGCGTAATGCTTTGTACGGTGGTTTTTAATTTAAATTATAATATAAATAAATAAATATTGTTACCCAATTTACTAAGAACTTCAATTAAATGTTTATGAAAACAATAGGGCAAAATAAAATATCAATAATAGTTAAAAAAATTATTCATTAATCCAAATTATTTTCTGAATATATTATAGTTACCTATTTCCAATTTAATAAAATCTCTCTCTCTCTCTCTCTCTCTCTCTCTCTTCTCTCTTCATTAGTCAATAGTATATAGTGTATATATCGACTTGGTAGAACACAAGTGATTAAATTTTAATTGGATATAATAAACGTATAATGGAGATTTATTTATACTATATTAGTAAAATGATAATACTACAATAATATATATCCTTAAAATTATATCATAAGTTAATTAAATGCAATTTAGATTTTTTAATTGAAAAATACTTAGGTTGAACTCAATCGAAACGTCGGGTTTTTTCACGCAATGACAGAAAATTGTTCCAACCATCCTTGTTCACTATTATTGAACGTTATACTTAATTTGTTTAATATTAAAGAATAAAATAATTAAAAATTTTATGTTAACAAGATTTACATATCTAATTATGAATTTCAATTACCTGAACATTTACAGCGATGGATCAATTTCCCCAATAAACTTACCGTGCCAATTATTGCTTGCAGGATCCGGTGAGGTTGTTCCTTAGTTCACAACACCACAGAGATTGAAAACTTTGCCCGTGACAACCTGTCGAATACCTTAAAGGTAACTAACTATAAGGGGTTTGTTACCACCTTGTTCAGCAAAGTTCTGTTGCAAATATAATTAGTTAATACAGTATATTGGGTTAATATGTTGCTATAGATAGTTTTGTTACGCTGTAAGCTATTGACTTACGGATCACATTTTTTCAAAATATATAAGACGTTTTGCCATGACATTTGGCATAAACATTCTTTTTTGTATGATATCAGTGGACTTATTAAGGTGAGTTGACACATTCTAATGCATATTGATTGGTCTGCAATATGGGGGAGGGAGACTTTTTCCGTTAATTCACTACCACTACCTTTTCCGTTACTTCATTACCACTACTTTTTTTTCGCAATAACGGTCAGGTTAGGTTACGTTAGGTGGCTACTAAAGTTGATCACAAACTGGTTAATCCAATAATTGTCTAACCACCGAATGCGCTCTCCGCGTGTAACTTCTTGGAAAGCGATAAGTTAATGCCAGTGATATCGGATTTCAAGTGGACAACGAATACCACAGTGGTCGTAAAAACTATTGGCTAATAGTTTTTAGAGTAATAGAATATTTATCAAGTGGTGGTGAAATAATGGAAACAAAAAGAGAAGTGGTAGTGAATTACCGGAAAAGATCCGGGGTGGGAGCTCCCAATAATTGATGCCTGGATTTTATTGTTTAAGTGTTATATCTGTGTTTTGAGAAAAACTTTTCTTGATATTTTCACCCATGACTCTACCCTAGTGCATCCGGGACATTGTTGACAGTTCCTCAAACTAGAGCCTGAAACACATGTGTCAATGGTTTGAAGGTCAGTTTTTATGGCTTATTTTACTTTTTAAGTAGTTTTATTTGTGTTTCCTTTTATTAAGTATCAAAGGGATTTTATCTAAGGGCCACGTGAATGGTTCTTAAATAGTTCTCATTATTAAGCTTGTTTTGGCATACAAATATTTTATTTTTTAATCTACATATTTTTTCATTGGTTGACATTCAATAACGAAGAAATACATTTTCCTTCCAAATATGAAATAGGCAATAAAACAATCACTATTTTTAGCTTAATAAAACTCATATCATTGGATGGTTCAAATCTTAAATAACATTTTCATATGAATGTGTTGTTATGAAAGATAATATAATTTTGAACACTTTAAAAAAAAAAAAAACAAGTATTATTCTTTTGGCTATTGTACAAGAACATATTCTTTCACCAGTTTATTTAAAGTAAATCAACTTTCATCAGTTTTAATTGTTGTCTTAAAACATATCTTTTCTTATGAAATCCAGGTATAAAAATTCGATGATTTCCCTTTACTTCATTGTTTCAAAATGAAATAGTAAAATGTTATATTTAAATCACTTTTGGACATGCAAAACTGCAAAGCTAAAGGTCTCAGTCACTGAATGTAACTGAGTGTAGTTATATTACGAAAGTGTCAGTAATTGATCATTCGTACAGAACTTTTTTTATTTTCTTCTTTTCCTAGTACTATTTCCACAATTATATTATTTATCTAGATTGTTTTATGGCACATACGAACACATGCTAATAGATTTTGTACTTGTTAAACATAACCTTAAAGTTATACGTGTTACAGAATGTTTGTGTAATTTTGATCATCACTAATAATTTTACCACAAAGACATTTCCATACCAACGTCTAACAATATGTGAAAATCAATATCTGGATATATAATTTTATACAACTTGGGTGTTAAAAGTTTGTTTATTTTCTTCCTTAATTAGTTACTTGTTATTTTTTTATCTGCGAAAAACTCTTGATCTATGTGTATTTCTCGTATTAAATTCTAGATCTGCTTTTCTGCCTACTATCTATTTTCTCTTTCAAAAACAAATTGTTAGAGGCTAACAGAGTTATTAAAATATATATATTTTTTGTTTTTAATGTTTTTGTTTTAAAGATCATCATAGAATCAATTTAGTATTATGGAAATTTCTATCTTTATTTTACCTTATACCTTCTCAGTTTTCTTTAGGTATCTTTGATCTCAATTGTAGCTCTACCTCTAATCATCCCCTTACTGCCGTAGTTCTTTTATGTATCTTGAGTGTGAATCTTATTTGTTCTCTTTTGGTGCTCAAGTTTTATATTATTAATTATTATTATTATTTATTATGTCTTAAAGTTCGTCCATGTATTCCTGTATTTAGTTTAGCTATTTTGATTTAGTCTTTAGTTTGCTTAGATAGTTATTTTATTTATGAAATTTTAATCAAATATTAAATTCTCTTGTTTTTAATTTCTAATGAAAAATAATATTTACTGTTAAATGTGACTTTTTTTTAATTTAATAACCTATGAAATAATCAAGTAGGATAGATATATTTGTATTTTTTTTAAGTTAAAAATATTAATCTACATTTTTGGGAGTACTTCTATTCAAAAGTTAAACAGTTGACTTTTATAGTATTATATGTTGTAAATATTATTACTACCAATATAATTTGCATTATATTATTTTATATTTTTTTTCAATTGTTTTTTCCTCTTTAAAAACTGTATGCTATACTATACAATAGAGCAGCAAAAATCATATAATGCCACTAAAATTAACTTCCCATCCAAAACTAGGTTATATAGTTTTAAAAGAGTTGTTTTAAATGATTAAATGATAGAAGCCAATTTTCACTCATTAATTCATAGGATTAACCGTATTTTAAGGTAAATTTGCTTTTTTTTCTTTAAGAAAAGGGCTATTTTAAAGGAAGTAAAACAACCAAGCCAGAACAATTATATACCATTTTAATCTGCTACTTAGTTCCAAAACATTAGTCCCTGGAGAGAAGAAATATTACCACTGGAGTAATCAAACCGAGATAAGTTATTTTCACTTTGTAAAGTGACAAAAATACATTTGCATAAATACAGCGTTCCGTCTTCCATGTAAAACGATTGTCAGCAATGCATTTGTTTTCGGCTGAACTTTATATTGCTTTAATACTGAGAATTCCTTCCAAAATTGATATTGCAAAATTCCAATGGGACTGGTTAATTATTAATATATATGAATGAAATGTAATTGAAAATTCCAGTCAAAACATGAATTTGTATTCACCTTACATATGGACTATCTGGAAAGTATTATTAACTTGTAACAATAAACAATAATACAATCCTCGATTGAAATGGAATAATAAAATGCATACTATTTTTAATTTAATACTTATAATTATTTAATTTGTTAAACATTAACATATTTTATCGTTAAAGGTTTGTACATTTTACTATAGTTTATACATTTATTCAAATATCCCTTTGTATTTATTTGCAATAAAACTGCATATAACAATTAATTGTATATTTAATCATGTCCTAAAAATGCTGTGAATTATACTACAACTTCTGGTTAAGTAATATTTTGAAATTTAATTTTTCGACAAACATTTTGTGGTATACTTGATTATGATTGACAGTTAAATATTTATTGATTCTTATAAAAAATCCTGTAGGCCTAATTTATTTATTACGAATTATATTTTAGGTTAATATTGTTAGATTATTATTTATTTTGAAGTTAATTACAAATTGTCTAGTTCACACTAAATATAGGCTATTATTAATTTTAAATTTAATCCCTTACAACATGAATATATTCTTGTTTAGTGAGAAATACCTTATTATAATACATCATCATAACTTGCTTATATGGATTTTACTTGGCCTTTAAAGTGGTGAATGTAAATAACAAAATCGAAATCAAGTCATTAATTGCCTTCAGTTGGTTATCTAAGGCATACATGAAATATTAGAGATATATTTGATATCTTTTCAGTTTTTATTTTTAAATATATTTAAATACCTTACTGCATTTTCTAGTTTACTTAATATGTCAGCTATATTCTTAAATACCTCAGGCAATTTATAAAGTCTTGAAAAATAATAGTTTCATCAAGAATCTTATATTAAACTGTAAAATTCAATAAAATAATTCTTTTGTTAAAACACTCCCTCATGTTGTCTCACTGTACTACTGAATACAAAGTGGTAACGACGTGCAGTGGTATATAATTTTTTTATATATATTTCTTACTTTTATATCCTGCAAAATTTATAACCCAATGAGTAAATTTTAAAATATTACTTCTCATCCATGATGTATTTTGCAATTTAAAAAACACATATCATGTTTTATTTACATCCAAAAGTTGGCATGCACAAACACAACGACATATCAGGTTTCAGGGACGTATACTTGTTTTAAATGCTTAACAAACGCATTGAAAAATGTGAAAAGTCCATCATAAAATATGGCACTTCGACTTTGTTGTATTTTATATAGCTACTTTTGTACTTTTTTCTGAACGAACTTATTTTAATTTGATTTTCTATTTGTATTATGTACATAATTTAAACTAAGACAGTGAAATTCACATCATTCTATAGTATATGTTGTGCACAATACATTTCAATTACAGTTGACGATAGTTATTTGAAATTCCCAGTTAACAAAAAATTCCTGCATTTATTTATAAATTGTTAACAAATATTATCGCAAAAGTTCAAATTACGTGATGTTCCATCAATCCAAAATTACAACCCGCTGTTAATGTACAAAGGTAATGTAATCAAAGGGGATCACCATTGTACTGTTTGGGTGGGTGGCTCATCAACTGTACATGTTAGGGTGGGTGGGTGGGTCATACCACTGTGTGTGTGGGCATCACCAATGAAGGTGTTTGGGTGGGTGGATGTGTGGGTGATCACCACTGTACTGTTAGGGTGGGTGGGTCATGACCACTGAACGTGTTTGGGTGGGTGAGTGGGTCCACGCCATATAAAGTATTAAATGGTAGCCTAAGTATTTCAACATTTCTAGGCGTGTAAAACTTATTTGCACCACTGATACTGGATAATAAAGATAATTATAATTGTATAGTTAAGAGTAACGTAAGCGATAACTTTGCCAAGAACTAATGAACTATTCGATAAGGTAGTTAATGTACAAAAGGGGTGTTAATCAAACAAAATGTAAATATAAAAAATGTCGCAAATTTAAAAACTGTTCAGCAAATTTATCTTACCGCCATTTTCATACTACTCATGTACGATGATCCGACCTCAAACATAAAAACACTGGGCTGTACTACAGTAATATATGAAAACAAACACCACTTACGAGGAAATATATTTTAGCAATGAGTCGACCCCACAGGTACTGCTAATGGAGGTCCTTGGGCGAACGTTGATTGCACCGGTCATCAAAACTAAACCTGGTACACCGTAAACTGGCTGATATTAGCTAGCGAAAGAGCACTGAGGGCATCTCTATACCTGGGTTTACGGTGTGTTACTTGTTAAATATAACAAAATCACTGGGGAAAATATCAATGGCCGGATCGACGGCGCGTAGGCCTTACCTGAACGTCACATTGTAAGAGTAATTAAGTTATCATACATAAGATTTGTAAGTACATCATCTTTAAACAAATAGATTATATCCTAAACTGAAGTAAATGGTTACATTGATCAAAATAGAGCTAAAAAAGTCTACAGAGTATTCATTCAACTAATTTGTAAAAATGTTTGTAAGTTGTAAGTCGTTGTGAATGTTATTACATTAAAAAAGTACTTGCAACACAATTTTACATTGATTTACTAATATTTGCAATGGCAAATTGGCAAAATAGTAATCCTATTAATATAAAAAATTACAAGAATATGTCATATCTACCGATGATATTAAATTGTATGAATATATGTCCCGCTACGAAAAATTATCGGACAAAATACTTCTGCAGTGCTTATATATCAGTATACACAAAACAAATTACTTGTTTTTTATTAATTTAATCTTACCAATATCACTTACATAATATTTATCGATTTAAATTTACAATTTTAATGAACGTATTTTCCACTTCATGCAATGACCTATCATTATCACTGTGAGTGATTGGTGGGTGGGTGGGTCACTGTGTGTTTATGAGTGGGCGGCTGGGTCACTATCACTGTGTGTGTATGGGTGGGCGGCTGGGTCACTATCATTGTGCGTGTATGGGTGGGCGGGTTACATTAGCATAGCTTGGGCGGGATTCACTCATAGCACTAGACTAGTATTCAAACTAAGTAATATGTATTTGGCATATCAAGGCAAAATATATAGTTTACAAATACCTTTGGATTCTAAAAAAAATGCATTTAACTTGAAAATGCTGTAAGTATTGAGTGTGCAAGGGGTTGTTTGATAAATATGAATAAGAACGCATCGAAGTAACTTTAGTACAATTTTAAATATTTGAAATAAATGATAGTAAATATAATATTTATAATATTTGTAGTCATCAGTTTTCTAGATACATCTAAAATTAATATATAGATGAAAAAGTATTAAGTCATAGGCATTAATTATTGTGGAGGTGGATTCGAACGGGGAAAAACTCGTTTTACAATATTTGAAATTAGCAAAGATGTTAATTTTTTTTTATTTTTGATCAAAAGCTTACTATATAATACCAAATTGATTTTTAGTAGGTTTTTGCAAATAATCTAAATTTGTTAGTTTCAGATGTCATATTTTTAAAATGCTGCTTCCTTTAACACAAAAGGCCAAACACATAATTATTGAATATTATATTAAATATATTAGAGTAATGCAATAAAAATGTGTGTATTTTATTAAATACTTCCTATTAATGACAGAGCTTTTAATAATCCTGATTTTTTTAAATTAAAAATTAAATGGTATTAGGAAGTGTCCTAGAATAGTTTATTTGAGTTGAACCATAAATGTATTTACATTATAATAAATATTTGTGGTATCTCTCAGGTACTATAAATTCTTCTTAAAAAGGAGTTAAAACGTTAAAGTTTTAATGATGAGAGTTTTTGAAAGTTTACAACATTATCAACCCGGGATATTGTTTTATTTGAGGGGATCTTGAGATGGAAAGAAAAGACTTTGCCTTCAGTAATAAACTAATCGTCAATACAAGTTTTCTTTACCCTTATTTATTTTTATAATGTTGCTAAAATTTATATCCAAGCCTTTTGAAACTCTATTTCTGTGCACTTACATCAATAATTAAATAAATTAACGTTACAAATTTGTATAAGTTTCATCTCTTGTGTATTTAATGAATAATATAAACAGTGCGATTTTTCAAAACCTAAGTAATACTGTTTTTAGATACCAATCCTGGCATAAATAAAAGACTGTCTGAACCAATTTGATCAAATAATGTTGTATCCTGGGTGTTTCTAGATTGGATTGTTGAAACAATTAGTTTCATTGCAAGCAAAAAAGGAAAAAAGGAATTTTAAGATCACTCGTTCAGAATTCAACACACATTTTTACTTTCAATAGACCAATACATAGTATTTGTTTGTCAATTTCAATAAACTACTCTTAAGCATTTAGACCGACGATTAAAAAGTCAAATAAATACTAAATGTATGTTAGTAACTAATGTAATCATACCCTTAGTATGATTTAAATTACCCTTCTAGTTTTTCATAAAACTTTCATCATGTTACCACATAAATAAATATTGGACTTTCACAACTACATCCATAAATCGTATACAAGTCAAGTATGTGGCTGAATAAATAGTTTGACGTTTATTAGATATGAACTTTGCTTTAGCAAATAAAAAAATATTTTCAAGTTTTTTTGTGATATATCAGCCTTTACTTGAAAAGGATTAACACAAATTTTTAACAGTGAGAAAATAGTCTCGTTCTTAGGTGTTCCAATTACCTTAATCTACATTAAAATGTGGACTACATACGGGAGTATAAGTCGAGTCTTATTGAGTATCAGAACCTTTTACAACCTTTTAGTTACAAACAGGTTGACTGGATTTGAAAATAACATCTTCTAACAAATAGCTTCTGCCAAAATAACATCTTCTAACATATAGCTTCTGCCAAAATAACATCTTCTAACATATAGATTCTGCCAAAATAACATCTCCTAACATATAGCTTCTGCCAAAATAACATCCTCTAACATATATATTCTGCCAAAATAACATCCTCTAACGTATAGCTTCTGCCAAAATAACATCCTCTAACATATAGCTTCTGCCAAAATAACATCCTCTAACATATAGCTTCTGCCAAAATAACATCTTCTAACATATAGCTTCTGCCAAAATAACATCTTCTAACATATAGCTTCTGCCAAAATAACATCTTCTAACATATAGCTTCTGCCAAAATAACATCTTCTAACATATAGCTTCTGCCAAAATAACATCTTCTAACATATAGCTTCTGCCAAAATAACATCCTCTAACATATAGCTTCTGCCAAAATAACATCCTCTAACATATAGCTTCTGCCAAAATAACATCTTCTAACATATAGCTTCTGCCAAAATAACATCTTCTAACATATAGCTTCTGCCAAAATAACATCCTCTAACATATAGCTTCTGCCAAAATAACATCTTCTAACATATAGCTTCTGCCAAAATAACATCCTCTAACATATAGCTTCTGCCAAAATAACATCTTCTAACATATAGCTTCTGCCAAAATAACATCTTCTAACATATAGCTTCTGCCAAAATAACATCTTCTAACATATAGCTTCTGCCAAAATAACATCCTCTAACATATAGCTTCTGCCAAAATAACATCTTCTAACATATAGCTTCTGCCAAAATAACATCTTCTAACATATAGCTTCTGCCAAAATAACATCCTCTAACATATAGCTTCTGCCAAAATAACATCTTCTAACATATAGCTTCTGCCAAAATAACATCCTCTAACATATAGCTTCTGCCAAAATAACATCTTCTAACATATAGCTTCTGCCAAAATAACATCTTCTAACATATAGCTTCTGCCAAAATAACATCCTCTAACATATAGCTTCTGCCAAAATAACATCCTCTAACATATAGCTTCTGCCAAAATAACATCCTCTAACGTATAGCTTCTGCCAAAATAACATCTTCTAACATATAGCTTCTGCCAAAATAACATCCTCTAACATATAGCTTCTGCCAAAATAACATCCTCTAACATATAGCTTCTGCCAAAATTATTCTTAACATGTAAACACAAAATAAATCAATTTATAGTTTACACACTAATGTTTAATATGTGTAACACTCAACTGTCTCACAGAGTGCTACAAGAGCTGTGAGACCAAGAACCTTAAGTGAAATGCATAAAAATGGAAACCATACATGAACTTTTATGAGCTCCTGTATGATAAAAGCTATCCCTCTAAACGTTATTTTAAGATCCGTTGGGTGGGAGTCTTTCACTCATACGGAAGTGCATCAAAATGCTGTTGTTTCATAACAGCAGCACACGATGTAACCGGTTGCGGGAAATCCATACTTTACAGTAATACGACCCCCCCTCCCCCAATGAGCCAAACCATCAATCCAACAGGTACCACTTGGAGGGAGTCCCCGCCACTCATTATGGGTCGGAACACTTTAGATGGGGTGGATATTAAGTTCATCATTGATGGTGTGATATTTTGTGGTGGGTTCCATTAATTACTGATGTGATTTGAAACTACCACTACCTTATTAACTGTGAAATACCCAGTTGTAAAATTTGAATCTCATACAAATTTGGAATTTAAAGAAATACTAATAGTTTTTTTCTTCGATTAATGAAATCGTTTGCCCACAAATATTAGTTTCTTCTATATGTTTACAAAAATTTTTAGAACTAATATTAAATTCCTCGTAAAATTGATATTTAGTGATGTTTAGTTACCATGGAAATGGTAATACCATAAACATTTATTTAGCTAATTGTAAATTATGCTAACATTTAAATAAGTGATTAATTTTGAATTATTAGCTAAGTAAATACTACGTAAAATTATATTTCAATATGATATTGATATCCGTATTTTCAGTTATGTATTACGTAACGAAAGTAATATAACTGTGTAAATATTAATATGACAGTTAATAATGACAGAGCCTATACAGGCTGGTAGGTTAAACACCTAACATTATGCCACGGGAGTTCAAGAGATTACACGTTATCATAGTATTTAACTGAACGATGACATCAATGTCTATAAAGAAATATATATTATTCATAAAGTAAATATTAAAATAATGTAAATAAATTGTTGGGGAAAGCATGACAATATGGATAGTATTATTTATATGTGAACATGATAAATATACTATACTTTCTACACTTACTGTAAGATAATTCGAGCTATTTTTAATTGACTCTTATATTAAGTGTAAAACCATTTATTTTTATAGTAAGGGTCATATACTACATAAATAAATTACTTTAATTGACATAATAACTATTTAAAATAAAAAAAGATATAGAAGGTCAAACAAGAAACCTTCACAGCAGAAACAGACTGTTTTGGTATTTGAACCAAACAGCGTAATAGCTCCAGCGTCAAGAAATGTGAGTAGTTCAAAACAGCTGACCGGGATAATATCATCTATTTGTCCTGTAGTGCGGCCAGCTGTAGCCTACTTCTTGTTGCTATTTATACTTATTGTATTTTGAAATGTTGTAAAGTATTACTATTTCTTTGTCTAAAGTTTATATTAAATTAGTTTTGCATAACCGTTCCATTTACATAACTAAATGATCCGGGAAACGTTCATTAAAAGGTTCAATAGATTTACAGGTCTATAAAAACTCTACATTTGGTGTTCGACTGGACCAATATAATGAGGTTGACAATATAAATAAATCAAGACAAGCGTATAAAAACTGTATATTCGTTTCTTTTTATGGAAATGAAAAATTTACAAACACATTTATAAAATTGTTTTAAAGTTACTTTCAAGCATTACACTGTAAATAATGGTATCAATAAACAATCTGCATTAACAATTTTAATATTTTAGAGTGACAAAATTTCATGTGATCGACGTTTTATTGTAAAATTAATTATAACTCACTAGTAGTGTTGTATGGATTTCCATAGGAATGTTAATGTATTTAACTCTCTAAATGTATTCAACTCTCTGAATGTATTCAACTTTCAGAATGTATTCAGCTTTCTGAATGTGAACCAAATTATTCTTGAATTAGGAATCATAAGTTAAGTTATTCTTAAAACGATATAAATACAAATATTCTCTACGATAGAGTGAAACTATACTATAACATGATTTTAACAATTTCTCTAAAACTTAAGTTTATTTTCAGTTTCTTTTGATATCCTCATGATTAAATGGATTTTAAAAATTATGTTCTTTGAGCAAAGCTATGAAATGTTAGCGTTTTCTTTTTTTTTCTATTCCGTCAGTAGTTTTATTCATATTAAAATCTGTTTCTTTCACTTAATCGGCTGTTCTGGTTGTGTTGCTGTCTGACCAACTTTATAAATCAAAACCCATTATGCCTGAATATTATATGTTAAACGAGATTTTCGCTTGATTCATGCCTTTAATTTTTAGGGGTTTTATTCTTCTACGCTATGGCGTAAATTATTTGTATTTTAACCCTAATTTCACCCTACGATTATGTTTGTTTAACAAGTAGGATTCAATTGATATTCTTATACGTAAAAAAAAGTTCATTTCAGCTATTATGTCAGTGAATTCTTTGACACTTTTATTCCTTCTAATATGTTTTTAATAATCTTGTTTTCTCGTGTTCAGTTTCCTTATCGTCCTATTTATTTTGCAGTTTATTATAGAGTTTCTAATTGGTGTAATAACTGATGAAAACACAAATCTGTAAATATAAATATTAAATTAATTTACGACGTTTATAATTTATTTTTTTTTTATAATAAAACTAATTTTCTAGCATATTATTTATAAAAAACTATAAGCATATTAATTTATACTTCTTTTTTAAATAATATTTACAATATTATAAAAATTATTCGTCACCGATTACCTTTAAACATAGTCTGCATTGAACCTCCTATATTGGATGTAATCAGGTGAAGGCTGTTAGTTCAATCTACGTCATCCACGAACTTCGTAGTTGCTGATTAGTTTGTGATTGACAATGAAATTACAATTTGCATTCTTTAGTAGTATAATATGTTTTTTTTATATTTGTAGATTGTTTTCGTCAAATTCACGAAAAATCAATTAATTGTCAACATCTTCACAAAACTAACAAATCAAAACAAATAAACATTTCAATCAAATTTAAAAAATATTAATGGTTTTTAGATGTCATGTCATTATTAGTATATTTTTAATGTTTTTACACAACCTAAAATGTTGAGTCATTATGAAATGTTTATAATTATTAGGGACCTGTCTGTTATATTACATTATACGATAGAAAAATGTGAACTGTATAATTTACGTACCTAAATGGAAAGAACTACATATAATAAATTAAAGAATAATTGTAAATAATACGAGATAGGTTCTATAATTTTGGATGTGATCGCACTGTACCTTATTGGACGTGGGATAAACGTGAAATTGCGAAGTTACGTAAAACCACCCATTGTGCAATAACACCTTCTTTCAAACGGACATGAGGGTTGAAGATAAGGTCTTGCTATGATCTGGATAAATGACTTTAATTTAGTTTAGATATACTTTAGAATATAACCATACATTTGAAATGGATACAAATTTTAAATAAGTATCTCTAAATATTATAAAAAGTAAATAATGTTAATGTTGAACAGTATATGTACATTACTAATACTGAAAAAAATTAGAAAGTTTTTTACCAAACTAAAAATTGACCTTTTCTCATTATATTGAATCACGTTTATCATTACAAAATATGTTTTTTATTTTTTTTTCAATTATTTTTATCTCAAATTAACAACACATAAACAAAGTTACGATCAGAAAACGAATATGATTATTACAGCAAGAAAACTACTGGCAAAATAAACATCATAAAAATTTAAACTTATTATATATAATATATTTGCAATCATGTAATATGTTATTTTGTTATTCTTTTTATTTACTGTCTATATTATTATTCCTAAAAATGTAGTAAATATAATTAGTATATCTCTCAATTTATTTATTTATTTATTCATAAGACGCCGATCGTCAAGATATGGGTGAATATGGATTTCGAATGAGTGTGATGAGTGTACATGATCGAATGTAGTCATTGTTACAAACTAAGGCCGACTATTCCTTAGAAAGTGTCATTAATTAATAGCCCAATGACAAATGAACAGCCGGTGGTTATCAGCTGATCCTTCTCAAAATGTATTGACTCTGATTGGGATCGAACTGACAACCTTTAGCACATAAAGCTGGAATTGAACCAACTACGCTACCGACCAATGTAGTTTAATTAGCTTTAAGCTAGAGGGATAAATATGTGAGCTGTATGAGAAAAAAGATATTATAACTGCAATGATATAAATAAATAAATAAAATAGATTCATATACATTTCCTAAGAATCATGTTCATGGATTAAATAGAAAGGCCTGAGATGCATCTTTGACACTTATTCATCATTTTCTTAGAGTGATAACGTAGGCCATATGGGTTTTTTAAGTATGTATAGGATTGGACCAGATGTATTTTGTATTTGTGAACGATACGTAACACATACAAATATATTCACAATATCTAGTAATACTACGCTGATTTGTTTTCGGTAAATAACGTTTATTACACTCATACCAAAAGGATTCGTACATGAAATCAATCACTATACAATGGTAATTGTACATTTTGTACTTATACTGACATACATTTTTGATTGTGACTGGTCCATATAAATATTGTAGTTTTGAGGGTTTTAAAACATGTAAAAGTTACACAAATCATCGTTATTACAAGATAAGTACAAAACGTTTAAATAATACGGTGATACATTTTGGTAGACTACATTTACCAACCTCAGACCAAAGGGATACTGAAAGAAATCAAACACAATACTGAACTGTTTGTCCATTTTGTACCTATATTGCAATAAATTTGTGTTGTGTGATGTTCATTTGTCTTGTATATTACGTAATAAGCTTACTGTATTAAGATCAAGTAGGCGCTGTGTAGGCAATTAACATACATGCGGGGAGAAGTCCTGTACCCAGATTGCCTATACAGCGCCGTTACATCTTAAAGTGACTAAATGAAAATGTTGATTTTGTTCAATCACGGTGGATTCGGATAACGTTGATGATTTCGCTCATGCACGATTTTTGTTTTTTTAAGAGTATTTTAATTTTTTATCCTTTTTAATGATAGGCTAGGGAACACCCCTGCACTATTCACGTGCTAATCCCGTCACTCGCTGTGCTCGTTACGCCTCGGCCTTCGGCCCCGGCATGCGACTTTTAAATTCAAATATTCAAATAGGTTAAATTGTTGAATGAAAAATAAAAACCACCCCTTCTTATTTTCTGTGTACAGTATTTTAAATATTAATAATTTCAAGTGTGATAAACGAAAAAATCTTTAGTTATGGATTTAAATTATTTTATAAAAATCTTTAAATACAATAAATAATTAGTAATTTTAAGAAAAATCCAGTTTAATTTCCTTTCATGATTTATTTGTGTATTATTAATTAGTTTTAAATTTGTACTTTAATGTTGTATGAAATTGGTTTTAAGTAATTCAAAATACATAATGTACGTTTAGTTAAGTATCTCAGTGAGCAATAATTGAGGATCAATGAAGTGTGGGACATTAAGTGATTACCTGTGTCATACACTTTCACACCATTAGGCGCAGACATCGATTTGTACACCAAATGAACAGTATCAAAGTTACGAAGAAAGACATTGTCGAAGCGATAATTTCACTTTGTTCCTTGTCAATTATTGATGTTTATTTAACAAGTTACTAACAATGTTAAGCCTTTCCCAATGTTTTATGTGGCATAAAAATTCATTAAGTGGTAACATTTATACACTTAAAAATTCATCTTTATTTATTTTAAATAATACATTTTACAAATCATAATAAATTAGGCTAAACTTAATTTTGACTGTTGATTACTATTTATTTTTACACCTGACAGTTTTACAGTATGTAAAAGACGTAACTGCCCTTTTATAAGCACAACCTACTCTATAGCCTATATTATGCATGTTTGTTCAGTCGAGAATGTTTAAAACAACTAATAATGTGTAATATTTTGGAACTGATAATGGATGATAATGCCTCTATTACTGACATTAGTACTAATAAAAATAACGTTGTAATGATGTTCAAGGTCATTATGATGAACAAATTTAGCACCTATTTTGTACATTGTGATGACGCATTTTTGCACCTATTAAGTACATTTTGTCACCAGTATGTGGTTAACTGGTTTTGCAGACATTGCGTGCATTGTGATAAAAAATGTTGCATCTATTTTGTGCATTGTGATAAACCAAAATTGCAGCCATTGTGCGCAATGTGATGAACCAGTTTTGCATCCATTGTGTGTATACATACACCCACTGTTTAAAACTTTTAAAACCCACTGATCTATCAGTGAGATGAACCAGTTCTACAGCCATTGTGTACATTGAGATGAACCAGTTTACACATATTCTGTACATTGTTATGAATAAGTTTTACAGCCGTTGTGTAGATGTACTGATAAAGTGTTTCTTTTTCTATTACATACTTAGTGATTGAAAAGCTTTTGTGTGCGTTGGGATAAGGTAGTTTTGCAGCCGTTGTGTGAATGTGGTGGACCAGTTTTACGCTTATTGTGATTGTTGAGATGAACCAGTTTTATAGTGATTGTGTGCATTGTGATGAAACACTTTTGCACCTATTGTGTACATTGTGATAACCCAGTTAATTGTGTCCATTTATATGCACCAGATTATAAAGGTTTTGTGTGCGTTGGGATATAGTAGTTTTGCAGCTGTTGTGTGAATGTGGTGTACCAGTTTTACGCTTATTGTGATTGTTGAGACGGACCAGTTGTATAGTGATTGTGTGTATTGTGATGAACCAGTTAGTTGTGTTCATTTAGATGCACTAGATTATAAAGGTTTTTGTGCGTTGGGATATAGTGTTTTGCAGCTGTTGTGTGAATGTGGTGTACCTGTTTTACGCTTATTGTGATTGTTGAGACGGACCAGTTGTATAGTGATTGTGTATATTGTGATGAACCAGTTAGTTGTGTTCATTTAGATGCACCAGATTTTAGAGATTTTGTTTGCATTGTTGTTTTGTTGGGAACTACAGTAGTGTCCTACCCATCGTGTGCATAATGATTAACCTTTTTTGCATCATTGAATGAAATTCATTCTGTGATATGTGATGGGTCCAGTTGTTAGGCAATATGTTAAGGGTATTTTAAAACTACCACTTTTTCAATTATCAAAACATTCAATTTTTGTTTTATAAATCATTTTCATGGCTACTGTTTGGATGATATTATCATTCTTTGATCTGTATAACAAAAAAAAGAATGTTATGTATGTAATTTCTATACAAAACTGTGGAGTGTTTTACTTCAAACGTTTATACGTACAAAATCATACTTGGAAGTTTATACATCCTGGAATAAAATCTTTTAGTATATTTAAAATTTGGTACCACTTAGTAAAATTGTGATTGTTACTAAAATTCAAGTGGAGAATAATTTCAAATGTAACATATCCATTTATATCTGGGGATATATTAAATCAATTATTTATTAAATTATTTACGCTGATTTAATTTTTAAAATTTCCAAAAATATAAACATTAGTCATAATACTTGTAATATTTAAATAAGGTACGCACATATTACAAATATTCGTTTAGCAATGTGTTTTATTTGTTGCAAAAACAAAAATTATATACGCTTTCAATTGACTGTTTGATTATCGTTTAATTACTACACCTTGTTTGAGAAATACTGTAGTTACACAGAGAACAAATACCTAACTTTAGAGGTAGGTACCAGGTATCATTAAAGTGCAATCAAATCACATAATTTTCGGAAGTTTATTTGTATTTGATATGTTTGATATGTTGACATAAACTGTGATATAGTATTTAGCTACTACATAATGAGGTAAATTTCCCTTTGCGCTTCGCACTGAGACCACAAATAAATGTGTCAAACTTTGAGCAACTATCATAGAAACATTGTTTATGTTTCCAAAATCTAATATACTATGATATTTTGTGTATCATAGTACATAGTTACTTTCGATAAATGTTCTTATTGGACAGCCTTCAGAATCATTAAGTTTCTATTTTTGTTGTAAATACTTTAATAGTGCTATTTGAATAATTTGAGTTTAATCTTTCCAAACAATCTTTCTGATGCAAGATAAGATATGATCAGCAGTTTAAGGTAAAGTATATTTTTATATTAGACTTATATATATTAAGTGAATAAAAATTCATAAATTATTGTGAATTATTACGTATTATATGCTAATGTGATATATTTTACTTAGGCCTTAGTTTTATTGACAATATAATTTATTCTGGTTTAAAGGAGTGGATAAATGAACTATTAATAAGAATAATTTTAACGTTTACTGCCTAAAATATATAGTCAAATATTTATATTAAATACTAAGTTAGGTCTTAAAAAAGTTAGTATAAATTTGTATACCTATATTTTTCTATAAAAATCCATACAATATGTTTCTAGCGATGCGCCATTGTTGAAATACGAGCCACAACAATAAATGCGTATTCAATGACTTGACATTATTTCATTTATTTGGAACATAGTGAAATGTAATGTTCTGCTAACATCCAATAAAATAATGTTTAGTTTCATTCATCATAAATGTCTTACTGTATATTTAGTGATAATGAATAACATTTATTTACGTCGCGAGTTAAATATAATACAGAATTTAAATACAGTACAAACAACTAACACTCAGCTAATTCAGTACAAAATAAATACTTTCATTTTGTTCAATTATTTATAGGAACGCACGTTCTTAGTCACCCATTAACGTTTTTGGTTTTCCAAAATAAAGAACGTTTTGAATCATCTAGATCAAAGTATTATTGAGAGTCATTTTGTCTTATTGTAATGAAGGAAGTAAATGTTATCCACAATACATACAAACAAACAATACATTATTCATTGTTCATCTCTAAGTCACCGATTGTAGAGATATGGGCGAATATGAGGGGCGAATAAGTGTAATGAGTGTAGATGAACGAGTGTAGCCATTGTTACTATATGAGTTTGACTTAGCTCAGAAAGAACTATTTATTAATAGCCCAATAGCCAGGGCAACTATGGGACCTACAGCTTTACGTGGAATCCGAACCACGTAGTGTTGGTCAGATTTTCAGCTATTTGACAAGTCCAAAATTCGTTATCTTCCTTACACAACATCCGAACCTTGACTACCATCCTACACGGATACCCCAAACCTCTCTAACCATTAAGCGGACGCCGTGCCGGTACTATGAGTACCGAACATGGAACCTATGGCCTATAATCTCCCAAATTTCAATATCTACAACTGTACATACAAAATAAAGAGACTGCAACTTAAAAATAAATATTACGCTTGTTTTTTAAACGTATAATGTGGTTCAGATGAAATGTTAGTTAATATTTATGACAAAATATTCACTCATTATTCTATATTTTGGGCAATGGTGTATGATGGTTAAATATTTCACCTATTTTATTGTTTTTCAAACACATCTTTTCTTACTACCAATTTACAGGTACATGTAAGGTTTGAGTAACAATATATTGCTTGTCAACAAGAGTAATTTGGGTTTAGAATCTATAAAAATATACAAAGGAGGATATGGGCTGCCTTTAGTATTACATATCCCTGTATAGTGCAGTTAGGCACAGTAAATTGGAATTTAAAACAATGCTTTAGGCCATTAACTAATTAACTAGGTATGTGTTTATTGTGAGTTCTTGTGTTTCACCAAACAACTGTCCCCACTTCAGCTTATTACCAACCATTTACATTAGTTACCAAATTACTATGTATGTTACCAAATACATTGTTCTTGTTTCTTGAAAACATTGATAAATAGTTTTAAAAATATTTTGGCTTTAGTAGTATTTAGATAGTTTCTTGATCAGCATATATCAGCAGAAAACCTTCTTCTTTCCTTCGTGAATCCATCTGGTCTTAGAACTGTTAGTTTGATATACTGAAAGCAATGACTACAATATTTGTATATGTTGTACTTATATGTAAGTCTGTTGTGTGACGTTCACTTGTATTGTAATAGTGTATATAAGACCTTATTGAGTAAATATGATTGACGACCCACCCATACCTCACCCCTGTACGTGTAGGGTGGGTCAACACTACTGTACGTGTATGGGTGGTTGGGTGGGTCAATACTATTATTTGAAACACGTCGTCTAGTTTTCTAGTTGACGTACTGACTGATTTAAAACAAGTGGTATTAAAAACCATTTTCATTTATTGTGACTTAGTTAAAATTGTTTCTGTAAATATGCTAAGTTTCTTCTACTCAGATCCTGATGTTTCTGTGTTCGGAATAGGCAGATTTTCGGCATAGCGGGGTTCGGAATAGCGGGACTCTTCTGTTTTCCATTGTTATGTATTCAATTATAGGTCTTATTTTGGCCAAACAGTCTTTTTCCGCTTGAGTGTCTTGGTTGTTACTAAAATGCCAAAACTTACTTAGTAAAAAAATCAATCTCTTAAAATTTGATATATGTATTTTTAATGGTCTTCAAAAAAATATAAGGCTCCCCATCTATTTTTTTTTTATTTTTTTTCAGACTTGTATTTCACTTTTAAGAAACAAATTGTAACATATTCCTTTAATTGAAAAAAGAAACATTTGTAATGATTCATAGTTTAATTTCAATACTCTAATAGTTTTTTTTTTTTTGGAAATTTTATTTTGATATTATCATAGAAAATTTAAAATCTACATGTAATTTATTCCTAGTCAAAATGTAATAATTTATTTGTAGGCTAGCTAAGTTAAGTTGTTTGTGTAATTAATTTGACTTCCTGATTATAAGGAATATAAAAAAGACCAAAAGTTACAATTAATATTATAGTAAACATAACTGTGGTGTATTATTCTTATATTTTAATTTGCAATTTGCACTTTCATAACCAAGAATATATATATATATTCTCATTGTATATTGTGCTTAAAATTTTACGAAAATATATTTATAATTATTAATCATCCATACAAGTGCTTTTTTTTCTATCAAACGAGTTATCAATGTACCAAAATATATATATTTTACATTCATGTAGGTTGGTATCAATTTTTATTTTCTTTAAATGATCTAGGAATGTAGTTTGTATAAATTATAAGACAACATATTAATATATCAGATTTATCTATAACAAGAAAATTATTATTTTTAATATTTATGTATAGGTATTACGAGCCCATAAAACTTATACTAATACAGTCATATTTAAAACTGTTTGTAATTGGAAAAATTCAAAAATCAGCTAAAGAATGAGATGGTTCATTTAATCAGTCAGATTTCCATTAACTAAATTCTGCTTTATAATTTAATATAGCTTCTTTATGTAATTAGTGAATCAATATGATTGCTTTAATGAACAGTTATTGTCCTTGTAATTAAATCATACGATCGATCTCTACTATATGTATACCAAATATATCGTTACACTTTAAGAACATGCCTGTACATCTCAACAAATACTTGTCCATTGGTTACTATTTATATTCAATATTCTTTCAAACAATAAATCTATTTATAATATGTACTTCCAAAAAATTACTAATATATTGCCAAAACTTAAATTATTAAAGTTTGACATTTGTAGCTTATAGATTGCTTAATATATTTATATATATAAAAATAATAACACTTAGCAATCTTTTTGGTGTTTTTAATTTTCAAGATCGATTTCAGTCTCGTAAGACTATCATCAGTTGAAAAACAGAATATAAATAATATTTATATTTATATTCTGTTTATACTATATATATACATACATATATATGTTTATATTATATAAATATATTATATTTATATAATATAAACATATTTATATTCTGTTTTTCAACTGATGATAGTCTTACGAGACTGAAATCGATCTTGAAAATTAAAAACACCAAAAAGATTGCTAAGTGTTATTATTGTTATATATATAAATATTAAAGTTTACCCTTTACAAAAACCTAAGGCATAAAGCATTACTAAAAGGAAGCACTCTATAAGGACGTTTACTCTCCAAATGTCTTGACTAAGTAACAAATGTAACGCTGTGTGTTTAAATACGTTTTTGTTTTATCCTTTAGGTTCTTAACATTTAAAAACATTTAATAATACAACATTAAATTGTATATAAATAGTATGTGTTTTTAATTCCAAGAAAAATAACGCAATATTTATTTAACTAATAATGTTGTTGCTGTTACAAGAAATTCAAATAAGAGACTGCTATCATAGTAAGATGAAAATAGAACAAGAATAACTTAATTACAAGTGTGAGCTTGTGTGATTGTGTGCTTCAATAAACACCACTCTCTTGTCTAGGCTGAGCTAGGGGAGGGTCATTGTCGGGTCCAAAAACTTAAATAAAACTTGGTGGACAACTATTTAAGTTACATAAATATGGTTTTTATAGATAAACTATATGTATTTATAGTTTAATACTACTGTACGTACATAAGTGGGTCAATAGCATTGCAGCTTTATGGGTGGGGTAATTTATTTAACAATGTGTATTCATTCCTATTTTTACTCTAACATTGCTTTGTTCACGAAATTATAAACATTCCCAATTATTAACCATGCTTTATTTTTTTGAATACACAGATAAACTTAACAACTGGTTCCTTAAGATTAAACTTTTGATGAGTGTGAAAATACTCATACACAGAGCGCTTTATTTTGAACCCCATGCAATGCCAATATATAATTTTTTATACTATGGGTTATATTTTTATATAACCCATTATATAACAATTATATTCTCATTCCTGCAATGCCAAAGATGGAGCATTGCAAGGATTTTATAGAAGATGAAAACATTGAAGGGGTTTTATTTAATTGGAATAAAAAATATTTGATAGAACTTCAGTAACGTAAATATCATTTTAAAATATCATATGATTCTTAAATTTAATTTATTAATTTGAAATGTTTTCTTCTCTCCCAGCCAACAGAGTATGAAATCCTTAAGAAAACAGTTGAGTGAGCCCCTAATATATTTAATTATTTTACAATACATCACAATCTACCTTAAAGAGTTACCTCTCTTACAATAAATTAACATATATTTTCGTGAAAAGACTTAAATAATATCTAATGAAAAAATACTGTCAATGTTGAGTCAATAATGTTAAGTCAATAATGATGTAGGTGGAAATAATTAAGGTAGATCTTTTTGTGATTAAAGAATATTTTGTTATTTACGTTTTTGTTGTTTCGTTTCATGCAGTGTACGCTGTCACTTGAAAAATGTATCCTATCTTTTGCAATACTATAACATCAAAACCTGCTTGCAAATAACAAAATAATATATAATTGATGTAGATTTTAGAACGTGTCATTATAGAAGTTACGATGGCTGCAATCAACGTAGACACTACTAGAGAAGTCTAGGGTGTCCATGTTGGATGGTAGTCAGGGTTCTGATGTTGTGTCAGGAAGAGAACAGAGTGGCAGACTTGTCAGTTGGCTGAAAATCAGACCAACACTACGTGGTTCGGATTCCAAGTAAAGCTGTAGGTCCCATAGTTTCCCTGGCTTCTGGGATATCAATAAATAGTCTTTACTAAGCTAAGTCGAACCAATTATTTCCTAATATTACCAATGACTACACTCGTTCATTTACACTCATCACACTCATTCACCTCTCATATTCGCCAATATCTCTACGATCGGCGTTTTAGAGATAAATAATGAATAAAACTTAGGTTAGTATATGTTGACCAGAAATACATATTGCTAACCTAACTTAACCTAACATACCCGCATCTTAGTTAAAAATCTCAGTTATCATTCGTATGAAGAATGAAAGGTCATGTTCATGAGAAAATACTAAATAAAAATAATGTAACATTCAAAATTTTTGGAGTAAACAAGTTTTTCTTTTCATTACTTTTTATAAAAAAATCGGTAATCCCACCAAAAAAATGCTATGCTTTTATATCATGATTTTAGGGTTACTATTGACTAGCAGATAAAAAAAAAGATAATTTTTTTCCCATATATTATAAATTCTTATAGCCAAGGTATTTAAATTATAAGTTCCTTGGATATAAACGTTTTGCCATTCTTTTCATTGAAATATTTATCAACTTTAGGATAAGACATACTGATCTCGATATTGAAAAATTTCTGATTAATAAATTACGGTCTAAAAGCAATATTGAGTTTCATTTCCAATACAATTCATCAATATTTTAAAGAATGTTATGATTGGCGGAGGTTAGACCAAAGTCAATTAGTGATGTATTTTGCAATAAAAACTATCCATTTACTTCAGTTTTATATTAAACTAGGAGACACACCTGCACGCCTCACGTGCCATCCCCGTTGTCACTCGCTGCACTCGTGAAGTAAGCTCTGTTACAGACTTCGTTATGGAATTCGGCCTTCGGCCTCGGAGAAAAGTTCGGCCTACAGCCTCACCAAGCCACTCTGCTACTCCCCTTTTTAGTAACTCGGCCTGCGGCCTACGGCCTCACGAAGACGCATAGCAACAAGCCTCTTAGTGGAACTTGGCCTACGACCTCCAATCTTGTTTATGAGTGAAAAAAAGTAAACTTTTGTGAATTTTCCTGGAGGTTTCTGACCAACAGCTTCAATTCAAGTATACATATGTAGGAAGTAGGACGTCGGGAAGTGCCTCAACATTTAGTGTCAGTCCGTCAGTCAGTCAGTCACTACATCGAGCTTTATAGTATATAAACTCGCTTCACTCGTTGGGGGCTTCACCCACAAATCTCCATTAAACTCTTGGCTTCATTATGACTTAAAAATATTAATGAGCTTTCAAGTAGATCAATGACTACCTAAGTTGATCATCAATTACCTTAACACCTTCGTAGTGGTTTCACAGAAGATCACGGGTGTCTAGCTAAGACGATCATGGTTGGTTATCTAAGTCAAGTATCGTTAGCTGCTAAATTTGATCACGAGTATTTACCGATTTGATTCCGGGGAGCCTACTTATGTTTATGACTGTCGATTACCGAAGTTGATTATGGGGGCTATAGAAGATGATCGCAGGAGTTACCTAAGTTGATCAAAGCTGCTACCCAAGTTAATCACGAGGAACTATCCAAGTTGATCACGGAGATAATCTGCTTTGATCACAAGGGGCATCAAGAAGGGCTGGAAAAATTGTACACGGAGGGTTTCCTAAGTTGAAAACGGCATACTAACCAAGTTGATTATAAGGGGCTACAGAAGATGATCTAGGGGGGTTGCCCAAGCTAATGATGGGTGGCACGAAAAATGATCATGAGGGCTACCCATGTTGATTAAGGGGGACCTAGGTAGATAATGGGTCATTACCGGTGATTACCTAAGTTGATAACAGGGGCTTCCTAACTTGATCACGGTAGGCTGCCAAGTTAATCACGAGGTCTACCTACGTTAATCACGGGGACATCTAATATGTCACGGATGTCTAACCAAATTAATAGCAGGGTCTTCGAAAGTTGATCACAGGGGCTTCCCAACTTGATCATGGGAGCTAACAAAGATGATCACAAGGGCTACATACGTTGCTCGCTGGGGCTAGCTATATTAATTACAGGAAGGGACCAAGTTGATCCCAGGGGCCTTCCCAAATTGATCACGGGGAGTTACCCAAGTGTATAATGGTTGGCTGCCTGAGTTGATAACGGTTGGCCATCTAAGTTAATTAATTTTTGTTTTGAAAGTATCATGTGAAGTATGCTTTTTTACAATCTTAAATTACAGTTTATAGAATAATTTTAACACTAGGTCATACTCATACATTATTCTCGTGCTATCCCCGTTGTCACTCGCTGTAATCGTGAAGTAAGCTCTGTTACAGACCTCATTATGGAACAAGGCCTACGGCCTCGCAAAGACACACCACAACAGGCCTCTTTGAGGAACTTAGCCTACGGCCTCTAGGGGGAACAATCTATTTTTGTGGTGAATATTATTGTTGTTTGAATATTAGCTGTATACTCTATAAATTAATGTAATGCTTTTATGAAAAGGGGTACTTGGGACTATTAAGTCCGCTCTAATACTAAGTTTTATATAAAATCTATACAAATAAAGTAATCTATAATTGCGAATGGCCTTGACCGGAGAGTTCCGACGTTATCGCAAGATAACGGAGTCAAGCAACATCGAGCGTGAACAATGACATTGGACGGTAATAAAAAAGGTACCCCGTCTAAACATTGATTAGACCGTCTGTCCGGTTACTGGTGGTGGTTCGGAAGTCACTCTTAAGCCGTTGGTCCTCAGGTTAAGTGGTATAGAGAGGGCTTCTTAGCCCTAACTTCGTCTGGTAAAATAAAACTATCTTCAATTTCCTTTTTTATTTATATAACTCTAGAAAAAAAAAACTGAATTGGACTATACGTCCATCGACTCGCACTAAGTTATTGAAATTTTGTTGAATTACCGGTAACTTTCAAGGTTTATATTGCCACTTTATGTGGCCCTCATTGGTATATTAAGTTGTTAAATATAAAATTTAACTTAAGTACAGCTTTTTCGAAATAAAAGTTATACAATATATTGTATAAATATTGAATTTTCCTGTAGGACAAAAATGAAAAAACAATGTGGCAAATTATGTGAATGATAAAGGTAAAGGATTATAACACATAATGGTATTAGATGAAGGAGCCAATGACCCATCGAAGGACTATTACCAGAAACATTAACAATTACCTTATCAGAGGACATTAAACTGCAGTGATCCCATACTCTCCATCTTAACTGCGTATATTTCTAACTAAAAAAATAAAACAAAGTAATCAAATTTTTACTAGATTATAGTTAACAAGATAAGTAATACTTTACAATGTTGTCAACAATAGTTTATTTCAAAATTATTTCTTTATCAATTTTGATTTTTCGCGTTGAGCCTAAACGGCATTGCATAGTTTTTTTTTTACATTCTGAGATATCATAAATTAACATAAATATATCAACACCGAATCTATATTTATAAAAGAGGATGTTTGTATATATATGTTTGAAGTTTATGCGCTGCCACACCATCCAACCGATCGCCATGAAACTTTAGGATGTTGTCCTGTATACTCCCGAGATGGTTTCTGTGAAGTTTGATGCAGATCCGTCCACAGGGTCTCGCCCCACGGGCTCCTAAAGATCCCATGTTATTCAAATGGAGAATCTGAATTGTTTACAAAAAACATATGACTGTGTGGTTTAATGTAGTTTCACATGCCATAAGCAGATTGAAGTTCTCACAACAACAGTACTGTATATGTTTTGATTTATTGTAGTAAATCTCAAGGACAGTCATTGTGCGTTGCCGCAATAAATTTAATTAATCCATGTTTTTCACATGGACAGCTCTACGTCACTTGCTCGAGAGTAGGCTCACCAAAAAACCTTTACATTTATACATCAAATAAGAAGACCAAAAATATTGTTTACCCTCTTGCACTCATTTAATAAATAATGGTTTTTTCTTTAATTCTGTTTATTGCTTTATTTTGGTATGTCAATGAAAAATGAAAGGCGAGACAACGTCCACCGGGTTCAGCTAGTAGTATATAAAAATAAAGAGGTTAATTTAACTACAAGGGCAATGGTATTATACAACATAATTAAAGCAAATTTTAAATGTCAAAAAGAACCACATTAGAATCATAAAAAATCTTTTTTATGGTCCATGGAAACCCCTTGTTTATTTTACTGTAGGGATTTTCGTACATTACAAGCAAGTACGTGGTTACTAGAATAATTACGTAACATTAATGATAGCTAAATTTATCATACGTAATAAGGTATTATCAAGTTAATTTACCGAGTGCTTTGTATATTTAACTACTTTTTATACCTTTTTCGTGCTTTAAGGACCTAGTTTGGGGAGCCAGTAGCCAAGCGGTCTATAATGCGCGATGACTGTATCTGAGTTGGAGACAGCACAGTTTAAATGCTGGTCTCGACTATTGGCTGTTATCAGTAATTTTCACGTTGTACTACACTGGTTCTAGCCCTTACAATATCTGATAAGTTCCTCACAAAGATAAAAAGATTATGGGGAATGATTAGTGTAGGGTTAAAAAGTAGATCGACCTCTCTCAAAAAAGAAAGATAGTTTATTAACCCCAATATAAGGGGTGAAAGGGTCTAGTCAGTTTTATAAAACGTAACTAGAAGTCAGATATCGTGAAGTGCTTTTATGTCAACCGAGATATGTGAGGGATTCAGTTGCTCTGATAATTGTTATGTATAATTTAATTTTCTCTTGCATAAATACAATTAGTAACAAAAACAAAGTGTTATATGGATGTTAAAATATAATTAACCTGGATGATTTAGTTTCTAAATATTTTTCTTTATACTTTAGGTCTAAAATCATACAAATTATTGTTCGCACAATATCTGTCATGGTTTAATACTGTCACTTTTACTGCAGTCTGAACACTGAAGACACACTTCCACTGTACTGACACTGATGATAACACTTTGTGAACTGTTTACTGTAGGATTTATACATTTAACATGAACTAAGTATAGAAGGGTATATTTCTTTTGCTGATAAGATTAAACCATTTTTTAAATAAAAAATCTGTTTACTTCACTAAATGTACACCATATATTACATTATATATTAACAAATTAAATAATACCTCCCCACATGGGCCATGTGCGGCATTTGCAGTGTGCGTTGGTCAAGGAGTTCCCATCTACAAGAAAAAAAAACTATAATACAACTGCATTTGCATAAACATGAAAAATAAACATGACAAAAGTTTTTCTTTTTTTTCCAAAGGAGAGTTGCTTTTTATAATTAATAATTCACATAGTCAACCCAGGTTTGGCTTAATCATAGTATGAAAAAACAACAAAGATTTACATATCGCAACTTGGCTGCCATGGCGGCATAGCAAGCACAAGTTCTAAGAAATTATTAACCAAGTAGGTGCATTGATGGGGCGTAAAGAGACTCGGCAAGGTCGGGGCCGAGCCTGAGGAGCCAGGTAGTTATCAGCCGTGTGGGTAAAGAAACTGTCCCAGTGAGAATATGAATAAATTAGTAGAGTTCTTATGTATAGTTTCCTTACTGTTAAAAGTTGAGAAGAGTTATTCTGAAGGATATATATATTTTTTATGGAGTCCAGCTTTCAAAATAGACTTCTGAGCGACTAAGAATCGGTCGATGAACGTTTTGTGTGCTCCGCCCCATGCAATCATACAATATTGAAGTCTAAATTGTACAGATGGATAAGATATCATATTAAGCTTATTTTCATTCAGAATACATCCCAACTGGTAAAAAGTAAAAATAATTTGTCTAAGATTATTTCTTAAGATAGAAATATGAGTTTTCCATTTCAGATTAATCTCTAGTTCCACTCCAAGATACTTGTAGTGTGACTCGTTCTATAATGTGACAATGCCATGTAGTGCTGGCAGTGACACCACTCGAGTGCAGCTTCACCACCAGGTCAGAAGGTGGAAGTATTGGCATGAATGTAGTTGTATGGTTTTAAAACATTAGTAAATATATATTCATTAATAAAACAAAATATGTTTCTCACATAACTAGGTTTTTAAAAAATTGGCACTACTATTAAAATAAAATGTACGGTCTTCATTCTTAAAAAAAGTAAAGAGAAACTACAAGAAACCAAAAGATTTTTATTGGCAACACAGCTGTACAGTCACTGGCATGTCACAATAACAATCCATCTCAAGTTGTTCATTGTCATCTAACACTGTCACTGAACACTGTCAGATTGTATATGGATCAGTCATTACTATTTGTGGGAGTTATAACACGGTTTATACTGGGATCGATGACTCAGCTGTATACTCACTAGAACGTCACAATGACAATCCATCTCAAGTTGTTCCATGTCATCAAACACTGTCACTGAACACTCTCGAATTTTATATCGTTCTACTGTCACATTTTGTCGGTGTAATTTAAAGCAATAAGTCAAATTAAGAGTTGTGATTCATTTACATTTAATTATAAATATAATTCATATGATATGATAAACTGTTGTAAATACCCGTAAAATTGGTTCGTGTTATTTAAATAACATTATAGTGCTTTTCTGAGATATATACCTCCTACAAACTAAGTGATATGATAAGATTTAATCAACCTCCTCAATCAATTCCCGTATGAAAACTAGTAGTATTCATTTTAAATTAAGAAGTAAAATTTAAATAAAATTGTACTTACTTTATCATCTTTGTAAACTCATAAACATGTTTTATCTTTACGGCCTAAGCAGTTAGTTAGTATACTAATACACTATACAGTTATGACGTCAGCCACGAAAGGGAACTATCTACAATGCGTACTTCACGACCCGCAATGGTTTAACCCATGTTGCGATGTCTATTCAGTCTATATTCAGAAGTCTAAGTCTCAGTGTCATCTTTGGCCAATCAGTACCATCGCCAGTGTATGAGTATGGGTATGTGAGAGGGCCATCCTCACTGTATGCGTTTAGGTAGGTGGGACAGCCTTCTCTTGTAGGTCTATGAGATGAAGGATAGCTATATTTGCTGTAAGTGTATGGATGGGTGGAAGAGTTGGTGCGTGGAAGAGTGCGTTCGTTGGTTGGTGGGTGAACCCTTAAAAGCTTTGATATACAAGAAATATATTCACTAAATTAATACTTTTTTTATTGCAAATCTTTTTTAACCACACAATGTTCCAAAATGTTGTCTGCTTTAATAAAATATCCAACAATTAAATTTAAATTGGTTTTCTTAAAAGATAACATTACTCTTTATTTGACGGTATCTAACATAGCATTTGATAAGTAAATATAGTGAACATTGCAAGAAACTAAATTTTCCTTTGACTGTGTCGTATGGAGGGATTGAGAACTGTTCACATATAAACGTTTGAACATTTTATTCCCTAATGTATATTTTTTTACATGATAAAACCTAGTCTAATTACTATTAAAAATAAAACACAGTATACTAATAATGTCTTTCTAAACGACTAGTAACAATTTGAAAGTTCTTATTCGGAAAATGACTTAGAAAAGGTACATAACGTGTCAAAAAGGTAAAGTTTCGGATATCGAAGATTTTGTAAGAGAATGCCTTTTTCAGTAGAGCCCTGCTGAACATA
The DNA here is from genome assembly GCA_035578905.1 of Stictocephala bisonia. NCBI lineage: Eukaryota > Metazoa > Arthropoda > Insecta > Hemiptera > Membracidae > Stictocephala > Stictocephala bisonia. The sequence continues at coordinate 144,355 of JAQJVL010001046.1, forward strand.
ACACACATACAACAAAAAACATACAACAATTGAATTTTCTCAAAATAACGAGCGCGGACATCTAAATCCCTTTAAGCCATTTAAACGACTGATAATGATCGATGTGATAACCTAGTGACGAGATACAGGGGTCACCCCTAGTTATTCTATACCACTACTAAAGGCCTACTATTTATATTTCTCATTATGTTTAAAATTAATTCTTATATATTTGAATATTTAGTCTGTAGATTTAAAGTACACCCATTGAAAATACTAGCTGCTGAAAATGTATATTTATTCTTTACATATGTGTAAATATTCCTTTCAACTAGGTAACATAAATATATTAAAATATATGTTACATACATCTAACAATGTATGATTTCAAAACAACCACAAAAATATGTAATCATAGTACAGAAGACAAATAGACAAATGAATTATTAATAACCAAACTGTGTTGTTTTCGTAAATTGACTAATGGAAGTTCAAGAAATGCCTGGATTTTATAACTGCCATAAGTTTACAAGATTACTTAGGATATTGGCTTCATTAAAACGGCTGTAAAACACTGATTTATTGTACGCATAGTATCTCCAAAAAATCAATATTGGTAGATTGGTGCTAGTCAAAAGACTTTCTTGGTTTTACTAACTTAGAGCAAGGACTTGTTTACAATTGAGTATACAGGTAGGATAATGGATTTTAGCATATATTAACAGAAACTGAATAAGCAGTACAAGTAAACGTCACGCAACACAAATATATTACAATATAAGCACAAAATGCACAAATGTACTATAGTAAAAGTACAAAACACAAATATTATGGTGATCGATTTTGGTGAACCACTCTCACCTTCCTCAGACCAGAGAGATTCACAAAAGAATGTAAAATGGTCATAGGTCTATAAATTGAGTTGTTGAACACAATTTTTCATTCTTTTCCTCACCCTCTGGTCTGAGGAAGGTGAGCGTGGATAACCAAAATCGATTAACATAATATTTGTGCGTTTTGTACTTGTATTGTAATATATTTGTGCATTTGTGCTTATATTGTGATAAATTTGTATTGCGTGACGTTTACTTGTACTGTATATGTACCAACACATATAATGCTAATTAAAAAACTATTTCTAAACTGAATACATAAATCCTTGTGAATTATTTGTTATAACTATGGGACACTTAATTCCTAATAAAATTGTACTATTCCAATTAAATAGGTTTGGTTAAATAATTTATTCTTTGCATTGTATCTGGTATAGGTAATGGTAATGCTGATAATATTACCTAATACATTGAGCTTAAAATACTTCCTTATTCACGATAAAACTGTCTTTACTTGTCTCAAATTAAATTAAAACATTGATGATATTTTTCAGCTTTGATACTAACTTGCTACTAAAAATAAATTGAAATAATTTATAATTTTAAATATGCGTTATCCTGAGTTGTGTTTCCAACTTCTATTATAATATAATATATATTTTTGAACACTAAGGAAAAAAATAATAAATTAATTATATTAAGGATATAATATTGTGAGACTGTATACCTCTAAGCAGCACAGAATAAATAGAAAAAAACAATAAAATGTAAAATGAATAGACAAATAAATGACATACCTTGATAAAAGGTAGTTTGATATCTTTGAAGGAAGAAATTTATTCATGCGATTTCCTATTCACAAAAAGATAACTTATAAAGTTATTCATAAATAAACCTCATTTTAACTATCTCAAAGGTGACATTTTCTGCAAATTAAGGAAATCTTGCTGAAAAGGTTTCCTTTAATAAGGTTTATAAAAGCTGTGGGTTGTTTATTTTTCAGTAATTTATTTATTTTTTACAGTATACGAAAATTAGATTAGCATAATACAACGTTAAACTTTAGGACATCCAGTGGCCAAGCTGTCAAAGGCTACATGACTATAAGCTTGAGTAAGAGATGTCAAAGATTCAAATCTTGGTCATGACTAAATTGAAATAAGTAATATTTACCTTTTACTGAACTGTTCTGCCCAAGTACTCTATCTAATAAGTACTCAGGCAAAGAAAAATTGTGCATGGGGAATGGGCAAAATAAGGTTAAAATATAGAGCAGACATTTCCTTTTGGAACAAAAAAACTTAAAAAGTTGATTTTCACTTTGTTGCTAGACATAACACAGTTTTTTTTTTTTTATGTATAAACAAAAATAAAACAATTGAACACTCTGAAATCGCAGCAGATCGTACTATAACAGTATGTCGGTTTTATTACATAGTAAAAATACTTTAACTGTGTTTATTTTAGGTAAACAAGATAAATATTATTCGCCGAGGTTTTTGTAATTTTAATAAACTATCTAGTTTATAACGCCAGTGGCCGAGTAGTCTAGCACTTCAGGACTTTGTACCTGATGTAAGTAGTTCAGATCTTCTAGCAAACGTCCGTTGTAATTGACTTTTCTCTTACATTAATAACGATTATGAGAAATCACAAGCGTTATGATAGTAAGGGCTGTAATTTTTACCCTTATAAACCTTATTTATATGGTTTCAATTAATTTACATTTATAATGAGATTATATACTAATAAAATATTAATCCATGCCTTATATTTGAAAACTTTTGAATGTTAATATGGTTTATTCGGAGTGAACCTGTATTTAATCTTGAAGTGCACGTACATATTTTTTACCCATTGTAATTCTTTAGCTTTTTATCTTAGATTATGATATAACCAGGTTTATATATATTATTGAATCATATGAAAGATTTATTTTTACGGAAACTATGAACCTGGGTACATACACTGACAAGTGGTCAAAATATGCACACTTTAAAGGTTTTTAAGTATTTATTTGATAATATAACCATATTTTATGCCTACAGAACTTGAGGCCATTAGTAAAAATGGATCATCTGATAGATTGACCTACAATTTGAAAAACAACTATGAGATATAGTTTCACTACTTTGTTGTTATTACATAGTTTATACTGGGATCGGTGACTCAGAAGTATACTCACTGGCAAGTTACAATAACAATCCATCTTACATTGTTCCAAGTCATCAGACACTGTCACTGAACACTCTCGGATTGTAAATGTTGAGGCAAGCAAGGGGAACTGTGTATGAATTGGGTTCTCTCCTTACTAAATGCCATATGCCATTTTAATTCAATAACAGGATAGATAAATATTTCTAGCTACTAAATATGAATCTGCATACTGATATATTAAAACTGGAAATTCTTAAAACCACACTAAATATAGTAAACCTTTTTAAATTAACATTATTGAGAAACTTTAGATATAAATAATTATTTACATTTACATAAACAGGGTGGAAAATATGGAAACACTTCCAAACATTTTGTATGACTTTACTTGTAAAAGTGTAATCTTATGCATGATCTTGGTTACAAAGAACATACTTTTTTACGCCATTAGTGACATTTCATATTTTCTTGGGGATGGCCCACTAGGGGTTATGCGAAAATCTTCAACGTAAACATAGGTCGAGTTTGGTATCAAATGAAAAGTCTATTCAAGATAAATTAATTGCCACAAACTGGACTTCGGAAGGTTTATCTTTTCCAGATTAGCTGTCATTTGAATGTCAAAGAACTAATATGAACAAATTATTTCTCCGCTATTTAATGGTTTAAAGTAAACTATTCTGATCAAAAATTATACTTTATGGAACACAATTTAAAAAAGTTGTCAACGGAAAAAAGCGTTTCCATATTTGTTTCAATCCCGTCTATTAAAATTAAATAAAATGTATGACAGAATCTTTGTAAATAGTAAATTCTCTATTAAGTAGTAGTTTATTTCAAATATACACCGCTTTTACAAGCAATAATTACAGTTATACAAATTTTAAATATGATCAATCCATACAATGAGATAAAAAATTGAAACGCCTTTAATAATTGCCACTTTAGTCATGAGACTATTTTTTTTATTTAATTTTTTTTTATTTGTCGAACCAATTTTGTTATCCATGTAGTCAAAAAACATCTCTACAGTGATTATGTTTTTTATGAATTGTATGTAAGAGTATTTTTGGAATGTAAATTATATATATATTCACTTGAACAGTTATATACGACATATCCAGTTTCTTATAACACTTTGTGTGAAAATTAAAAACTATGAAAGTATTTGTTCAGTGTTATTGACCCACCCACCCTCCTATACACGTACTGCGGTATTGGACCTACCTACCATCTAAGACATGTGTATGGTGTAGGTGTTTTTAAAACCAATCTACGTGTATGGGTGGGTGGTGCATTATACCAATAGACTGAGTGCTTTGAGACCTGAGCAGAGTTTTGTCCATATTCGTCACTTTTTATATCACAATTCTAAATTTCTTTTAATTGTAGACTTTAAACAAACTATGGCTAGGTAAACATTCTTCTTCTATGAGGGTTAACTGAAAGGAAATACAGTTAGTTTCGTACAAATTTATTTTCCAGTAAAAATCTACTGTGGGGAGATAAGGGAGAAATTGACAAGGTGTTGGACCTGGAATCGCATGACGTACTGGAGAAATAACTATTCGACACACGTTTTGCACACAACTGGATGTGACCTCTGTGAGTTATGTAATATTCTTCGTAAAGTTAAACTAACATAAACTAAAAAGCGAATTATTTTTGTGATATCAATCTTGATTGAAGAACTAAACAGATTTTTTGGAACTCTCATTGCATTGCAAACAATTTTAGGTTTTAAAAATTTCTTTATTATTGACGATGATTCAGTTTTTATTGTTTGATACATTAGTTGTAACTGATATGTATTATCGAAATATAAACACTGTTTATAAATAAAGCCTATTTCTTCTGCGTAGAAAGCAAAAAATAACCTTCATTTGAGATTTTTTACATGAATGAAACCTAAAATGTATTACTCTAACTAGCGTAAATCATGTAGGATTAGCAAGCTTTAAATTGAATATAAATCATATTTAGGATGATAAACGCCTTTTAAAAGATTAAAAAGATGCGTGTAGTCTCTACAGAACCGTTCGTCATTTGGAGGATTTAGATAAATCTCTGTATTTACTAAAATCAGCTTATCTTTACGAGTTGAATATATTAATTATAAACTCACTGTGTTGGGTTTTAGGGGGAATTTTAAAAGAACAGATGTTTTAAGGAAAAAGATGAAAGGAAAAATACTGATGAGTCATATGGCTACATTTTTATTTAAAACTTAATAGCCAGAATTGATATGTGATTTAAATCAATTAATTAAATATTTCTAGTAATAATCTTAGTTCTTTTAAATAATTTAGCTGTCCTTAGAAAGAACCCCCTTTGGTCTACAAAATATGATAGAGTAGTGATAAATTATGTAACATTCAGTATCAAATATAAATAAAAGTAATTATTACTATCTTCCATACGTGTTAGCATGGAGAAAGTATTGTGAGAAACCAAATTTTGTTTTCAAGTTGGTCTAAAAACTTTTGTTAGGGCCACCTGAACACAAAAATGTGAGTATGTTTTTTTAACAATTTTGGTGTCTGTACATGTGTGTGTCTGTGCAATTCACTGAAGACCAAACGGACTGATAGATGTTTATGAAATTTTTGTGTGTTGGTGTATTAGCCGATATCTCCAAACCATTTTTCAGTTTTTTTAAACGTTACTTTTTTATAGGCAAAAAATTTCCAAAATTTCATTTTCTCGAAAATGGCTCAAAAGATTTATTTTTATTATATTTTCTGAAAGTATCTGAATTACAGTTTAAAATATTTTGATAAAACCGTATGTACATAACAATAATAGTTTTCGAGTTATAACTTTTTTATGGACATAATTATAAAAAAATGCATTTTTTTACAATTTTATTTTAACACTTTTGATTAAATTTTTAGTAAAGATGCTAATTACAATCACAAATAATGTAGTTACCACCCCACTAAGTTATGGCTGGAGACCGAAGGCCAGAAGGTATTAGGTTTGTTTATTAAATTAGACCCTTGTGCATAGATATTTTCATAAGTATATTGGTTAAAAATAACAAACCTTGAAAAATGTAATATATTAATACAAAATATTTGGAAAAATGTAAATTGTTCATAACTTACTACATTTATAAGGAATGATGAAGCTTAGCAAAGAAATATAATATAAAATATTACTGTATATACTTTTGAACTGCCAAATGTCTACAGTTTAAATAAACAGAGTCGTAAGGTACTTTACCATTAGCTTTGGCCGAAGGGTTCCGAAGTTATGGAAATATAACGGTGACAATCAACATCGATCGTGGGTGTTCCTTGAAAGGGTGACCATTAATTCCGTTCTTGCATCCAGCCCACCTGCACGATCGCTGGTAGTGGTTTGGAAGTCACCTGTAGAAGATGGTCCCCAGGTTAAGTGTTAGAGATGGTTTTTCAGCTCTTTTCCCTGATAAAATAAGACATCCTCTAACGTTTTACAATTTTTTTAACATGGTTTATTTACAAACGTTTCATAAATGCATAGCTAATCAAGTATCTTACAAAGTTATAATAAAAAAAAATTGTTAATGAATTGTTTTAAGGGCATCATTCTCCAAATTGGTACATATTTTAGAGTTATGGCTGGGCATGAAAACTCACTCTCTACTTCAACATTTGCTAAGGCTATAGATAATTTCTAACTACATCTAATTGATTAATAAATGTACCATTAAAAAATATCTATATTATTATGTATTCAACCATAAATCAGCAATATTTCCCATATTGAGATATTTTTTATATCTCCCTCAAAAGTTTATGGTATTATGTAGGTTCAAATATCATGGTAGGCTTATTATGTTAAATCACGCATGAAATACTGAAACAAATACTATAATACATGCTTGTGTATTGTTATATTTTTGTGAACAAATCAAGATACGTAGAAGAAAATTTATTAAGAAATATTACATTTTAATGAAGTTGTACTTAATGAGTAAAGGAGCATTAACGAACTCTTATTGCTATAGATTTCATCAGAAACACCATTATCTAAAATTGATCAGGCCGAAAAGGTCTTTGGTAATGCATTTGATAGCTTGAATGTGTCTTAGGCACTTTGAGCCTTATTAGTGTTTCTCTCTATAACATAGAAAGTACCTTCCTAGTTCAAATTAATTAATTTAAATACACATAATACTTACATAAAATCAAACCATAAATTTAAAAATAATATAGCTTTTAAAATAAAAGTTTTTATGTATTTATTGAATTTGTATTTGTCATTATGATGTTGTTTTCTGAAGTTAAATGTTTATTTTTAGAAGTAATTTATTACACTAATCTCTTATTCTCTCAGATATGAGGCAATCGACACAATTTTGTGCGTATTTTACGGTAAATATGAATGATTATATGTGTGTAGGATGAGTATAGATGACCGTCAAGTATGTTTACTAACTGGGTCTAAACAATGCTCAGAAAGGACAATTTACATATAGCCCAATAGCCAGGGAACGTAAGGTACCTTCAGATTTTATTAGGAGTCCGAACCACGTAGTATTGGTCTAATATTGACTTAATTGACAAGCCTGGTACTCAGTTGTCTCCCCTAACAGTATCCGGACGCTGACTACTACTAGACATGGACATCACAGAAATGTCTAGTAGTAATTACTCTAGTAGACTGCCAATAGCAACCATTTAGCAGTCGCCGGGTCAGTATTAAGATGATTGAGAATAGAACATATTGCCTACAATATCAGCATCAATCAATATCATCCCACAGGGAACTGGTAAAAACCTGAAACATTTTTAAAACTTTTAATTTATAATTACAGGCTTTCATTTTATATATTTAAACCCAAACATCAATTAAATAAAACCAATGGAAAAGCAACCAATCGGAAGAATTGCTTGGGCACCTTAAGACTAACTAAAATTGGCCATTTTGAAACCAATTTTTTTTAAACCTGTTTAATGATAGTTAGTTTTAAATTTATTATAGTACATATATTACAATAAGTTTTTATTTATCATATATTTGATGCGTTTTTAACTAATAATACACGTTGTCTCTTACCCTCTATAACAACGAACGACTGATGCAATTATAAAAGACGTTTCTTACCATATTGAAATTAAGGTAGTCTTACTTACTAAAGAGTGAAGTGTTTTATGTTATAATTCCGATATCCAATTGGGGCAAAATACAACCAATCAAAAGGAAACATATCCAAATAATGGGGTAGGATTATTAAAAAGAACTAAAACAGAAATTAACACAGAACAAATATAATTAAAAATTGAAAGCAAGTCATGTACTATGAACCATAAAATAATTGCGTGAAGTGAAGCTTTTATCTAGCCAAATGTTAAATGTCTAAACAAGAAATTTCACTGTAGGCCTATAAATATTAATTTTATTGGTTCTTTTTATAAGAGATGTACAAATTATATTATGATTAAAACATCTTAGTTGAATTATTACACCTTATAGCAATTTACTTAGTTGCCATGTCTTTACTATTTATCAATAATTTTATCTGTAAAATATTAGTTTTTATTTTGAAAAATGACATTTTTTGTGTATTAATATTAAATTAAATGTTTGAGCAAATACTGCTTACGTAAATGCTCTGTAAATTATGTTTCATATTTTCCTCACATTATTTATATATTGCCAGTATTCAGTAATCGGTTGCATGTTAACAACTAATGAATTAACAATATTAACATAATAAATTCGGCTTGATGGCTCAGTGGCTAAGGATCCGGACTGCGGAGGGCCAACGGAAGGTACTCCATTCGCTGAATAAAGATCACGCACTGGCCTGTAAGCCCATGTTAACTGGCAAGTGAAGTTAAGGAAAAAAGAAAAAGAAAACTCGTGTGGTTTAGGATATTCCAATTTTTCTATTAGTTCTAGAGTGTCAATGTATAATTTTTTAATCTTTATTAGCCTAAATGAACAATTATAATGATGTTTTAAAAAAGGAAATGAACTCTATATTCATTTAACAGTCTATTTTAGCTTTCATTATTGTTGAAGTTTCAAAAAAACTAACATTTTAAAAGAACACTACTTAAATTTATACAACACAACAGTTTCTCGAAATAACTCATCCACTTCCCAAACTTTCCAGCTCTAAGGAAACGTGAAAAACTGAAGCTATTAATATTGCAGTCAGCGGAAGTGTTCCATTTTGGTAAAGTCGATGAGAATGGAATCCCAATCCCATTACGTTTAAGATGGTCGTGATGGAAATACGATATTTTGGAGTTTCAAAGCTTCCTACGTTCTATTTGAACTAATCGTTATATTAACTAGGACCCATTCTAATGACAGCATTCATAAACACTCATACATGTGTACTGTTACTTAAAATAAGTGTCTCTAGTCAGAGGGGCCTTTTAAAAGAATACAGGTAAATAGTTTTATTAGTTATGTAGTTCAATAGTTAAATAGTTTATAGTTAAATCAAAAAAATAAAAGTAGTAATTTAACTAAATAATAGATTTACACTGCAGCATAGTTAGAACTAACAGGTGTACACTGCAGCATAGTCAGAAATAACAGGTGTACACTGCAGCATAGTCAGAAATAACAGGTGTACACTGCAGCATAGTCAGAAATAACAGGTGTACACTGCAGCATAGTCAGAAATAACAGGTGTACACTGCAGCATAGTCAGAAATAACAGGTGTACACTGCAGCATAGTCAGAAATAACAGGTGTACACTGCAGCATAGTCAGAAATAACAGGTGTACACTGCAGCATAGTCAGAAATAACAGGTGTACACTGCAGCATAGTCCGAAATAACAGGTGTACACTGCAGCATTGTCAGAAATAACAGGTGTACACTGCAGCATAGTCAGAAATAACAGGTGTACACTGCAGCATAGTTAGAAATAACAGGTGTACACTGCTGCATAGTCAGAAATAACAGGTGTACACTGCAGCATAGTCAGAAATAACAGGTGTACACTGCAGCATAGTCAGAAATAACAATTGTACACTGCATCATAGTCCGAAATAACAGGTGTACACTGCAGCATAGTCAGAAATAACAGGTGTACACTGCAGCATAGTCAGAAATAACAGGTGTACACTGCAGCATAGTCAAAAATAATAGGTGAACACTGCAGCATAGTCAGAAATAACAGGTGAACACTGCAGCATAGTCCGAAATAACAGGGGTACACTGCAGCATAGTCAGAAATAACAGGTGTACACTGCAGCATAGTCAGAAATAACAGGTGTACACTGCAGCATAGTCAGAAATAACAGGTGTACACTGCAGCATAGTCCGAAATAACAGGTGTACACTGCAGCATAGTCCGAAATAACAGGTGTACACTGCAGCATAATCAGAAATAACAGGTGTACACTGCACCATAGTCATAAATAACAGGTGAACACTGCAGCATAGTCAGAAATAACAGGTGAACACTGCAGCATAATCAGAAATAACAGGTGTACACTACAGCGTAGTCAGAAATAGCAGGTGTACACTGCAGCATAGGCATAGATAACAAGTGTACACTGCAGCATAGTCAAAAATAACAGATGTACGGCGCAGCATAGTCTGAAATAGCAGGTGTACACTGCAGCATAGTCAGAAATAACAGGTGTACACTTTATTTCTTTACAATTCATAGGGTCTTTTTCTACCCTACACGTACAGTGGTATTAACCCACACGCCCACCCCTACATGTACAGTGGTATTAACCCACCCGCCCATCCCTACACGTACAGTGGTGTTAACCCACCCACCCACCCCTACACGTAGAGTTCTATTAACCCACGCGCCCACCTTACACGTACAGTGGTATTATTCCACGCGCCCACCCCTTCACGTACAGTGGTATTAACCCAACCACCCACCCCTACACGTACAGTGGTAATAATCCACCCACCCACCCCTACACGTACGGTAGTATTAACCCACCCGCCCACCCCTAAACGTAAAGTGGTATTAACCCACCCGCCCACGCCTACACGTACAGTGGTATTAACCCACCCACCCATCCCTACACGTACAGTGGTATTAACCCACGAGCCCACCCCTACACGTACAGTGGTATTAACCCACCCACCCACCTCTACACGTACAGTGGTATTAACCCACCCACCCAACCCTATACGTACAGTGGTATTAATAAAAAATAACAGATGTACACTGCAGCATAGTGAGAAATAACAGGTGTACCCTGCTGCATAGTCAAAAATAACAGGTGTACAATGCTGAATAGTCAGAAATAACAGGTGTACACTGCAGCATAGTCATAAATAACAGGTATACACTGCAGCATAGTCAAAAATAACATATGTACACTGCAGCATAGTCAGAAAAAGCAGTTGTACACTGCAGCATAGTCAGAAATGACAGGTATACACTGTAGCATAGTCAAAAATAGCAGGTGTACACTGCAGCATAGTCAGAAATAACAGGTGTACACTGCAGCATAGTTAGAAATAAAAGGTGTACACTGCTGCATAGTCAGAAATAACAGATGTACACTGCAGCATAGTCAGAAATAACAGGTGTACACTGCAGCATAGTCAGAAATAACAGGTGTACACTGCAGCATAGTCAGAAATAACAGGTGTACACTGCAGCATAGGCAGAAATAACAGATGTACAGTCCAGCATAGTCAGAAATAACAGGTGTACACTGCAGCATAGTCAGAAATAACAGGTGTACACTGCAGCATAGTCAGAAATAACAGGTGTACACTGCAGCATAGTCAGAAATAACTGGTGTACACTGCAGCAAAGGCAGAAATAACAGATGTACAGTGTAGCATAGTCAGAAATAACAGATGTACACTGCAGCATAGTCAGGAATAACAGGTGTACACTGCTGCATAGTCAGGAATAACAGGTGTACACTGCAGCATAGTCAAAAATAACAGAAGTACAGTGCAGCATAGTCAGGAATAACAGGTGAACACTGCAGCATAGTCCGAAATAACAGGGGTACACTGCAGCATAGTCATAAATAACAGGTGTACACTGCTGCATAGTCAGGAATAACAGGTGTACACTGCTGCATAGTCAGGAATAACAGGTGTACACTGCTGCATAGTCAGAAATAACAGGTGTATACTGCAGCATAGTAATAAATAACAGGTGTATATTGCAGCATAGTCAGAAATAACAGGTGAACACTGCAGCATAGTCAGAAATAACAGGTGAACACTGCAGCATAGTCAGAAATAACAGGTGAACACTGCAGCATAGTCAGAAATAACAGGTGAACACTGCAGCATAGTCAGAAATAACAGGTGTACACTGCTGCATAGTCAGGAATAACACGTGTACACTGCTGCATAGTCAGAAATAACAGGTGTATACTGCAGCATAGTAATAAATAACGGGTGTATATTGCAGCATAGTCAGAAATAACAGGTGAACACTGCAGCATAGTTGGAAATAACAGGTGTACACTGCTACATAGTCAGGAATAACAGGTGTACACTGCAGCATAGTCCGAAATAACAGGTGTATATTGCAGCATATTCAGAAATAGCAGGTGTACACTGCTGTATAGTCAGAAATTAAATATTATAAAATAGTGATATAAAAGACTGAAGATGCGCACCGGGAACCTCATCTCCAGAGAAAATAAAATCAATAACTATATAATCTTAAAACCTGGAATGCAAGCTGTTGATTGAGCATCCATTTAACGATGAACGGTGTATTTTTGGATGGCTAAGTTTTTCAAGTCCATTTTATAGAGATTTTTTTATTATAAATATTAAGGTTTAAATTCAAAAAATATTATTGTTTTGTTTTTCAGTAAATAATTTTGTCACAGTTAATCCGGCCGTCTAGCTGGTGTTGACTTGGGAACTATGTAACTCCACCGACCGACAGGATACTGGTTGGCGTCAGTCAGTCGATCCCCAAACAAATGAGTGACTTGAACAATCGTGGCAGTTTAGTCTCTCTTCCCCACCTAACCCCAGGCAGTATGTTTCTCAATTGCTGACGTCCACAATTTTCAGTTGAATATTACTTTGCTAAAAGACGTTTATGCTTAATTTTTTAAAGATATATACTTCAAATCTTTTTTTGGAGAAGTGCCTAGAACCTCGTTAGATTGGAATTTGTCCAACTGGTTTTGTTTTATTTAAAGAAAACTACTACATTAGAATAGTTGGTATTTGTATTCAAAAAATAAATTATATGAAATCTGATCCTTTATGATATTATTCTCTCGTTAAAAAGGTTCAAAACTGTACGTTCATAACCAAAGCTGTAACCATTATTTGGGTTCACAGTTGCTGAGAGTCAAATCCAATATGGTGGTAGGTATGAAGACTCTTAAGAATAAAATGGCAACCATGATAATAAAATACATTTAATTCACTAACCTAGCAGTTATCTAACTAAATACTAACATATTAAGCTAAAACACTAGCAGCAACTCCGGCCTAATTGTCTTTAGTAGAAGCAGAAGGCATCTGGAGTAGGAACTTTCCAAGGAGATTACAACTTAATAATCCACTCAAGCTAACAACTCTTCACTCGGATGAAATTTCAAGGAGCCTAAGCAACTTTACACATTTCCAATACTCTTACACCGTTGGAGAGGGTTCACTTTGATAATTCCTAAAATGTTTTCTTCGATAGTTGGCTCAGTTAGTATTATAAAATACAAGTACACTCAGTTTATCTGTTTACTTCTTCAACTAAACATAAAAAAGTTAAAGTTAAAGATCGTCTTATTTTACCAGATGAAATTAGGGATAAGAACATATTTTTAACTATGTTACAAACTGGAAAACAATGCTGCAACTATAATAACTTACTATACTAACAGTTTTCTTTTTGTTAGTAATAGTTTAGTATTATTACAATATGGTTTTATTAATAGTTAAAAATCTGGCTTTGTTTTATATATATTTAAATAAATATAGAAACATATAGAATATCAAGTTATACTGACACATGAATTTTAAGATAGGTTGAATACGTTTTATTCTAAATATAAAGCAATCTGGTTTCACTTATTTACTTGAAAACACTTGTTTATTGTATTTTTGTTTAAATATGTTCAGTTAAATGTTAATGAAGCTATAAAATAATTGCTACCAATATTCAAAAAAATTAATCTAAAACAGGTTAAAAAATAAACGCCTAATTATAAATTGTGTATGGGTTATATAAATGTTCATTAACTACGTAAAGTTAACGATTTTATGATTTTAGTATCGATATGTTACAGTGTATTTGAAATTATATACTCGTTTATTAAAAACAAACTGCCCTGTGAACGCAAAATTATTTTGTAACAGAAATGCCACGTAGATAGATTGTCTCTTGATGACAGTTTGAGAGTGGCAAATTCAATTATCTTGTTTGATTGATATTTTTGATTATTTGTGCTGTCTGACAACAAAACAATGCATCGTTGGTTTGACAAATCAATAAATCTAGAAACTCTGCTATTCTGTTACTTGTCTCTTGACTTTGATCAAATATAAGTGGTAATTTTTTTTTAAAGGTCTCCCAGTTTCAAACTGTACTATAACATATTTTATTTCGTCAAGTGAATGTTAGTTAGATATTGTTATTGAGGAAAGAAACTTTCTTATCGTCGAGTTATCTTAAAGAAGTTCTAATATAATTCCCAGATGTACTGTTGTGATCTCATTATATAGAAATAGATTTTGCTAAAATAATCACACATTTATGGTTGTGGTTCAGTTCAATTTTTTCACCATATATTGAATTTGTTGAACCCAATTTGCTGGAAGACGTCTTACATTCGTTATTTGATACGCAAAAATGAAAGAGTCCTTATTTTGCACTTAAAGTGATACAAATTATTGGTACTAAATTATGTCCTTATAATTGGACTTTCCAAGTAATCCTGGCCATTTTAATGTTATATGTCATTTTGTTATAGGAGAACGCTAAATATATGGACTATTTGCCGGCGTGGTGGCTCAGTGGGTAAGGCTTCGGACTGTGGAGGGCAAGGTCCAAGGTATGATTGCCCACTGATCCAACGGTTGGTATTTCACTCATTGAATTAAGTTAACGCACAGGCCTATATGACCATGTCAAATGAAGAGTGAAATTTAAATTTTAAACTAAACTAAACTTTAAACTGAACTGTAATAAAACAATCCACGATTTATATTACCCTTTATCAGTAATCATCTAGCATCACGTATCAACTATCCTCAAATTTAATTTACCATACTAGATTGTTGTAAAGCAGAATTTACAAGTTTTGTTTGGATTGTAAGCAATATTTTTGTTCAACCATTAATATTAATTAAGTATTAATTTAGTCTTAAAAGTGACACTATTTCAATGACTATTAGTCAGACCATATTATGATGGTATTCAAGCCGATTTGTACACTTTATTTCGATATCGTCAGTTAGTTACCCTTACACGAACATTAGTGATGACCCTCCCATCCACCCTCACATATGGATTGGTGATGGTCCTCCCATCCACCCTTACATATGGATTGGTGATGGTCCTCCCATTCACCCTTACATATGGATTGGTGATGGTCCTCCCATCCACCCTCACATATGGATTGGTGATGGTCCTCCCATCCACCCTCACATATGGATTGGTGATGGTCCTCCCATCCACCCTCACATATGGATTGGTGATGGTCCTCCCATCCACCCTCACATATGGATTGGTGATGGTCCTCCCATCCACCCTTACATATGGATTGGTGATCGTCCTCTCATCCACCCTCACATATGGATTGGTGATGGTCCTCCCATCCACCCTCACATATGGATTGGTGATGGTCTTCCCATCCACCCTCACATATGGATTGGTGATGACCCTCCCATCCACCCTCACATATGGATTGGTGATGGTCCTCCCATCCACCCTCACATATGGATTGGTGATGGTCCTCCCATCCACCCTCACATATGGATTGGTGATGGTCCTCCCATCCACCCTCACATATGGATTGGTGATGGTCCTCCCATCCACCCTCACATATGGATTGGTGATGACCCTCCCATCCACCCTCACATATGGATTGGTGATGGTCCTCCCATCCACCCTCACATATGGATTGGTGATGGTCCTCCCATCCACCCTCACATATGGATTGGTGATGGTCCTCCCATCCACCCTCACATATGGATTGGTGATGGTCCTCCCATCCACCCTTACATATGGATTGGTGAAGGTCCTCCCATCCACCCTTACATATGGATTGGTGATCGTCCTCCCATCCACCCTCACATATGGATTGGTGATGGTCCTCCCATCCACCCTCACATATGGATTGGTGATGACCCTCCCATCCACCCTCACATATGGATTGGTGATGGTCCTCCCATCCACCCTCACATATGGATTGGTGATGGTCCTCCCATCCACCCTCACATATGGATTGGTGATGGTCCTCCCATCCACCCTCACATATGGATTGGTGATGGTCCTCCCATCCACCCTTACATATGGATTGGTGATGGTCCTCCCATCCACCCTCACATATGGATTAGTGATGGTCCTCCCATCCACCCTCACATATGGATTGGTGATAGTCCTTCCATCCACCCTTACATATGGATTGGTGATGGTCCTCCCATCCACCCTCACATATGGATTGGTGATGGTCCTCCCATCCACCCTTACATATGGATTGGTGATGGTCCTCCCATCCACCCTCACATATGGATTGGTGATGGTCCTCCCATCCACCCTCACATATGGATTGGTGATGACCCTCCCATTCACCCTCACATATGGATTGGTGATGGTCCTCCCATCCACCTTTACATATGGAGTGGTGATGACCCTCCCACCCACCTTTACATATGGAGTGGTGATGACCCTCCCATCCACCTTTACATATGGATTGGTGATGACCCTCCCATCCACCTTTACATATGGATTGGTGATGACCCTCCCATCCACCCTTACATATGGATTGGTGATGGTCCTCCCATCCACCCTTACATATGGATTGGTGATGGTCCTCCCATCCACCCTCACATATGGATTGGTGATGGTCCTCCCATCCACCCTCACATATGGATTGGTGATGGTCCTCCCAGCCACCCTCACATATGGATTGGTGATGGTCCTCCCATCCACCCTCACATATGGATTAGTGATGGTCCTCCCATCCACCCTTACATATGGATTGGTGATCGTCCTCCCATCCACCCTCACATATGGATTGGTGATGGTCCTCCCATCCACCCTCACATATGGATTGGTGATGGTCCTCCCATCCACCCTCACATATGGATTGGTGATGGCCCTCCCATCCACCCTCACATATGGATTGGTGATGGTCCTCCCATCCACCCTCACATATGGATTGGTGATGGTCCTCCCATCCACCCTCACATATGGATTGGTGATGGTCCTTCCATCCACCCTTACATATGGATTGGTGATGGTCCTCCCATCCACCCTCACATATGGATTGGTGATGGTCCTCCCATCCACCCTCACATATGGATTGGTGATGGTCCTCCCATCCACCCTCACATATGGATTGGTGATGACCCTCCCATTCACCCTCACATATGGATTGGTGATGGTCCTCCCATCCACCCTCACATATGGAGTGGTGATGACCCTCCCATCCACCTTTACATATGGATTGGTGATGACCCTCCCATCCACCTTTACATATGGATTGGTGATGACCCTCCCATCCACCTTTACATATGGATTGGTGATGCTCATTAGGAATTTTATAGTTGAGTAAACGTGTTGGTTTAGTAAACTTAAACAGAAACTTCCTTATCATTTTTAGTTAAATCATTCATTTATTTAATTTAAAAACTTCTTTTTTTCAAATCTCTAAATCATAAAAACTCGTTAATATGACATTTTAGTTAGATTGGGAGCATATTGTTTTTTATCAATATTATATTTAGGGCATTAATAGTCATAAATATTGGAAGTATTTTATATTAACAAACAACATGTATTTCGACAGTTACAGATAAATTTATGAAAGAAGTATTTAGCTTCTATATTGTACGGTTCTCCGTTGATTTCAAAACTGATATGAACTAGTAAAATACTAATATCGTTAAGACTACGTAGTAAATATTTATCTGCACAAACTGATAGTTTCCATCATAAACTAAGATCAAAACAAAACATGACAGCTGGAAATAATTAATTATTCACATGCTATACGATATTTGCAAGTCTGATTAATGGGCTTTATGTCTCTCTATCATCTACAACACAAATAGCTGGATCTAGGTTGTAATATAGCCAGCCCTAATTAGCTTATCAGATAATTTAGTGAAATTTCTTTTAATACGACCGTAACATCTTTATTGCGTCTGTTTTGATTTTAGATAAATGGAAATTTCGATATCTATTATTCATTATTTCCTTTAGTAATTCACGTTAATCGTTTCAAAATTAAATGTTCCACACATTTATTTCAGAAAAAATACACCTTTAATTACCAATTTTGAAAGTAATCTGGTAATACGAAAAATGTGTTATTTCATTGTACCAATTCTTTTCTTTTACGTAATATATCTTTAAAAGTATTGCCTTTACAGCTCTGAAATTGATTTTATTCAATTTTTCAGGTTAAAATACATAAAGAAAAATCTTTTGTATCTTTGTAACTATCTTTAACATTTGTATATGGCCTTACTTTACCGAGGGTACAGAGTTCTAGGTGAATATTTTCGCTAGCCGTAACTCGCTAACGAAGCGTTTTCAGGAATATGTTTAAGGAACTTTTTTTCTTATTTTTAGCTTTAGAATGAGTTCCCAAAAGATTGCTGTATAGTTTTGAATCACCCTGTATCCATCTAACAGGATTATAGTTATGTAAAGTTACTTCGCGGACAATTTTAGTAAAATAAAATTATGGAAACTAGTTTTTTTAATTCTTTGCAATGTCTGATAAACATTATAAATTACGAAAAAAGATTAGTAAGTGATTTTCTCCCAGGACATTTGTTATATGTATTTTACCATTAATACCTCAAACGAAATATTATTTTAGAGTAAAGAGTTTATTCTATATCTTCAACTATTTAAGTTTATGCAGACTGTAAGTATTCCTATAAGCGTATTATATCAATAAGTTATTGATGGAAGATTTCAATTAAATATATTTGCTATAAAATAGACCTCGTAAAATTCCAAATAGATCTCAGATTCACTTTATCGGTGAATTAAGTTTTTTGGAACACTTATATGTCTGAAACACATTATGGTATTTCATAAAGCCTGGGTCGGAGTACTATTGCTTGTACGAATAAAGCTTATATTCTCATCTGAGATATTCTCTAAGGTTAAGGATTCATCCATTATGAGGCAACAGTAATGCCAACCTAATAACTACTTGAATACGTTCAGCGTTTCCTGTTGCAATAACGCTAAGCGTCTCATTTTAAACCTTTCCTTAAGTTTATGGTTGAAAGTAGCAATAACCGCCCTTTAACTACTTGAATCTCATCCCAGACTGTATTACTGGAGTACACTTTACTTTAAGTTTAATGTTTTCCATCAGTCTTGAAGTAAATATATACACTAATCTAAGAATTACACTAATTTACTGATGGAAAATGTAATCATTGGATTAAAGCAATTACAAAGAAGTTATTGATGATATCAATAACAATACAATACAAACAATACAACACAATACAAAGTTACGTTGATGATATCATAAAGAGTTATATATTCATTATTGAGCGATTCCTGCTTAAGTTTTGTCGGGGAAAACAATGATCAAAAATTAAAACCACCCCCTTCATAAATTGTTTGATTCAATTTCTTATTGCCAAGTCTTTAAATTCCAGACAATTGAGAGCGGACTCTATATGGACGTATGTTCAGTAAATAAACAAATAGGATCAAATTGTACACTCAGGAACAAATTTTTGACCTAAAACAGTACTATCGGAATCAAAAAGCAATGTACTTGAGTTTGAGCCACTGCTACAAAATAAATACTCATCCGATTTCGTTGTGTTGAACACCAAATTATCTACTTAATTTTGTGTAACCTATATGTTTTTGAAGACTTTACGAATTTTCAATAGCAGGTAGAATACAAAAAAAAAAAAAACACAAAAAATGTTTAAATTTTTGGGTAAAGTAGTACTGATCCCTGAGGCACACCGACACAATACTGTGTTTTTTTCAGCTTATGAATAAAAAACTCCATTTTTATCAATGAACTATAGGATAAATGTTGTATAATATCTTTAATAAAAGACGTTCACTAAGACAAAGCTAGTTTCCACAAACAATACACCATGCCTTTACATAGAAGACGGTGTATTGTCAATCAGAAATTACTAGATCGATACTTTGGAAAGTTCAACAAATATTTCAAAACTAGGTTGTTTTGCATGAAAAAAGAAATTTAGTACATTGGCAATTTAAATGAGTGAAAGGGGTAAAACGAATCTCCTTCACATTTAAAACGAATTTAAAAAAAAACATCGAACACAGACATTGATCAGCTACAAATAAGCATGTTATTCCTTTTAACATAATAGGGGTTCTATTAATGTTTTAATATCAGTACTGATTAGTCACTCATCACCTTTTTTTAATGGATATATTTTGGCATACGTAGAATTACAATAAGAACATTCTTATTGTATTCTTATTGTATTATTCTTATTGATACATATCAATCCCACCAATTTTAACAGAAACAAAATACATGTATTTCTCTAGGAATTACTGTCATCCGTTTCCTGATAAGTGATGACAGCTCAGAATATATCAACTTTATAATAACACTGAACAGTCAGTAAAAAATAAAAAAACAAAAAAAAACAGGTATATTAATAAAGCGGCTCGGCTCACTGCAGCACGCTGACCGAAACATTCCTTTTCTATAGGAACAATTACTGATTAGTTATCGTTATCTATATTGAGAAAATAAAAATTCACTATATTACTAATAAAATTATACTCTTTGAATTTTTGGAAAGTTTTTGCTCTTCTAGACTATGCTAAAATAATAATAAAAACTAAAATTTCCTTAAAACCAAAATTACAACAAAATTTATTAAGAGACAATAAACATACATACATACATATATATATATATATATATACATATACATACATACACACAAGTACTCTACAACAAAAGAATAAAACGGTACGTTATTAGTTTATCTTCAAACACTAAATATAAACAACATAAATATTGACAAAACTAAACAGTACAGATCATGAAGCATTTAAGTTCCATTTTTTAAATAAGATTCAATAAATGATTCTGAAACCAACTATTTTTTATGAAAAGAACAAATGGTTATAAGTTACTTTTAAAGAAAAATGTATTGCAACTATATTATTTAAAATGTTAAAATTATGTTTGCATCTACAAAAAATGTCAAGTTGGAATATTTTTAGTTAGTTTAGCTCACAGGCATATAGTTGAACCATCAGGGTTATTAGATACTTGTGGATTGAAGAATTCATTAAGGAAAGGCTTTGAATGAAATCGTTGTTTTTTTTTCACAATAACACTTAAGTGGGGATCCCACAATAATATTTATAAACTGCTGTCATTCAATTTCACTAAAATTAATATGATAGACTTCTCAATCAGAAATCAAACAGACAAATAAAATATGTCTACATAACATATGTCCGAATCTACATAACACCTATTTTAAGTTTGATACGAGCAAAAACTTAAATTCCCACAGCCACGTTGATTAGGTTCTTAAGAGAGTTTGTTCGGGTATTTATTTAATCAGAAAACTTTCAGCTTTTGGATATTGGTTTTCTCTTTGTGGCTTACTACGGGCTGGTTTATTCTCATATTACTTTGCCATACCAACTTGGGGTAGCAAAAGGGGTAAAACGAAGCTACTATTCAAACTACAAAAATGGGCAGTAAACGCTTGTTAAAAAGCACTCACTTTTCACGAAAACAGATATTTAGGCATTCAAAATCCTTATATTCCCACCGTTATACATATTTTAATGTATAACTGTTGCTATAAAAATTGTAAATATATTTCAAAATATATGAAAGCATAGCTACAATACTGGAAATGTATATCATTCTAGTATACCAAAGCATTAAACTAGTACTTCGAAAATCATTACAATACAACGCTATACAATTTTTATTGTTCTGTCAGACCCTTTAATTGAAATTAAAATCCTTATTTATCAGAAGAGTAATGTCGTATCTTTTGAAAAAATTTTGCTACAGCATTAAGACTTCTTGCGTGATAATAGGTATTATTTATTTAGAAGGCTTATTAGATAATTTTAGCTAATTTAAAAAATGTATGTGAATGTGACGAAAGATATAATGTGTCATTTGATAAGTGTTATTATTTAACATAATTTTATAGAGAAGCTTGACTTAATTAATTGAAAACAATATTTATCATTCCTAAAAAATTACCCCTGTTTATTGTCATGTAACATTGTTACCGTGGTAATAGAGAAAATAAAAATGGTAATATTCCAATACCAACCATGTTGCCAAAGTAATTTCTTAATCCATGAAACATTAATTTTCTACATTTTACAAAACTGTGGTTCTCCATATTGTTGGAATCCATGGTACAAGCAAACGTGGCTCTTTTCAGCTAAATGAGCTGAAATGGAGTTTCAGAAGTTCGGCAGTTTAAATAAAAGAAGACGAAAACCATCCCCAAACAAACTCCCTCCACCAGTGGTAAACTCCAAGGTAGCTTAAACCACTGTTGGGACTTATCAGTAAGTTCTGGTTTTAAAACGATAATACAAAAAATGATGAATAAAACTATTACGCAAATATTGAATTTTCATTAAATATTAGTAAATAATTGTTAATAATATTAACTAATAATGCATATAACATGCGTAATAGTTATTGATTATGTTATTTTAATACTATCTCGTTAAC
This sequence comes from Stictocephala bisonia, assembly GCA_035578905.1. Taxonomy (NCBI): domain Eukaryota; kingdom Metazoa; phylum Arthropoda; class Insecta; order Hemiptera; family Membracidae; genus Stictocephala; species Stictocephala bisonia. The sequence goes on from JAQJVL010001046.1 coordinate 167,177, forward strand.
AATTAAAAGGCTAATATTATCGCTAAGTAGATGTAAACTATACGTTTTTATATCTTTATTATATGTACGTATTCAAAATACAGTACTTCTTTATATATTGTTTAAATCTATCATAAATGTATCTCCATGTTATTACCGATTTCCATTGTAAAACGATATCAGATGTTATAAGCTTATTGTCCTGGAAGTGTTTTTGAAATACTGGACATAGTATGTTAAAATTAAGGTTATTTTGTAATAAATTATATTTTTTTTAACCGTCTGTATTTTTTATTTCTGTGTATATAAAAAAGTAAGGAAGTATAATAAGCAATAATACTATATCGTTAAATATTCCCGTTTTATCTAAATTGCACATTTTCAGATTTATAATTTTCAAAAAGTCATGAATAAAAACTTGATAACAAAAAACATATTATAAAAAATCCCAAGTAATTACTGTCATTAAGGTCCATGATTATCACTAAGAAAACTATTCAATTCCAATGTTATTTAGAAGTAATTGTAGGCCTACTTTAAATACAGTGAAAAAAAATTATTTTATGAAATAATAATTTTTAATAAATATATGACGTAACAAAGAAGTGTTTTTATTTTATGTTGCCTTTGTTTTTAGTAAAGAAGTTAGGAATATAAACTTTACAATTGCCAAACAAAACACTATTTGGTATAAGTAGACGTTATTTATTTATTTTTATCCAGGCAAAATTAGAGCGAAGAATCCCTCTCTAAAACGTAACCCATCGATTGAAGGTGAGTTACATACAAGGATGAGATCCCTCACCAGTCACCCGTCAAAGGAACAGCCATTCTCGACGTTGCTTGACGCCGCTCTGATAACGTAAGAACCCTCCAGTTAAAGTCAACAGCAATCGATTATACATGTTTGATCATTTAAAATCCATATTTATAATGCATCAAGTACAAGTGTAGTATATTAATATATGTTAAATAAAAATTGGACTTACGTAACATAATTTTCAGTGGTTTTTATGTGAAATTGGATCATAAAACATATTTTTGAAAATATTCTACTAACAAACTGCCCTCATTTGATCAAACTATTTTGATTAACAGTTTATCTTCAATTACCTGTGGCTTTTTTGTTTTTGAGCAAAAACTAACTTTCACTCAACCAAAGAAGAACGTATGAAATGGATAAAAAAATGTCTTTGTAATGAAAGATGTATATTTAAATACTAAGACATAAGGCTTTGTCCTGTATATTTAATTATACTCATTTATATATGTATATTTATACTGATATATCTGGTATACTAATCATTTATACTAATTATGTAAATAACGTTGATCACTTAAAATACTACCATCATTATATTTTTATATGTTATCATTATATAAAAAGTAAAATATTACGTATAAAATCGATTTTTTAATTAAAAAAAACTTTATACTTAAATAGACTACTACAAAATTGAATTTTGTAAAATTAAATGTTCAAACTTCAATCAGAGATATTAAAGCTTGGTGGTCAATGTCCAGATCCTTTAAGATTGTAACTACATTTTACTCAAACTCTCAACTTTTCCTCATCAACAATTACTTCAGGCTGAAAATGCTGATGGTCTGCATAAACTCTGCCCTGTTTTACAGTTTGTTAACTAATTATTTCATTAGAATTCTTTCGTGGTCATTAGGAACTCATCAACAGTTTTTAATTAGTAAATAGAAAACTCTTTTACACCAGCTATCATTTACTTTATGCCACATACTTTATAAATTACATTTCAGACGTTTGTTATGTACTTTATTCATATATAAATTGTATTCTTTTTTAATTATTTTGGTATAATGTTGTGTATCCATCTTCTTCACTGTCATTTGTTAGTAAATATAGGACTAAAGTATCTATACTTCGTTTAATGAATGACACAATTTTATATGAGCACACTTAGTAGTATTTGAGTGAATCTGAGCGTGGTATTGGCAAAAATACTGCGTTTGACATGTTAAAGACAATAATAACTGTTTTAGGTTGAATTTAGCTTTAAGGGGTATTTTTCATTGTTTAAATAATAATAAAATAGACCACTAGTAAAATTATGGAATAAGAACAATCTATAATAAATACAAAAAATTATGTAAAGTTTATCATAATGCTTTTAATCACACTCAAGTTCACAATATCAGTCAAGTAGGTGCATTCAAAAAACTGAAAAGTAGCAACAATGGAAGAAGTAAAGGCGTTCCATGATTGCAGCTGGTAGCATCGTCACGCCATTGGTCCCTAACGTTCTCAAACTCCTCTTAGTTCCAGCATTTGCCTTAAGAGCACTTTGAAGTTGAGTGGGAGTTTTCTTTAAGCAAATAACAAATATAGTATAATACCATATTTTATAAGTAGCCTGTAGGTTGAATATTATGAAATACAATTGGTCATATAAACAAACAATGTAAATTTGTTACTCAATCATATCAATAGAACTACATTAAAAAGATAATGACTTATTAATGACAGGGTGTAAATTAAATTGTAAATTTAATGAGACGCCATATGTTTGAGTCATCTCACAGTAATTAATATATACTCATTTTGAAATTGTAAACACAAACTAGCTTCTTTATTTGGCCATATCTACACAACAATTATTTTTTAATTTTTCCTCCTAACATTTATTACATATAAGTTTTAATAAATAACTTTTAGAACTCTAATAAGACAACTATCACTTTTTTAAAACAACAAACAAATATTTAAAATAATTTTTATTGAATGACTTGACTATGTCGCCAGTTTTAACGAAATGATAAAACGCCAACGTAAAAACAACTACTACCTATAAAGTTCCTTTGTTCAATGCTATAAATTATCAAGTGCATTAAAATAAATTAGTATATAGAAAATACAAAAATAAAAAACGTTATAACGTTGATTATCAAACATCCGTAGTTTTTAATATGAATTCATTCGTTGTTTTCATCTTCCCTAACGATGTTTTCATCTTATAATTCAATGATGTTTACTATGAACAAAGAAAACAAAGTTATATTTCAGTCTGAATTAATATTTTCCTACAATATAATCTTATTTCAGGAAGGTTAATTATGGAAGGTTACTTTTGTAACCAAATGTAGTTACATTTTTATGTTTTGTTCTAAAAAAGGTTATATTGTCAAAACAATTGTGTGGACTTATGTGTACGGTGGACTACTACTATTACATCAGAGCTGCAATATGGAGCATTTTATTTTAAGTAAGTATTTTTATTTATTTATTTTTATTTATTTTTTTTTATTTATATAGTATATTCTCAGATAACTCTGTGATATGAGACACCGACACAACTGTCAATATGAATATTTTAAAATAATGAATTACCTATGTTCCCTGATCACTAACTGGGTCAACTTATTCTCAGAAATGATTATAGTATTACAATTATAATATAGTAATATAACTATCATTGAAACATAATAAGTAGTAAAACTAATACTCATAGAAAAATTAGAGCTCATGTTCAAACCCTGGTCATACCAATATTTTGAAATTACTTTTTTTCATCTTTAGATACCGTAAGGCTTTTTGGTAATTTTATAATATAGACTATAAAATGCAGTTAATTCTCGTACTCTGTATAATATGCCATGATATTATTTACTTTCCATCTTTAAAAGAACACCTGAAACGACTAAAATAAACATACGGGAAGAAAACAATATCATGATAAAATATTACTTCTCTAGACCTAACACTAGTGTTAACAGTAAATGATATAAAAGATAAGTGTATTTTACTGTTCAGACAACACGTGGTAAATTTAGACTTTATCTTTATGAAGAAGGGTTTAATGTACTAAACCTTGAGTTTATACCTAAGATATATAGGTAAGTATTCTTCAAAAGTTCGTTGAAATATATAATATAAAATATATACTATTTCAATATTACATAGTTGACTAAAAACACTAGAACTGTAAAATGAATTGAATTACTGTATTCTAAAATACAAGGAAAGCTTCATATGTACAAAAATGTCTGGAATAATACTATTCATCCACATGATGCTATGTTTTACCACACAATGTGTTGGTAATAAACAATAAAAGCAACGACTCTTTGAAAGTTGTACCTGCAACGTAGACTTTAGTTTTTTTGTCTTTTCTCTCTATTCAACTTTACGATTACGGAGAATATTTGAAAAGATTTAATTCAATTATATATAAAAAGTTCTCTTTTAAAATATTTGAGTACGGTACACATAAAATACGTTTACAATATTACACTAACGTATTTTAATATTTAGTTTTAGGTAAAAATTACATTCAATACTTTGGTTTAATGTAAACAATTTATAATTTTAGGCAATAATTTATAACATCTGAACTACTATTTTTGCACAACTATTTACGCTATAAATAGTTTATTAACTCAGTTGAATACACCACTACCAGTTTATAACAGAAAAGTATACAATCCATGTGTATAAAGCCAGATGTACATGGGAAACACATAATTTGTCTAGTAGTGCTCATCAATACATCATTTTTATATTGCAATATTATAAACATATCAGTTTTCAACAATAACTCTTTCATGATATATGATTTTATATATTGTTTGTCAACAAACGTTCATTTATCAATACCGTAACATTACAACCTAACAACCTAAATTAAAATGCTAATTAAATTATCAGCAATACTTGTTTAAAGACCTATGTAGTACATTTTACAGTAAAATCTTCAAGTATTACATAGTAAAAAGCACATTGAAGGCAAGTTGTATGAAAATAAAAACTAACTTGAAATCTCCGGTGCGTCAAACTTTTCGAGAATATGAATTACAATTGCATTTACAATTACAAACTAAACATGAACTGTGAAGTTTGTCAGTGGCCTGTTGAATAATGAAATAGTTTTGATAGTGACACGACTGACCTAAATGTGTCTAATATTGTGCACTAGAACTCAAACTGAACTAATTAAGAACCAAGCATAATTTTCTGTGATGTTGAATAACATTCACAAGTTTTATTCGGACTAATAAATATTTGTATTCACGATGTTTATTCAAATAAGAAAATTCAGCAACACCTAAAATACTTTTTTAACTAACTTTAGTTCGCTATCTATCCAGCTTTTTACGCTATTAAAACGTCGATCTTGAAGATATTGGCGAATATGACGGGCGAATGAGTGCGATGAGTTGTAGTTGTAGTAGATAAACGGTTGTAGTCATTGTTACTAACTAAGATTTACTGTTCCTCAGAAAGAGCTATTTATTAATAGCCCAATAGCCAGGGCACCTAAAATAGTGTTAACCCACTCACTTACCCATCACTGGAAAAGTATATTAATACTGTTTCGTCTAAACTTAAAAAATGTGATATTTCAAAAGCAAACATGAATTGCTGTGTATTACAAAAGATAAACTTCTTTGTGAGTCTAATACTGAGACTAATGGTATAAGTTGTAATAGTTAATGGACTTTTCGTTCGAAATACCTTCGTGATCTGGGCCCAATACGGTAATCCTTTCCTGTGGAGGACTCCTTTTATGGAGTTTTTTTTTCCTAAGCATAAGCCAGGTCTGTTCACTCGCCTTATACAGAAATAACCAAATATGCTAGAAAAAATCCCAGAAAATGTAAATAAATATCGTACCGAATTTGCATGTTGCTAGAAGAGTAATCTAATATCTTCCAGTAATAAGATGTATATATAAGATTCGTAGTATAGATATTATTAGTTATTTATTCAGTGTTAGGTGGAGTCTAAGCCACATCACGTTTGTATGATTAGATTACTCATGTAAAACAGGTAGCCTCAGGTTTGGTTGTCAATATGTAGGTTAATGTATTCCCCTTTCTGCTATAAAATCGACTAAAACATAATCTAATAATTGTAATACACATTACCTCTATCACAGTAACTGGAACCCCTTGGGCTTAGGCCACAAATAATCTGACTAACTTGGATTATAATATTTATCTTAGATAATAATATAGATCACATATAAGTAGGATAGTAGTTTTATAATATAGTATTATAACAATTGAAAATTCAGTAAAGAGTCAATTAATTTAAACCACCCATTGGGTTAGTTTCGTTTTGTTATTTTTGTTTCAATTTTTATTTATTTATACTTCTATAGGTAGTTTAAATACCTAGTAAGATATTTATCAATAAAAAAATAGTTATTTATTATTTTTTTAAAGCCTGGAAAGTTATTACTAGTAATCGCATATTATTATTAAATTTCTACTATTAGATATTATTTAAAACTATTCATATTTAAATTTACCTCCACTCAAGCTTCTTTGCATCTTGGAGTTTAACTTTCATTTCTACATTATTTTTTTGAATTAGTTACACTGTAGATGTTGCAAAGTTTACATACGTATTAATATGTATATGGCTTTCAGCATCAATAAATATTGCATTCAATACATATTGCTATAAAAATTGGTAATTTTGTCCTGTTCAGGTCAGTGCTCGGATATGAGTTCTAATCTCAACTTTACTTGCCATAGTTGATGGTAAATGTTAAGTAATATGAGTCATGTAGTGTATTTTTGGAAAAATAAAATGTGTAACTTTTATTTATTTTACAGCAGTTTTAAATGTTTTTTTCTTTTGTTTTTTTTTACGTTTTTCATCAAAGAATGTATGAACTATGTAGTAATTTGTTAAGAACCCAAGTTCGTAAATAATATAATAATGTACATTTTCCATAAAGGGTTCTATCCTTTCTTAAGAGATACTGTAACTATACATATAAATCTTGTTTAACAACTAATGTATATATTGTAATCGTGAGGTATAATTATTTGATTATGTTAAAAAAAAAACTGTATTCATTGACTATCATAGCTTATCAAAAAGCTCAAATATATCAAAATAATTTATGTGTCAGTTTTTTTATGTTAATCAGGGTAAAACAGTTATTATAAAAAATTATATTGTATCTAAAATTAAACACATGTAGATTAACTACTAATTACTTTAAGGACTAGAATGTGACCTATGTATTTAAAAACCATCTGCGAAGATTTATACTTTCCAACCCTACATAGATGTATTATTTTATAGTGTTTTCTTTTATTTTTATAAACCCTTTATGGTTCTGGTTAAAATTTCTTAATTTCGAGTTTTTTTTTCATTCAACCTTATAATAAATGTGCAGAGACACTCAAAAGCTAAGTGGATTGGAAAACTTGTTCCAATGAATGCTCTTCACGTTTATAATTTAATATATACATACTGTTATTCATGGATCTGTATAAGTTGATGACAAATTAGCTTAGATTTAAATACATAACTTTAAAACACTTATGTAATTTATATTATTAGTATTTTACACATCAATAACACTGCATGTGTAAGGGTGGGCGGGTGGGTCAATACCACTGTACGTGTATGGGTGGGTGGGTGGGTCAATACCACTGTACGTGTATGGGTGGGTGGGTGGATGAATACCACTGTACGGGTATGGGTTGGTGGATCAATACCACTGTACGGGTATGGGTGGGTGGATCAATACCACTGTACGGGTATGGGTGGGTTGGTGGATCAATACCACTGTACGGGTATGGGTGGGTGGGTGGGTCAATACCACTGTACGTGTATTGGTGGGTGGGTGGATCAATACCACTGTACGGGTATGGGTGGGTGGGTGGATCAATAACACTGTACGGGTATGGGTGTGAGGGTGGATCAATAACACTGTACGGGTATGGGTGGGCGGGTGGGTCAATACCACTATATGTGTATAGGTTGGTGGGTGGATCAATACCACTGTATGGGTATGGGTGGCGGGTGGGTCAATAACACTGTACGTGTATGGGTGGGTGGGTGGATCAATACCACTGTACGGGTATGGGTGGGCGGGTGGCTCAATACTACTGTATGTGTATGAGTGGGTGGGTAGGTCAACACCATTGTACGTGTATAGGTGGGTGGGTGGGTCAATAACACTGTACGTGTATGGGTGGGTGGGTGGGTCAATACTACTGTATGTGTATGAGTGGATGGGTAGGTAAACACCACTGTACGTGTATGAGTGGGTGGGTGGGTCAATACCACTGTACGTGTATGGGTGGGTGGGTGTGTCAATACCACTGTACGTGTATGAGTGGGTGGGTGGGTCAACACCACTGTATGTGTATGGGTGGGTGGGTGCGTCAATACCACTAGACGCGCCTGCTTATGAGTCAATATAGGTACCACGATGAGTCTACTTATGACTTGCGAATGGCAACTCCGTTTTTAGTTGAATAAAACCGAGTGACCACTCACAAAATGGAGTGTCCACTCGTGAAAAAGCGAGGCTGCTCCCTAGCAGACTCACAGCTGCCGAGTGTGTACTCAAGTAAGTTTATTATGGCTGAATTTATGCCAATACTTGCACGTACAATTTACAATGTTTGGAGAGTGTTAAGAAATTATGACTATTGATATGAGCATCAAATTTCATAGTTATATGAATGTTGTAAATAAAGTGTTTCGTAACAATAAAGAGAAAAGCTCCGCGCCTGCAATCTAACAGATACTCTATCCGTCATACATTGTTGGTAGGAGACAGGCGCCGGGGGGGGGGGCGGTGAGGAAGGCCGCGACCTTGATTGGAATGCGGAAATCTGGCCACTAGGTTATCATATAGATGGTTATCAGTCGTTTAAATGGTTTAAAGAGATTTTAATGACCTACAGCTTAAAAGGAAAGAACTGTTGTATTTTGAATGGTGTTTCTTTATGATTTTACGACTTTCCTGGTCACTCGTATTCCGCAAAAACCCGGCAAAAATCCGGGATGACTTTGAGTCATCAGTATTATTCGATGTTATAAACATTTATGTGTTTTTGATAATGTTTAACATAAAATAATGTTAGTTTAACAGTCAAAGTTTCTGCTGGGTCATATAAATAATAATACTGTACTACTAATTTGGTACAGTATTATTATTTATATATTATAATTATAATTTTACATTTAAACTACCTATAATTAAATTATAGATAATTTATAATTGTATTAAAATGTTAATTATCTGGCCACATCATGTACAAACACGTTAAACGAATTTATAATATAAAAGTGGCTATAATCATAGAGAATGTCAAAGGTAAATCTTTTTTATAACGAAAAAAACACCCATTATACTACTGCCAACATACTCAAACCAATTTTCGTATAAATACACAATTTTCTTACTATTTTGGCACATACCAGGTTATAGGATTTAATAATAATCTCTTAGTGTCTGATGGTTGAACCTCATTTTAAAAATTATTTATTGGCTATGTCATATTTATTCATAATTTAAAAAAAAGAATAAGAGTGGATGATCGTAAACTGTATTTTATGCCCAGAAACTTAAGACCATGAGAACTAAAATAACATAAGTTAAAAACAATAATCAAACCCCTCCCATATGATATCTTAATTTGCTTTCTTCCTTCTTCTCTATATTTAAATTTTAGATAAAGCAACAAGCAAGAATCTTAACAAAGTAAGTTTTCTTACAAGCAGTTAGGAACCTAAAGCCTTTAAATAAGAGTGTCGGAAAATACTTTGTAACTATTTTAGTTACCGTAATCGATAATTTTAATCAGTTAAATTTACACTCATGCCTAATTGTCTTTAGTAGAAGCAGAAAGCATCTGGAGTAGGAACTTTCCAAGGATGCTTATTATTATAACTTAGTGATTAGAACTTCATAATCCACTCAAGCTAACAACTCTTTACTGGGATGAAATGTCAAGGAGCCTAAGCAACTTTATAATTTCCCATACTCTTACATTGTTGGAGATAGAGTTCACAATAGTAAATTCTAAAATGGTTTGTTAGATAATCGACTCAGCTGGTGTTAGTTATAACCACATTATTGGTTACATTTATATAACCAAAATATACCCAACCATTACATTTTATTTTATTTTTGTTTCAATTTAACTTTGTTCTTTTATTAATTGGGAATTTTGTAATGGTTAATCCTTATATTCTGGAATTACAGTGAGGACATTTTTAGTGGCTAGGCTTATAACATTTTAACACATATAAAATAGTACGTAGCACTGCGTACGCATGTACGCACTAAATAATTATTTAAAGGGCAGAAGAACAGTAATTTTAATACGTCTGAATAAATAATCCATACTAAATTTAAATATATTACAATATCATGAACTAAAATTCTAAACTTAATGTATTTTATCTCTCTGTCTCTTAAATAGTTGCAAATAAACTTGTAATATAAATTTAAATACAATATATTTAAAGTAATCATGTATCTAACAACCATTAGTATAAAAATTAGAGTTTAAACAGGTTGAAGAAATAGAATAATACATTATCCATGGGTTATAAAATTATACACTTATTACAGAAAGTCTTTATTTATTATTTTACTTCCCATACTCTAAATCATCCAATTCTATGTTGAAAACAAACTGTGTAGTGTGTATGCACCATTCTGGAACTGAAATGAAACATGGATAGATTGTCTCTTGATGGCAGTTTCAGAGTGGCAAACTCAATTATCTTGTTTGGTTGATGTGTTTGATTATTTGTGCTGTGTAACGTCAACACAATGCATCGTTTGTTTTAACAAATCAATAATATTGAAATCTTAAAAGCTTTGTGATTTTGTGAACGTGAAGAGTGCTGATATCAGTTATTTATCATTTATATGATATACGAGAAGCCATTACTTGTCAACGTAACTCCTCTCTCATTTTTTTACCAATTTCTTTAACGTTACAGGTATCTGGAACAATTTCTAATATTGGTTGTGCAATAAGTACTTATTTGGTCAATATTTGTTTACTGAATGACACAGAAAGCACTCGAAGTACGTTTTTCATAACTTAAATAATGATATGTAAATAATGATACTTATTAAATATTAACAGCTGGTTGAATGTAAATAATGATATTGATTAAAATTTATGAGGTTTTATTTAGAGTATAAGTTTTAGAGAAAATGTTGTTTTATATATTAAAAAAATTATTGTATGTATGTGTCTCTTTCTGTCCTTTATGCATTACCTCACCATCTGATCATTATGAAACCTTAGAAAGTTAAGTATTTTTTCACAAGAAATGTCTTTTAGTATTTTCATCCAACTGTAGGTGGGCTCTGCTCTACTGGCCTAAAAGTGTGAATGATAATATAATAGAGTTATTTTAGTTTTTGATTAGTTATAAATCATTTAATGAAATTACATTTATCGAAATGGGCTATATTTTAAGAAATATTTTGTCTGTAAAAGAATGAATCACTAACAAAAATATTCGCTAAGTTACTCAATACAAGGTTGGTAAGTGTGATATAACGTTTTTGTTTGCAAAAACAACGATAGCGTAGTAAAATAAAGCCTACTTAAAACTTTATACTCTCTCTATGCTGATCAAAAATGAGGGACTGAAATATCCGTTACATCTATATCTCGTGATCAAGAGATTGTGTTGATTGCCACGAGTATTTGGATGTAGGCCATATGATCGTACTTATGTGTTTCATGTAATTCTTACCCCTATACTCTAAGTAAACTAATCAAAGAAACATTACTACTTTCTTGTTGACCATAGGGATGTAATTTGCATAAACGTTTCTACATTTGTTAACTGTAACCATAATACTATTTACTAAACAGTAAATACAAAGTTGAAAACCTAAAGCGAAAACTCACTTCTACTATAATTATATGGGGTGGGCGGGTGAGTCACTACCACTGAACGTGTATGGGCAGGTGGGTCACTACTGTTAGTGTAGACTATGGGTGGGTCACTACCAATGCACATGTAAGGGGGGGGGTCATTAGTACTGTTAGACTATGGGTGGGTGGGACACTGTACTTTTATGATTGAGTGGGTCTGATGACAACAACTTTGTTTTTGTCAGTTTTTCATAAATTACTAGTGCACGAGTATAGCTCGAGACTGTATTAATTTGTTAGACTGTACTGTACAACAAATTAAAATATTCATGTATTTTTGTTTATAGATTGCTCGAACATCTGTAAATATCGTGCAGTTTTTGAAATTTGGTTGTGCCAACAATTTGTCAACCTGTTTATCCGGTGGCACTCGAGGTGCGACATGCCACCTCAGGTAGCCCGGCGAAGGGTTGCGGGGTTGTAGACGCGCTCTCTCTCTCTCTGTGTCCATAAATAAATAAATAAATAAATATATATATATATATTTTTTTTTTTTAAGGAGAGGCCGATCTCCTCCTTAACCTTACTCTGACCATTCCCCATAGACCATTGATCTGTGCGATGAACTTATTCAGTCAGAGTAAGGGGGCGAACCTGTACAGTACAAGGTGAATATTACTGATAAATCTTTTCAGTCTAGGCCGGATTCGAACCAGCGCTATCTCTAACCCAAACTCAAAGTCCTGACGCCTTAGACCACTCGGCCACCGGCTCGCCAAAATTTTTAACTTTATATATATATATATATATATATATATATATATATATATATATAAAGTTAAAAATTAGGGCTACTTACGTATTTTAGGGTGTAATAAAATTTAAAAACTGAGTAGCCTTATATTTTTTTATTTTTGTATATATATATATATATATATATATATATATATATATATATATATATATATATAAAATAGGACCTACGTTACTAGGATAATCACACCATTTCAATAACTAGTGTAATTAAATACAGACTTTCACACTTAAAAGGAATCAATATGTTCCGGAAATACAATTATTTTTATTTCAATAAAAAGTAGTAGAATTATAATTTTTTCTACGACACTCCGATCTGCTTTACATAGCTAAATAGATTATTATTAGCTAACCTAACCTAACCTAACCTAACCTAACCTAAACTAACCTAACCTTTTTTTAAACAACCTAACAACCAATTTTTTAAACTATTTGACGCCGTTAAACATTTTTATTGTAATAAATTTCTTTGTTTAAGTTAAACTATAAATTGTCATTGAGCGATGATTAATTATTGAATCATCGTTTATCATGTGTCTCATTGTATGGCTGTAGTTTTCAGATAATTTTATCACTGTAAATATATCAACTATTAGCCGCCAGACCAACACGGCCACACTGCTAGCCGAAGCGCCATGTCGCACCTCGAGTGTTAGTTTTGGGTTCTCTTTCGCTGCATGTCGCACCTCGAGTGTCCAATTATGACCCTCAGGTAGTCCATGTCGCACCTCGGGTGCCCCCGTTTATCCTTGGTTGCGAGACGAATACCAACCATCATAATATCATTTATACTACATCTCGTAACACTATGGCACTCCTAAATAATTGAGAGTTTTATGTGAATTATAATATGATTATTGTGATGTACTGATACTGCAAGCACTGTATAAGATTCCAAGTAGTTAAGAAAATGTAAAGGTCATGATCGACTATTTTATCTTTTACAATTAGAAATTACAACAATTTAGTGTTGACAATTCAGAGCTAGTACATTAACTAATATACAATTAAAACTAACAATTGATATTATACTACTCCCATAAGCCAATATGGGAATCTTCCAATGAGAATTATTCACTCATAAGTATTTGGGAGTGTTTTGTTCTTAATACATGTAAGTAGTAATCATCAAATACAATTAATTTAAAAAGCATAATACCTTTATTGTCGTGCTAAATTATGTTTTTGAAAGTTATTATATAACACAGTTACACAATGCATGGGCAGGTGCAGGATTATATGTCCCATTAAAGCGTAGAATCCCAGCTTAAATATTCTCTAAGGTTAAGGATTCATCCATTATGAGGCAACAGTAATGCCAACCTAATAACTACTTGAATACGTTCAGCGTTTCCTGTTGCAATAACGCTGAGCGTCTCATTTTAAACCTTTCCTGAAGTTTATGGTTGAAGGTAGCAATAACCTTCCCGCAATAACTACTTGAATCTTCCTGTATTACTGGGATACACTTTACTTTAAGTTCAATGTTTTAAATCAGTCTTGAAGTAAAATTGACAAATGAACAATAATCGATGAACTAATATTGTTTTTAAAGAAAAAATTAATACAGGAATAAATCAACTAAGAAAAATTATTGTTACGTTCTCGAATTTATGAAGAAGCACGCTAACATTCTATTATGATTCCTGCTTAAGTGTGTCGTGAAAAAAATATTTTAAATTCTAAATCATTTCCTTAATGTATCTGATATATAATAGGGTTCAATTAATTACCCAAGATGTCAAATAAATTAATGAACTCCAACGTGAAATTACCATTAGATACAATAATAATTTTAAAATTGTAAATAATACCAAAGTTTTTTTCATATTATTAAACCGCAAATCATTTGACTCTTTAATGAACTAGCTTCCAAATATGTACCGTGTAAATTAGGCTAAAAAAGTAAATAGAAGAAAATATTGAAGACCACCAAGCAGGATTTGTTCAGGGTCGCTCTACTACGGACCAAATATTTGCCATAAAACAATCTCTCTCAAAATATTGGTAGTTTAATAAGGATGTTCACCTTTATTTATAGATTTTCAAAAAGCGTATGACAGCATAAATAGGATGAAAATGTATGAAAAAATGCAAATGTTTGGCATCCCAGACAAGCTTATAAAATTGACACAAATATGTATTGATAAATCAAGATGTAAAGTGAAGGTAAATGGAGAATATACAGAGGGATTTGAAGTTAATACAGAAGTTCGTCAAGGTGATGGGATATCCCCTCTACTCTTCAACCTAGTCCTAGAAGATGCACTCGAGAAGAGAGCTAGATTCAAGAGCTGGGATCTATGTTGGATCAAAAGTAAATGTGTTAGTTTTTGCGTATGACCTTTCTCATATTGCTGAAAGTAAAACAGATCCTGAAAATTTAGCGAAAGTGCTATTTCAAGAAAATAGAAAGGTGAGATTAAAAATAAACCAAGATAAGACAAAATATATGCATATTACCAGAAGACAGGGAATAAATAGAATGCAAAATATTAAAGTGGATAAGTGAGCATTCCAGTATTAAAAGTTGAAAAGTTTAAAAGTTGAAAAGTTTAAATACCTTGGTATAACTCTAGCACAAAACATAAAGAGGAAAACTAAATCCAAAATAGACTAGTTCTAGCCTCTAAGACCTATTGGGCCATGGAAAAATTACTTAAATCCAAGATATTGTTTAGGAAAACTAAGATCAAAATCTGCCGTACAATAGTCCTCCTTGTGTTACTATATGGAACAGAGACATGGACAAAGGAATATGAGAAGAAGTTTATAGTCTTTAAAAATAGAGTACTAAGAAAAGTTTTTGGTCCAGTATGCGAAGGAGATGTTTGTAGAATAAGAAAGATCAGATAATTAAGAGAAATATACACTCACCCAGATATAATAGCATTGGTGAAAAGTAGAAGAATATGGTGGGTTGGACATGTATGGAGTCGGGAAAATACTTCCATTATTAAATATATTGAACGATCTAACCCAGAAGGTAGATTCCTTGGCAGACCAAGACTTAGATGGAAAGAACAGGTCCTCAAAGATATTCACAAATTGGGGATTAAGTCTGAGGCAGCAAAGACCAGAACAGAATGGAGAGGCATGTTGGTGAGGCTATAAACCAACTTGGGTTTCAATGGCCAAGGAGGTAAGGTAAGGTAAGATATGTTTGGTAAAGGGGATTACACGCAGATTCCCAACTGTCCAATGGCTTTGTTGACAATATTTATTAGTTAATTACAATGAGTGAAGTAATTACTGTGTTGCCGTCATAGTAGATCGTCATATATAATACTACGATATTAAAATATATAAAGACGTAATAACTTAAGATCCTAAAATAAATTCGTCGTTATTAAAACTATTAATTTTAACATTTTAAGAGGCTGAGTTCTCCATACACTGGAATCCACGGTACGAGCACATTTGGTGTTTTCCAGCCAAATGAGCTGGAATGGAGTTTCAGAAGTTCAGAGGTTTCAATAAAGAAGAGAAAACCATCTCCAAACAAACTTCCTCCACCAGTGTAACCAAATCTCCAGTGTAGCTTAAACCAGTGTTGGGACTTGGTTTTGGAATATAGCAAAATCACTACGTAGTGCTCGTCTAAAAAACACACGTTTTATTAGTCACACTATAATAATAAATTAGTTTTAATTATTAGATGAGTTTGTACATAAAGATAACTAACAGTTACTGTTTTGTTGTTTTACTATAAGTTTCACTATTATCACAACAGTAATATTATTATTAAGTTCATCTAGATTATAAATTTATATATACAGGGTTGGACAAAAGTCTGCAGACGGTTTATATTATCTACATATCTTCAACTAATACCTGCACAATTCTTTTGTTCATTGTTTCATATTATCAACTGCGTTAAAATAAAATATAATTAAAATATAATAAATAGAGTAACAATTATTACACCAATGAGGCATAATTTTCCGTAGTTAGTTTTATTTTCATACATTCTTTTATTCTCTCTTAGAAATTTGTTCAACTTCTAATTTAATAATGTTTACTATCAGCAAAGAAAAAAATCTATGTTTCAGTCGGAAGGAATATTTTCCCACAAGATTACCCTGCCTAGGGAAGGTTACTGGTGTAGTAAAACCTAGTTTAGTTTTTGTGTTTTTTCCCACATAATACTTATATGGGCATAATAATTATATGCAGGCTGGACTACTATTATCTTTTTAGTGCTTTACGTCATACATTGTATTTTAAATTAGTATTAGTTGTAGCTCATACGGTATATCCTCATATTATGCTCTGATGGGAGACGCCGACACTACTTTTGTGAGTATTTCAAGGCAAATATGATTATAAGAGTTCGCAGCGTTTTACTTCATTTAGAGATACCTTTATTTTATTTTAAAACTCAACATATGCTAACATTAAAAAATTAACAAATTACTCCCAGATGACAATGTGGCCAAGTGCTCAACATTGATCGTCAAGAAAATATGATGACCCATCCACCCACCCATATACGTCCAATGGTGATGACCCACCCACCCGTCCATACACGTTCAGTTTTGATGACCCACCTATACACATACAGTGGTGATGACCCACTCACCCACCCATACACGTACAGTGGTAATGACCCACTCACCCACCCACCCATACATGTACAGTGGTGATGACCCACCCGCCCGCCCATACACGTTCAGTGTTGATGACCCACCCACTCACCCATACACGTACAGTGGTGATGGTTGAGTATGGATGACCTGTGTTGTCTGGTTACTAACTTAGTTCAACCTAGGATTGGATTTTAATATTATAGTTATAATATAACTATTAACTGGAACATACAAAAAGTAGTAAGACCAATATTCATAGAAACATTTAAGTTTCTGTTCAATCTCTGGTCATACAAATATTTTGAAAATAACTTCACTAAATACATCAGAGAGCCTTTTGGTAATTTTATATTAATTATAGCAATTGCAATCGTTCATTTTCTTACTCTACACAACATAAAATGATATTTATTTACCTTCCATCAGACAAAGTTTACTTTAAAAAGTTAAAGTAAACATACCGCAAGGTAACAATATAAAAATATCATTCTTCAAGCTTGTTTCTTACTGGATATATAATTTAATGTTATAAGATGAAACAAACACTACAGTAAATAATTTGTTTTAATTATTTAAAAACAAAACCGAACAACACTATTGCCCAAAAAAGAAAACACTCTGTTTGGAGAAGTGTTACATATGGATCTTTTTCAAACGAAATGCATAAAAGTGTTAAGAAATACTTTAATGTAAATGTATCATTTAAATGTAGATCAAAATTAAAATATTTACTTGGAAATCCAAGGGACAAAATTAAAAATGAAGAAAAGTCTGGAGTTTATGAAATTGAATGTGACAATTGAAATAAAAATTATATTAGTCTAACTAAAAGAAAAATTTCAACAAGATTAAAAGAACACAAATATAATTTTAAACACTATCAAGAGGAGAAATCAGTGATAGCAAAACACTGCATCAATTTTAACCATCATTTTATAAAATGTAATTTACTAAAAGAAGCTCAAAATAAAGAACAATTAGATACTTATGAAAGCTTATATATAAAAAAATCAAAGAAATTCTTGTTAATAACGAGCCAGGAACATTTGAAAACTCACCACTATTATTTAAAATTCAAACAATTTTGTTATATATATATTTTTATTATTTTTAAAGTTAAATTATTCTATATGTTTAATTTTTATGAGTGTTTGTTTTTCATCTTATAAAATAAATTAAATAATATAAAATAACTTTATGTTCAAAAGAATATATTTGATAAATGTTTGATTTATAGATTTATTGATAGATGAGCGTAACTTTGTGTTCAAAATTATCTTTGTAAAATAAAAATGTCTTTATTATAGTTTTACTTCATGCGTGGTAAATGTAGCCTGTAGCTACACGAAGAAGGTTTTAGTATATATTACACAGTGAAAGGTTTAAGGTTTCGAGATTGAGTGGACAAAGGTTTATCTAAACTTTCATCAAGCAGTTTGGTCATAAACCCCTCCCCACCCCTAATAAACGTTTACAACAATTGTGTCAATCTTTTGGATGGGTTTTGTTACGATCAGGAACATTTTATCGCTCATTGTAACTATCTATTTAATTTCATACCACTATTAGCATGGACATAATATTTACTTTCAATTTACTAAAAGACAAATTGTAAACTAAAATTTTGAACATTTGTAAAATAAATCCTTTCTAAGTACGTCACATAATTTTTGTTATTGTTGTAAATTCAAAGAATGATTTATTTTATTCGTTATTTATATACAAAGCCGTACTGTTATGATAAAAAAATTAAAACTGCAAGTCCATTACACAAATGATAATTAACTAGCATACCTTGGTACAGTTTATTAATAAGTTTATTTTATAAATAATCAATGATATTGATTATTCAAAATACACATACACTGATTTATCTTTGAATGTCAAACGTCTCTTATATTTAGTTTTTTCATAACAATTCGTAAAATTCCACAACTTTTACGTCATACTATTTTGTCATACTCTAAATTTTCTTTAGTATCTGTTTACTAACTCAAGCGAACATTATCACCAATAATAAACAAACACAGCATATCTTCGTTGATATTGAACCAAAACACACTCTAGCTAAAAGCGAAACATCCCTTGCGTTTTTAAATTGGATATTTATATATTACCAGCTATTCTAAAACCTTGATTCCAAATATCCAATATAAAATACGTATCATCTTTAATGTTACAATAATAACTTAAATGTTAGTTTAAAAATTAAACTCAAAGCAAAAACGGTTTAAATTTCATTATAAACTGTAATGAAAGTCTACCATGAACAAAATTATCTCAAATATGAGTGCCTCTATTGCTATTCATGGTTGTAATGGCATGTGCTCCCGCAGATGCTTGTTGGTACAAAACAATAAAAACAACTGTTTGAAAAGTCGTAACTGTAAAGTTGATGTCCCAACTTGGCTTGATTGTTCGATTCAAGAGATGCGTAGACATTTTGTTTGTTTTCCTAATTCCATTCAAATTAACCTGCTTTGTTTACGTAGAATATATGTAAAGATTTAATTTAAGTATTTATACATTTTGTTAGTTGTAAATAGTTTTTTTTTTTTTTTTCAACTATCAAATGGGCTTTCATTACAAGAATAAGAAATACTACGATTTCGTTGTTTATAAAAATGTAGTTAAATGTTTTGATTAATTGTAAACATTTTATACTTAAAAAAATGTGTTTATAAAATCTGTTCTACCATGTTTTACGTATACATTTATGATGTAAATGGTTTATTAATGCAATTGAATTGAATACACTACTTCCAATTATAACAGAAATAATTCTTCAATTTATCTATTATTTGATTCTAGATTATATAATATTCAACAATTTTATTAAATAGCATATCCTTGCCATTTTTAGGCTTGTTTTTTACTTGCTGATGATGACTGATCCAAGACGACGTAAATAAGTTTAAAGTTCAAGTTGATGGTAACAATTATCTCACAGGACTTCTATCTTTTACTTTGAACATAGCATTCTGGGATGTCTAATGAAAAAGATTAAGTATTTAAAGTATAATACAGTTGATAAGGTGCCTATAAATATATCTCATACAAAAATTTCATCTTAAGTCTCTAAATGGGCCCTTAAGTTCAATATAAAAACCTAATATTTACAAAGAAAAAATACCACTATTTAAAATTTTGGAAATCTTTCAGTCCTTCTTTATAAAAAGCACATAAGAAATATGTTTAACTAAAATGTAATATAATATTAGTGTAAAACATGCCATTTGTTAGTCTCAAAACAAAAGGACGATTATTAAAATATGTGTAAATGTACATATTTTTGAACAAAAATAAATAATTAACTGTAGGAATGCAATGGTGGCCCTAAAAGGCGTTTACTTGCAAAGTGTCTGTTTAATTTACCATAATTTACATGTAAAATATTTATAGTATTGCGTCATCCAGTAGACATCACCAATAGTGTAATACTTTGGATAGGAGGGGGAGACAAAGAGTACTTTTTTCATGTTCCCTTGCACGGAGTAGTAACAGTATTTTCTGCAGGAGAGTATACAACAAGCTTTTTATTATGTATATAATAAACACATAATATGTGCATTATATCATGTTATTATTTTATGTTGGTATTATAAAAATATCAGTTATCAATGGTACTTTCGTCTACTATAAATAAATTAAATAATATTTTTAAATCAACACCTATTTATTAATCATATAAAAGATAGACAAAATATATAAACCACTGTATTAAATATACTAAAAAAGAAATTGGGAAAATTATCAGCCATAATATCAGCCATAATCCTCTTTAGTTAATTTTTATATAAATCATCAATTGTGTAAATGGTAAAAACGAGTTTAAGGCATGCGTGAAACTAGTTCAGTACGACAAAAGTATGTAACAGAAATCACTATTAAAGATTAGAGATTGTAATTGAATTGTCAATCACAAACTCATCAACAATTGTGAAGTTTGTCAGTGGCGTTGTTGAAATGATGTAATAATTTGACATTACTGACCTAGTTGTTTCTAATATTGTGCATTAGAACTGAATCTGAGCTACTTAAGAAATAAGTGAAGCTTGCATTCATGTAATTATAAAGAGTTTACAGTTTTATGAGGAAAATGTTTTTACATGAAAATGTGTTCGTGGGCATAATTACATTTTGGACGACACAATGTTAAAATAAGAAAATTCTGGAAAATCTCTATTTCTTTTATAACCAAATTTATTTAGCTATGATATTAATTATCAACTTGAAACTCACAATATTGAAACATGCTTTATTGAAACTTCTGCCAAAACAAACTTATATAGATTCTTTTCAATATACGGCAACATTAACTTGAAAAATATGTTTACTGTAAATAAAACATATGTTTCTTAAAATCAAAAGTAAACTTAAATTATCAATATTACAAAAGGAAATTTGTTGTAAGACTAATACTGAGTCTAGTGCCATAAGTTATAACAGTAAATGGACGTTTCGTTCGCAATCCCTCCTGATCTGAGCCCGATACGGTAATCCTTTCCTGTGGGATTGAGTCCTTTATTGTGTCCCTAAGGATAAGGCAGGATCTGTTTACTCTCCTTACACAGACATCATAAAAAATATTGCAATATAGCACAAAATGCACAAATACACTACAATACAAGTACAAAATATACTTATCTTGTATATATTTACGCATTTTGTGTTCGTATTGTTATATATTTATGCATTTAGTAACACATTATGTAACTAGCTTTGATTATGAGAATGTTATATACCATATATAATAATATAGATCACAAAATATTAAAATAATATTTATTTTAGAGATTTTTGAAATATTTATTTTTTATAATCTTTTTATTATTGTGACTATCGATTGAGTAACTAAGGACTACGATAAATCTAATTTAACATTTATCCTTTGTGAGTTTTTAGCCTACTTTGTTTACAAAAATGCCTTTATTATTTTACTGTGTGCTTGTATTGGTTCTTCTGTTTACTTTTCTTATGTTTTTAGTTTAAATTTCATTGTTTTGATTTTTTGTTGGTCAACAATCTCTCTGAAGATATTTCTGACTGTGATATCTCAAGTTTCAACAGATCTTTCTTAATTTAATTAATCAAGCAATTAATTATAATGTATTTTTTAATTTTTCTTTCTTTCTTTATTTATTTATTTATTTTTTACATTTTAACAGCAGATGATTTATAGGCATTTTGTTGCAAAAACAATTAAGAAACTCAAAGAACAGTATATATGTGGCTCATAAAACGTTCAATCGTATCATATGAGATATTCAACTAAAACTATGTAGTACAAAACTAAAATAATTTAAATGTCTTACCCGTTACTCTAAGTCAAACGTTTTAGGTTACTAATCGCTTAGCGTAAAACTTTCTTTAATGGGTTGCTTAACTTGCAGCTTCATATTAATTTGAAATATAGACCTTAACGAAGAGGACAATTTATGATATATTTGTTAGGAAGGGTTGAATTAGTGTTTTCCTGAGCCGTTATCTCGGTAATAATATGAGATTTTGAACTCGTAATTGTCACTCACTAACTTTGTCCTATCAATTATTTTAGTTTTGAAAATTGTAACTGAAATGCTATTTATGTTGGATATGCTCAAGTTTGAGTTACGCTAACGTACGCTAAAAAGTTAGTACTATTAAGGCCTGTATATCTCGTGTAAAAGATGAGGGCAATCGATTTACATTTGATTGCATTTATAAAATAGATAAGCCATAATCCAGTTTTAAAATTATTTTAATCTTAAAAAGGGAACAGTCTCCTTGTTAACCCTAATGTGCTCACTCTTACAGACCATAGACCAACTTATTCAGACAGAGTAAGGGGGGAGAACCAGTACCCTACAAGGTGAATTTTACTAGTAAAATGTTCGAGCTTAGACCGTATTCGAACCAGTGCTGTCTTCAACTCAAGGTCAAAGTCCTGATCCACTCAGCCACGGGTTATGCTAAAATATTATTAATAATATTACAATGAACAATACTCAACCAAAACCTCAATTATAATGTTTAACTAACATTATTTTGTAGTTAATATAGTTAAAAGTCTTCATTATCATTTATAAAATCAAATAATGACTATTCAGAAATTAACTAAATGAGAGACATTTGTTAGTATTGTAAAGTAAGATATATCAATGAAATTTATCTCAAACAACACACTTTAATGAAATATGATAGTTGAATTTAGTAACTATAAAGTCACCTTTTCATTAAGTAAAAACTGTTGCAAATTCAATCAGAATGTATCAATAAAA
Source organism: Stictocephala bisonia (assembly GCA_035578905.1). Classification (NCBI taxonomy): domain Eukaryota; kingdom Metazoa; phylum Arthropoda; class Insecta; order Hemiptera; family Membracidae; genus Stictocephala; species Stictocephala bisonia. The sequence goes on from JAQJVL010001046.1 coordinate 190,461, forward strand.
CAATTTATGTATTCCAATAAGTATCAGCAAGTGTTTAACTGAATATATTTTCTAACCTACGTAGCTTTTAGTGTCTTTCAGTCGATTTTAAGATTATCTGTTTTAATGCCAACCAAGACTCCCGTCATCAAGTATTAACTTAAAGAACAAGTAAATAATGCATTCCATAAAATTCAAATTTGTTTTTAACATTCAAAGAGGGTTTTAAAACATTTTGGCCACACTGGTTCTTCAGTTGCTTCAAACCTAAAATCTTCAAAATTATACAATTACTGTAATAATCAACAATTTTCGTTTGAAATTTTTTTGTTTGAATTGGGTAGTTCATGATTGGTGAAAAGTTTTGGAGATTTCCAATCCTCTTAAAACTTTTGAAGAGTTGGAAATCTCCGACAATTTTTACAAATCAATAATCTATGTACGTTTAAAGTCGAAGGTAAAACAATAATTTGCTATAACAACCATTACATAATATGATATATTCCTGCCATATTTAAGTATAATAATAAGGAAACCAGATATAATGAAATATAAACATACAAAATTAATAGATTTGAATGATTATATAATACAGAATGTTGGTGTGTATCTTTTTTAATTTGTTACTTTAATCAAGTGGTAGAACAGAATATATAATTGCAACAAGTATTTTTTTTAATGTTACATTAATCTTGCAAATATAAGTCAATATTTGCTAGCCTAGAGGTTAGCACTTCTACTTCATCCAGAAGGTCACGGGTTTAAATCCTGGAAGGTCTATAAAAATGTTCTTGATAGGCTTGGACCGTTGTCCCCTACCTAACAACGTTAGTACACAAAGTGAGAGTGCCTCTATCATAAATGGAATAGAAAAAATACAAATACAGGCTTCTAAATCGTCATATATGTGAGTTTTTTTTATATTTGGAGATTTTCAATGCTTTGAGTGTTTAAGAAATAAGCATATCCTTGGACATCGTCTTTGACGGTCGTGGTGAGTTGATCTTGTGAGTGTAGTGGTGCGAGGACTTCTTCCCTCCGCCTCAGTGAAATTAAAAGCAGGTTGAATAAGTTGTATATTTTGTGTATTTAATAACCTTCTCTATGTTTTGTTGAATTTTTTAATTTTTTGCATTTATTGCAATGTTGATTTTTTCACATTTTGAATTTATTTTTGTATGTCATTGAGTATTTGGTCTATTTAATAACTTGCTCTGTGTTTTGTTGACTGATTTCATATTTTGCATTTCTGTTGTATTTCATATTGTGTATTACATTTTGTATAATTATGTTATGTGTGGTAGTCTTTTTAATAACTTTTGACTTTCTAGCATCTTTTGTATCTAGAATGTAGTATTACGTCTTTTCTGATTTAGTATGGGATAAGAAAAAACAATTGTTTTAGATGTAGGCTAACTTAATAAGTACCTAAAGACGGAGGAGTTTGTTATACCTGTCGAAACGTAGTGTTTGTTTCTTAAACACTCAAAACATTGAAAATCCCAAATTATTATCTACATAACATTGTTGATATATAATTTTAGTAAATTAAAGATAGTGGATTAAAATATTAAAATAATTGTAAGTGTCTACAATACAAAGTGAATTAGTTAAAAGTATTTATGACAGTAATTTATAATATAGGATTATAAATATTATATTTTTTAAAAGCTATACTATAACTGCGAGTATTTAATTGATTAATAAGTAGTTTCCAATTGGATTACTACGTGTTAGTTAAATTTTTTTTAAATACAATAAATGTCCTTAAATTTCAAAATTACAGAATAGATCTATTCTCATTATTAGATTAATCTGTTGAGACAGGTTGATTCATAAATAAAAAATTTAAACAATCCATTAATAAGCTATCGGTATTGTACTAATTGGTTTTTATTTAACGATTTTTATCGATTTAACACACTGAAATCACAGAATGAAATGCACTTGAAGATGAAGCTCATCCATCGTGACCGGTCATACTGAAAAAAAAACAAGATTGATGGCTGAATAAAAAATGTGCTTTTCATTTTACCATCTATTGTTAATCTATACGAGTTACTATAATTGATCTCATATGTATTGCCTTTGTTGGAAAGTTATATCCACCACGATCACAAGGAAGTTTGGACATTAGAGGCCAAACCCTGATCTCATACTTGTTGGTTGGAAAGTTCTCTCAGCCCAACTATAAGAAACTTTGGCCACTAGAGACCAAGCCTTAACCTCATACCTGTTGGAAAGTTCTATCTATCCCAACTATAAGAAACCTTGGCCACTGGAGGCCAAGCCCTAACCTCATACTTGTTGGAAAGTTCTATCCGTCCCAACTATAAGAAACCTTGGCCACTGGATGCCTAACCCTAAGCTCTTCCTTTTGGGAAAATTAACTCTGCCATGACTACAGACGTCTTTAGCCACTGGAGGATAAAGCTCCTACCTCATACTTATGGAAAAGTTCTCTCTGCCCTCACTACAATAACCTTCGACAAATGGAGAACATTTACACCATACATATATGAGGTTCATTTAAATTAACACTAAAAAGTCAAACTTTCAGGCTGCTATAGGCCTATATATTACATCTACAGTGTGGTTTGTTTGTACATTCAAATCGTACTAATTATATATATGTGGCTATAAATACGCCGATTATTCAATTCATAGTCCGTTCACCCAAGTATTGCAATATTACACGCTATTCACTGTAATCATTATGCCCGTTACACATGTAATGTTGTCAGTATAATGTAATGTCAATTCAAAACTAAGGACAACTGCCATTGAAGAAAGATAATGTCGGCAAGAAACATAATTTTGAAATAGGAAAATCGTATTAGAATTACTATTTAAGTAGTATTTAGTTTTGATATTATATTTGCAATCCTAAATGAAAAACAAACTTTAGGTGAAGTTCCGTCTTAGCCATTCGATTTAAAGCCTCAGTTGAATTTTATAGAATTTTAGAGTTGTCCTGCCAACTGAACATTACGAATGGCACCGGGATTGCGGCCAGCCTAACCAATACCACTGTACGTGTATGGGTGGGCGGGTGTGTCGATACCACTGTACGTGTATGGGTGGTTGGGTGGGTCAAAACCACTGTACGTGTAAGGGTGGGTGGGTGGGTCAATACCACTGCATGTGTATTACTGGGTAGGTGGGTCAATACCACTGTACGTCTATGGGTGGGTGAGTGGGTCAATACCATTGTACGTGTATGGCTGGGTGGGTGGGTCAATACCACTGTACGTCTATGGGTGGGTGAGTGGGTTAATACCATTGTACGTCTATGGGTGGGTGAGTGGGTCAATACCACTGTACGTGTATGGCTGGATGGGTGGGTCAATACCACTGCATGTGTATGGCTGGGTGGGTGGGTCAATACCACTGCATATGTATGGGTGGGTGGGTGGGTCACTACCACTGCATGTGTATGGCTGGGTGAGTGGGTCAATACCACTGCATGTGTATGGGAGGCTGGGTGGGTCAATACTACTGCATGTGTATGGCTGGGTGGGTGGGTCAATACCACTGTACGTCTATGGGTGAGTGAGTGGGTCAATACCATTGTACGTGTAAGGGTGGGTGAGTGGGTCAATACCACTGTACGTGTATGGCTGGATGGGTGGGTCAATACCTCTGCATGTGTATGGCTGGGTGGGTGGGTCAATACCACTGCATATGTATGGGTGGGTCAATACCACTGTACGTGTATGGCTGGGTGGGTGGGTCAATACCACTGCATGTGTATGGGTGGTTGGGTGGGTCAATACCACTGCATGTGTATGGCTGGGTGGGTGGGTCAATACCACTGCATATTTATGTGTGGGTGGGTGGGTCAATAACACTGTACGTGTATGGCTGGGTGGGTGGGTCAATACCACTGCATGTGTATGGGTGGCTGGGTGGGTCAATACCACTACATGTGTATGGGTGGCTGGGTGGGTCAATACCACTGTACGTTTACTCTTGAGAGTTTTGCTGGTCGTAATCAATTGAGTATAGCAGATGGCTTACCTTAAGTATAAAGACTTACCTAATAGTCGGTTGGCCGGACAGACATCCCCACTTCTGAGAATATGTGCTATAGGAGCACGCTTTTGGGTTTCGCTGTGGAAGGATGGGCTGATGAAACATGTAACCTGAAAATAACCCTCAGTGCAAATCGATGTACACACGACACTTATGATACATTGCCGTAAAGCCATAATATCGTAGATTTTCAGCCAATTTTCAGCCAACGTCACTGTCAAAAAAAAGTTTTTTATCAATTAGCAGTAAAACAATTTTTAACTACAGTAAAAAAAAAAATAAAATAAAAAAAAATAAAGGCGCCAAAAGTGATATTTTAAGACCCGGTATTCGCAATAAAAGAAATTTCTACAAGGATATTTAATTTATGTAAAACATTTATTTTCTAAATTTTGATATGGAATTTGATGTTTCTATTACAGTACAGTCATATCTAATAAACCCCTTAAGCAATACGCATAGTTAGTTTTAGCACGTGCAACTAAAAAAAGATACTATTTAAAAAAATTATTTTATAGACATTTGGCTTAACTTTCTATTTGCTTTAATTATATTTACCCACTTATTAAAACTACCCTTAGTAATATCCAGAGCAAATATTGTACAGCAAGTAATATACAGAAAAATCCGTGTTGTAGTAGAAACTGTGTATCCGATAAAGGTTTGTGTGTTTGGTATATCAGCCACGTATAACATTGTGTTTTGATTTCCAATTTTCACACAACTTCATAAAACATTCAATTTCCGAAACATGGGTGTACGTATAGTCTCGTCATGTCTCACAAATCCTGTAACGATATGACTATCATATTTGTTTAAATTTATTTTTTTGTTTTTGTTGCTTAAACCTTATACGTTGTGAAGCAAGCAGTACTAAATGGGCAAGTTTAAATTTAATTCTTTAGCACTGCATATAAGCTTACTAAAGGCAAATGAGTTTAAAATTATAGTATTTTACTAAAATTTTCTGTTTATTAGCAATTATTATATATTGATACGTAACGGATTAATCGATACCTTTAATTTAAATATTCAACATCTGCTGGCGTTTCCGTTTCCACGGATTGTCCTATACAGCCTCCTCCATGTTGGTGTCCCTCTAGGTTTCCTCCTCTTTCACTTGTCTTTCTGCATTCTTTCTACATCCTTCCAAAATTGCTACTCTTACCTATTTATCAATTTTCTTCTTTGTCTTCTTCCTCTTTATCTAGGGCCATCTTCGGTAATCTATAATTTATCATCTTCGTCACATGTCCCATCCATTGTACCACTCATCTTTCAATTGTGTCTTGTTACGGTTTTACTTTTAGCCTTTCGTTTCTTATTCTATTTTGATAATCTTCTTTTTCATCTTAAACACGTGATTGCTCCTGCCTGCAACCTGCTTAAATGACACTTAGTCCATTTACACTTTTGTCCTTAATTTAATAATAATTGTTTGGATAGAAACATATTCCTCCTTCCCTTTTGTTAACTACCAAATGTTTATTCTGCCACTAGACCGTATAAGTCTTACTTGCATCGAGTAAAAATACAGTTTAATTCTCAAGTCTCAACAGCGCTGGGTACATTCTTACATATTAGACGCCAACACAACGTTGTTGGTATTTTAAGGCGAATATGAATGATTATATGAGTGTAGGATGAGTGTGGATGAGTGTAGTCTGGTTACTATCTGAGTTCAACTGTTCCTCAGAAAGGGCAATTTATTAATAGCCCAGCAGCCAGGTCAACTAAAGGACCTACAGCTTTACGTGGAATCCGAACCACGTAGTGCTGGTCTGATTTTCAGCTAATTGACAAGCCTGGTACTCAGTTATCTCCCCCACACAACATCCGCACAGTGATTACCACCCAACATGGACACCCCAGACTTATCTAGTAGTGTCCACACCGATAGCAACCATCTAGCGGACAACATGTCGGTATTAAGAGGACCGAGCATCCAACCTATCACCTGCAATCTCCCAAACACTTTGTCCCCATGTAGGTTACCACAGCACGCAATACTCGAGAAATGATGGTAAACTTCAATGTGAATTTAGTCATATATTCGAAAATTTTACTGTTTTTCGAATCCCTAGAAACCTTTCATTTCCTAAACATGGGTGTACATATAGTCTCGCCATTACTAAAGTTGAATAAACTTTAGTGAAAACTCATTACGACCAGTCTATCCGTTTTCCCCCTAATTGTATTCCATATAATGAATGATTATTAACACTTATTTGGGAGCTCATAGAACGAAGATATGATTGACGATATTGTCTCGTTTGGAAAACATGAGACAATACAGTACAACCAATGAGATTTCTCAATTCCGTGGCTGAAACGCAAACAGACTACGTGATTGGGGATGTTATTTCGATAGCTCTGGTATATTTCACAGGTCTCTCATAGATTCAAGTTAGATCACACTATTTTTTAACTTGTATCGTAAATTTATGAATATTTTGAAAAAGAAAGTTAAAATAGAATATAAGGAGTTACACAACTACAAATCCATCTGAAATTTGATGGATGTGAAAAACTACGTATCTGAAATTTGCGGGCATATTTTAGGAACTGGTTCTATGGAACAAAATTGAGACAAAATGCACTGTAAAGGTTTGTCCTGAGTTGCTTATTTTCCCAGATATCTGCCATTTTTTGTATTATTTTTGTATCAAGTAATTTATAAGTTTAGAATGACTCAATCGATTTAAATGAAATTTCGTATATTACTTATTTATACACAAAGAACAATATCACAAATAATATTCAACTCGTTGCTTCATCCAGTTTCAATTGGTGGCCTTATGAAAATTTTAATTTAAATGACTCAAAAACCGAAGTTTATGGAGATTGGTTTTTGTAGCCCGTTACATTGTTATCCATTGGTTTAATGTTCTAAACATTGTTCTAGTTTTTTAACTTTTATTTTTCAAACCTTTAGTTTACTCAAAACTGAAATATTTTAAAAAGTCAATACTAAAATGTTGATAAATGCAAGCTGTAACATAATTAATTTAAAAAAAAAAAAAATAGGTGGAATACCATTTCGAGTGTGTAATAAAACACGCTTTTGTTTCCATAAGACCAAATTGTAGGTTTTATGTAGGTTTCAATCAAATCTCTGAAAAAGTTTTTTTATAAGTACATATTGTTTAAGATAAAAATGCGAGAATGTTGATAGATTTCTTAAGAAACCAGTTGCAACAAAAATCAGGAAGTGAGCAGGGCTAAAAGCTTGAAAGCACAGCTCATGGTTTATGGATTATGTATTTGTTGTTTTACTCGTAATATATTCAATAATGCAGAGTAAGAGAGATGTGTAATGACCTATACATATGCCTTGTTTTTACATCATGTTCTTCGTAATTATGTTTTAGAACGTAATTTTTCAACTCTAAAGTCTAAATCTTTAGTGTAAATGTCTGCTTTTTTGTTATTACAGGTCACATTTACCGACAATGGATATAATTATATGAATATTCTTCACTCTTAATGTTATATTAAAACTGAAGCATTGCCTTGGCTACAAAACTATAATAATATTTTGAACGTTACACTATTGGATAGGAAATGTATCGAGGTTCAAAAAAATCCTTCTTTATAAAACTTAGAGTTTTTGAGTTATTTCAATAAAAAAAAAATAACATGGCCCCCATTTGAAACATAGTTAAAAGAAACGATGTAAACAATTTTTCTGACATAGACTTAGTAATACACGACAGTTTCAGGTGAGTCGGTTGAGTATTTGTACAATTATAAATTACAGTATTAAGTGAAACGAAAAACAAAATTGTGTATGTATGGGAAAATAATAATTTTTTACTTATTTAGTTTACAGGTTATCTTTTTTTATTTTAGCCCATAGAATCAGTATTTGAAATATGTATGCACATTTCAGATACACTCTGTGTAAGTCCTAAGGTATTTGTTTACTCAAGGCCGTAGGTTAAATGTTTATCTATCATAATAGCAGATTTGTTTTCTTTAAATATGAGTGTTAAAATATAAAAAGATAAACTAATTAAAACATGAATACGTAATTCATATATATAAACAAATTGAAAATGTAGTAGTTTATAGAATGCAGTACAGTATTTTTTTCTTATTCATTTATGTTTGTTATTAAACTTTTACCTGCCAGACTATGCGCTCCTGCACGCCTCTGAGTGAACATTATTGAAGTGAAGTACCAACAGTTCACTCAGTTGAGTACTCGAACCTTGGTGATAGCCCTACCACGCTCCAATACACGGAGAGTAGTGATAGCCCTCCCACCCACCCATACACACACAGTGGTGATGACCCTATCACCCACTCATACACATACGGCATAATCATTCAGAAGACTTTCACAGCACAGTGGTGATATTCCTCCCACCCACCCATACACGCACAGTGGTGATGACCCTATCACCCACTCATACACATACAGCATAATCATTCAGAAAACTTTCACAGTACAGTGGTGATATTCCTCCCACCCACCCATACACGCACAGTGGTGATGACCCTATCACCCACTCATACACATACAGCATAATCATTCAGAAGACATTCACAGTACAGTGGTGATATTCCTCCCACCCACCAATACACGCACAGTGGTGATGACCCTATCACCCAATCATACACACCCAGCATAATCATTCAGAAGACATTCACAGTACAGTGGTGATATTCCTCCCACCCACCAATACACGCACAGTGGTGATGACCCTATCACCCATTCATACGCATACAGCATAATCATTCAGAAGACTTTCACAGCACAGTGGTGATAGATAATAAGACTGTGGCTAGACCAGGAACTCTACAGTCCCAAATATTAGCCACAGAGCTACCACGCTGGTAACATTTAACCATTCATGTGTAGCTCTTATTACCAACAATAATATACTTTATTTTTACGATTTCATTCATCTCTAAAAACATCCTACAAATTAGGGGGTGGGGTATAAAACTTTAATTTTGTTTCATTTTTAATACGTAAATATAAATGGTTTAGTTGCCTTCCACTTAGGGTGAATTTTTCACCCAAATATTCTTATTTATTTTCGACAGGAAGATATCTCTTTCTATATTGAATGCGTATTTTATATAACTTATTATAGAAAAAATTTGTTTTAGAGCAAACATATATTTTCGTAGTAAATTGAAAATAAAACATGTTATCTTGCTAGAGGTAGTTATGATTCTTTAAGCAAAATATAAATATTTTATAAAAATGTAACTGTAAAACTAATAATTGTTTACATTGCACTTTCATTTTATACGTTTTTTCATATTAATATTTGAAAAATTATTCAACACCACTTTAGTCTAATACATACTCCAATTATAATATTAAGTAGAGTGGTTTTTTTATATACCAGTTAAGTAAAATAAGTGTTTGTTGGTTGATTAAAAAGTCAATATAAATGAAAAGCAGACTCCAAAGAATAGAGGGGAAGAATGTTATCGTAATTAGATCTTTAAAGCTGGTTTACCTCTGTGTGCCTCTATGTTTTCTCTCCTCTGTCGATGGTGATGAGCTCAAGTGGGAACATTATATGGACCCAAAGGGTTAAGTGGAGGATAGTTATAGTGATACCGATCAAGTGATGGGGCCCTACTGCTGGTACTGGATTGCAGCAATCTTTTAACGGTAAAACCTGTTCGTACATTTATAGAAACGGGAATGCCTAAAAATATCCCAGATGAAAACTTAGTTTTTCGATAACAAGTCAATATGCGCAGTACACGATAGGATAGCCAGTGCACTCACAGATCCGGGACTATAAGTAGGGAAAGGGGATTCAAATACGTTGTATCAACAATAAATAATACCTTGCCCAATGCCTCTAGTTTACTATTATGTTCCTCTTTGGTCCCACTCCTCTTTAGTTCACACGCCGTTTGGCTCAAGTGGGAACATTGTATGGCACACAGTGAATAGGGTAGAGGGTAATTATCATAATTCTATCTGGGTAGTTAGCTTACCCATGAGACCGGCATTGTTCCCTCCTCTTATAACATTATTTGGCTCGAGTGGGAACATTGTATGGCACACAGTGGTTAGGGTAGAGAGTATTTATCGTAATTCCATCAGAATAGTTGGCTTACCCTTGAGTCCCTCTGTAGTCTCCCCTCCTCTAGACGATGTTTGACTCAATTGGGCACATTGTATGGCACACAGTGGTTAGGGTAGAGAGTGTTTATCGTAATTCCATCAGAGTAGTTGGCTTACCCTTGAGTCCCTCTGTAGTCTCCCCTCCTCTAGACGATGTTTGACTCAAGTGGGCACATTGTATGGCACACAGTGGATAGGGTAAAGTATAAATATCGTAATTACATTCGGGTAGCTAGCTTACCCTTGAGTCCCACTTTGGTCCCATCTCCTATAGACGTTATTTCGCTCGAGTGGGGACATTTTGGATAGCGTAGAGGGTAGTTATCGTAATTACATCTGGGCGTCCGGCTTAGCCTTGAGTCCCACTTTGGTCCCGCCTTCTATAGACGTTATTTCGCCCGAGTGGGGACATTGTGGATAGGGTAGAGGGTAGTTAGCCGTAATTACATCTGGGCGTCCGGCTTACCCTTGAGTCCCACTTTGGTCTCACCTCCTATAGACGTTATTTCGCTCGAGTGGGGACATTTTGGATAGGGTAGAGAGTAGTTATCGTAATTACATCTGGGCGTCCGGCTTAGCCTTGAGTCCCACTTTGGTCCCGCCTCCTATAGACGTTATTTGGCTCAAGTGGAATCATTGTATGGCCACAATGGATGGGGTAGAGCATGGTTATCTTAATTAGATCCGGGATATTGGATTACCCTTTTGTAGCTTAAAAGGTTACAACGTTTCCATAGAATAATAATTTTCTATTATCAGTAAAGCTCCGTACAACAAAAATAATTTTAACAAGATAATGGTAAGATTTGTGAGATAACTTTATTGTATTAACCTCTTTATTTGCAGAAATGCTAAATGAAATAGAGTTTTCATTTCATTTTCATGTCAGATGGGTTTTCTTTTTTACAATATGAAGCCATAAATGATCGTTTATTCTTGGTTTTGTTATTCCCTGGTTGCCTCTCTTTGTCTGATGTATTCCTAATACGGTTGTTCAAATAGCGTTGCAATCCTTATATATTCAATAGAACAATTTTGTTGCTTAGTTAAACAATGATCAATTGGTTTTTTACGTCTGATAAAATTATTCAGCTCACCAGAGGGTGTAATAATATTTTGACATTTATAGGTTTTAACAAGCAGATATACAGAGTCTATGTCTTGCCTTTTTATCCTTTCGCCTCTGAAAGTAATGGCTTATAGGCCACATACAAAGAAGATTGTATGGGACAAGAAAACACTTAAAATTTAACTTGGAATCTGTGGCACATCATAGAAAAGATCTCAAGGTAATATTATTAAATTAGATAAAAAACTGAATGGTGGGAAAAAGGATAAAGGGAACACATAGAAAGAGTCACAAAGGAAAAAATAGGAGAATTGGGGAAGCCATTAATAGGTAAAATAAAAATGGAAATTACTCAAAAACTATCATTCCTAAGTCCGTACAGAGTAAAAACTAACTAATAAATTAAAATAAGACTGGACACATCAATTTAACTTAGCAGATCAGATAGTGTTGTACATTACAGTTAGATATAGGTTAATTTTATTGCACCTAACCTCTCAGATAATTTATGGTAGGTATTTATAATTATGACAGTAAATGGGTTGGATGTATGTTATTATATAATTTAATTTTTCTATTTTTTCTTTAGTATGAGGTATCTCCTAACCTGTATACTTCTTACTAAATAAAAATAGAACGAAAACACGAACAAACATTTCCTTTATACAAGGTCATTCGCATACAATCAAGGATTGTTATAATGTCATTATAATAGTAATTATTGGATTTGTTTTTGATAAAAAGTAAAAAACAGCTTAGCATACACTTTTTAAGCATTGTATGGATTAAAGTCCTTGCTCTTATTCTGTTACAGCTTTCTCAAATACAATAAAATGGAAAAAATCCTCTCCCAAAGACTACAGATCTGAGTGAGGGAAAGAGTTCAACTCACAGCCTTAAAAGGTAAACTATACGGCTACAAGGTAGCTTAAAGCAATAAATAATTGTATAAATCATAATAAAACTAATTAAGAAGAATTGATTTTAATTGTATGCATGTTTAAAATATATTGCTATTTTTTTTTTTTTTTTTAATTATAGAAAATAATCAGGTAATACTACAGAAACAAAAAGTAAAAATTATGTTAATAATACAAATAATGTACCAAAACATTCGAGATCAGTAATTAAGGCAATAAAACATTTTTAAATTGAATTCAATTAGTTAATTGTTGTGAAGCAATGTTTGCAGTGTAAATTGCTATTGTTGTATTTTTAAAAGAATTGCTTTAAAAAAACAACAAGTTTTATAGTCAAATAAGTCAATGAAAATATACACAAAGCCTAGTATTACATTATTGAATTATACATCTCACAGATTTGGATTTGTGGCATATCTGACACGTCAGCCCAACAATCAATCTTGCACAGTCCCATGTAATCAGGCACTGTCACTGAACACTCCCAGATGCAAATAAATGGCTCCTCTATCACAGTGTCTTTGTGGATTAAACCTCTGAATGTATATCACAGATTTGTGGCTCATCTGTTTCTACTGACACGTCAGTCTAACAATCCTTCTTGTACAGCTCCATGTAATAAGGCACTGTAACTGAACACTCCCAGACACAAATAAATGGTTCTTCTATCGCATTGTCTTTGTGGATTATATATCTGAATGTATCTAAAATATTTTTGACTCATCTGTTTCCACTGACACGTCTACCCAACAATCCATCTTGCAGAGTTCCATGTAATCAGGCACTGTCATTGAACACATTAGTTAATGAATCCATATATATGAATCAAAGAGGTACTAAACCAACTCTTGAACATTAAGTCAGGTGTAAGGTGAATATGTTCTAATTGTTTGTAATGTTTCCAAAAGCATTCAGTTTACTTTTACAGTCTATTTAAAAAAAAAAAAAAAAAAAAAAAAAAAACACCAAGTGTAATTATGTTTTTGTTTAGGGAAGTTTTTTTGTCAATCTATAGATCGAATTGTAATGTTATATGTATCATACATGTTATGATTACACAAACATACATCTAGGCTGCATTTCACCTCAAAGTAATAATACATAAAAATATTTATTTATTAAATAATTATTCATCATAGTTTGATATTGGAATTATTACTTATTTTTAAAATAATTTAATCCAAAAAATCTATTTTATATGTTTTAATTGTAATCATTTTAAACCAACTTAATATAAATATTGTAATTTGTACACACATTCCTTCGTGAACAACTCTAAGGTTGCATGCGTTGTTGAGGACCTGTTAGCATTCTTGACTAGTGAATGAATGTTAACAATTCCTTTGCCTAACTCCTCTTTGCTCAACTCCTTCACGACGATCTTGAAACAGCATTGTGGCAAAGCTTTGTAGTTTTGGAACAGTTGTATGCAATTATATACAACTATCAATTTACAGACCTTATAGAAAAATAAAAAATAATATACAAAATGTTTGAATAACATGAATAACATGGTGCCCCGAAAGTAAAGTGCCACACTTCGGGAAATGCCAAACCTGGTAAAAATAAAAAGAAATCAAGAATAATTTCTTTTACAAAAACGCTTTGTTTACCAGTTATCCGTCAGTTTATTTTTTTCGCAACAGAATTTGTATTTCGAAATTGGCAAAACCGATCTCTATGAAACTCGCTATGTATGTTAATATAATAGAACCCTTTTCTGAAAAAAATTCAACTTGATCCACTTAAACGATTTAAAAAGGTGGCCATTTAAAATGTTTAAATGGAAATTGCCGGAAAATGGCAAAAATACAAATGACGGCCATTTTTTAATTTAAAATTAGATGAAGTTGAACTAGTAAATTGAACAAGAGTAGTGAGTTTCATAATGATTGGTTGAGCCTACTTGGAGATAAAAATTATTTTTGTGAGAAAAACAAAATGGCGGATATCTATTAAACAAAGTGTTTTCAGAAAGAATATTATTCTAGATTTTCTCTTAATTTTGGCTTATATAACCATTTCCAGAAGTTTGGCACTTTACTTATGCGACACTCTGTATATTAAACAATATTTTCATATTTAAATATTATATAATTACATTAAAGTTACATTGGAGGTGAATTTAATGTGAAATTCAATGAACAATCATGTGAAAAGGATCAACTTTGGAATTTATTTCAATGTTTTGGTTTAAGACAAATAGTATTTGACATTACAAGGCCAGGAGTTGATATTTTTGTACCATGTATCCACAGTGTTTTTACAAATAAATATAGATATTTCTTTCCAACAAAGCCAGATAATTTGCACTCCAGAATCAGACCATAATGCCTTATTATTTTAAAATGTAATCAACTTAGCAAATGAATATTAACAAACTTATATATCCTCTGTATAACTAAAGAGAAGAACCGCGTTATCTCATTTCAGTGTATTCTTGGCTATACTACGTCAAATTAACTAGTTATTAATATACACTGAACATATTTTTACGGGATATTGACTCTTCTATTATAAAGAATATAATACAATAAATACGAAAGAACAAAATAACAAATAGTATAATTCCGAATTGAGAAAAATGCAAAATAAATGTAAAATCATGTATAATCTGTATAAGCAGAATGATAATTTATTGCCAACAAATTCTTATAATATAGATATTCAAAACTATAAGAAGGCCAATACTAAAGCGAAAATTAACTATAATACAAGTTCAAAAAAATTAAGTGATACCATATGTAAAATTATATTCATATATCTAATTCTAAATTTATATATAATTTTGGTATATTTGTGTATCATTTTATATTTGGTATATTGTAAAAATGTATCAGAAATAGATGCAGATATTATTGTGATACCTTCAAACTTACCTCACTATCTTTAATGAACTAAGCTACTCTCCAATAAACATAAAGTGGTGTTAACCTATCAAGTCTCCCTTACACATACAGAGTATTCACTCACCAACCCTCCCATACATATACAACAATATTCACTAAGCTACTCTCCCATAAACGTAAAGTGGTGTTAACCTATCAACTCTTCCTTACACATACAGAGTATTCACTCACCAACCCTCCCATACATGTACAACAATATTGACTAACCTACTCTCCCATAAACGTAAAGTAGTGTCAACCTATCAACTCTCCCTTACACATACAAGGTATTGACCCACCAAGCCTCCCATACATGTACAACAATATTGACTAAGCTACTCTCCCATAAACATAAAGTGGTGTTAACCTATCAACTCTCCCTTACACATACAGAGTATTCACTTACCAACCCTCCCATACATGTACAACAATATTCACTAAGCTACTCTCCCATAAACATAAAATGATGTTAACCTATCAACTCTCCCTTACACATACAGAGTATTCACTCACCAATCCTCCCATATATGTACAATAATATTCACTAAGCTACCCTCCCATAAACGTAAAGTGCCGTTGACCTATCAACTCTCCATTACACATACAGGGTATTGACCCCCCCAACCCTCCCATACATGTACAATAATATTCACTAAGCTACCCTCCCATAAACGTAAAGTAGTGTTGACCTATCAACTCTCCCTTACACATACAGAGTATTCACTTACCAACCCTCCCATACATGTACAATAATATTCACTAAGCTACTCTCCCATAAACATAAAATGATGTTAACCTATCAACTCTCCCTTACACATACAGAGTATTCACTCACCAATCCTCCCATATATGTACAATAATATTCACTAAGCTACCCTCCCATAAACGTAAAGTGCCGTTGACCTATCAACTCTCCATTACACATACAGGGTATTGACCCCCCCAACCCTCCCATACATGTACAATAATATTCACTAAGCTACCCTCCCATAAACGTAAAGTAGTGTTGACCTATCAACTCTCCCTTACACATACAGAGTATTCACTCACCAACCCTCCCATACATGTAAAACAATATTCACTAAGCTACTCTCCCATAAACGTAAAGTGGTGTTAACCTATCAACTCTCCCTTACACATACAGAGTATTCACTCACCAACCCTCCCATACATGTACAACAATATTCACTAAGCTACTCTCCCATAAACGTAAAGTGGTGTTAACCTATCAACTCTCCATTAAACATACAGAGTATTCACTCACCAACCCTCCCATACATGTACAACAATATTCACTAAGCTACTCTCCCATAAACGTAAAGTGGTGTTAACCTATCAACTCTCCATTACACATACAGAGTATTCACTCACTAACCCTCCCATACATGTACAACAATATTCACTAAGCTACTCTCCCATAAACGTAAAGTGGTGTTAACCTATCAACTCTCCATTACACATACAGAGTATTCACTCACCAACCCTCCCATACATGTACAACAATATTCACTAAGCTACTCTCCCATAAACGTAAAGTGGTGTTAACCTATCAACTCTCCATTACACATACAGAGTATTCACTCACCAACCCTCCCATACATGTACAACAATATTCACTAAGCTACTCTCCCATAAACGTAAAGTGGTGTTAACTTATCAACTCTCCCTTACACATACAGAGTATTCACTCACCAACCCTCCCATACATGTACAACAATATTCACTAAGCTACTCTCCCATATACGTAAAGTGGTGTTAACCTATCAACTCTTCCTTACACATACAGAGTATTCACTCACCAACCCTCCCATACATGTACAACAATATTCACTATGCTACTCTCCCATAAAAGTAAAGTGGTGTTAACCTATCAACTCTCCCTTACACATACAGAGTATTCACTCACCAACCCTCCCATACATGTACAACAATATTCACTAAGCTACTCTCCCATAAACGTAAAGTGGTGTTAACCTATCAACTCTCCCTTACACATACAGAGTATTCACTCACCAACCCTCCCATACATGTACAACAATATTCACTAAGCTACTCTCCCATATACGTAAAGTGGTGTTAACCTATCAACTCTTCCTTACACATACAGAGTATTCACTCACCAACCCTCCCATACATGTACAACAATATTCACTAAGCTACTCTCCCATAAAAGTAAAGTGGTGTTAATCTATCAACTCTCCCTTACACATACAGAGTATTCACTCACCAACCCTCCCATACATGTACAACAATATTCACTAAGCTACTCTCCCATAAACGTAAAGTGGTGTTGACCTATCAACTCTCCCTTACACGTACAGGGTATTGACCCACCAACCCTCCCATACATGTACAATAATACTTACTAAGCGTAACGTAAAGTGGTGTTGACCTATCAACTCTCCCTTACACACACAGGGTATTGACCTACCAACCCTCCCATACATGTACAGTGGGTTGGTTCAAACTTCCCTCACATAACCGTAAAGTGGTACTAACCCATCCACGCTCCCTTACAAATACAGGGTATTGACACACCAACCCTCCCATAAATGTAAAGTGGGATTGTTCAAACTTCCCTCACATAAATGTAAAGTGGTGATGACCCATCCACGCTCCCTTACATATACATTGGTATTAAATTACCACTTACCCTCTAATACAAGTACAGTAGTATTACCTAAGCTACACTCCCAAAACGGAAAGTGGTTTTGACCTATTAACTCTCCCTTAAACATACACTGTTACTGACAAACCAACCCTCCCATACATGTACAGTAGTATTGACTAAGCCACCCTCCCAAATATACGCTCCTATATACGTGCAGTAGAAAAGGTTTTTACTGAAAACATTGTAAATGCTCATACTATGTAAAACTAAATTTTACTAAAGTATTCTTAACTATATTTAGTTTTATAATATTTTATTACTAAATAATATCATCAATGTACAGTTACAAATAATTTTAATTCTATCTACTTATTTTCTTAAAACTGTAAACATCTAATTCTGCTTTATATCACTGATATGTATAATTGAAACAAATCAATAGCTCCTCATTTGTTTTCCACTTTAATGTGATGCCTGATAGCGACGTGAGAAAGATGGCGTCATCAGCTGGCCAGCTGGCTTCAATGACGTCATATCTTCTCTAATGACGTTTAATCTACTGCCATTCTTAGTGCGCAATCCTTCAGCCCCGAGGTTTTCTGATTTTGCTTTGTTTAAATTTATCTGATTCATATAGCAATTGATGCTCAGTGTATAGTTTACTATTGAGATTTTAGACTTAAGTATATTTTATCTTAACATTTTAAATACGTTTTGTAACTTTAGAAAAGTTTTATGCAATTTATTCTTTACATTTTTAAGAGCTAGATACTTATCGAAACCCCAATTCTGGTTTTCAAGCATTTTCTGTTTAAGTAAAGTAACAATAATTCATCCATATTGTAATAACTTCTTACTTTTAATATCAGGGTAAGTATATATTAATTTGAAAAAGAAAAACTATCTAATTTGTGAAATCCTCAATAAAGGATTTTAGGAACACCAATGTTCTACTCAACTTTTGGCTATGTATTTGTTTGTTCAAATATATTTCGCCTTTTTATGTTATAATTTCACAATGGTGTAAATAATATACTTAGGTGATTAATTTTTAAGGAATGTATTACAGGTATGTTGCCAATTTACCTTGAACATACCTTTGGCAAATGTGGTAAGCTGCCCATTATAAGCATATGTTTATTGCCTTTGTAATGTAAATACTAATAAATAAATAATTAAAAACTAAATATTCTATTTCTACACATATAAGAATTTAATGTAATAAGCATTTTAGTTTTTTGGCGTACAAATTATATTATAATCGACAGAGGTGAATCAAACATCCGGAGATAATTGATTTCTACGGATAAATTCAATCTACTTCGCTTAACGAAATTGAAACAAATAAACCTTTGTCGGGATTCTAAAGAAAATTTGATGATGCCGACAACGGATAATTGAACCAACGGAGTGCTTCGCTGAAATTAAAAGGAGACGTTTTTATTTAAAGTAATTTTTTTTATTTTCTTCTTTAATTACTTAATAGAAGGAATATATATATATATATATATATATATATATATATATATATATATATATATATATATATATGCTAAGCTTAACTCAAAAAACCGTCTGTAAAACACTAATAAAAATGAATTTCAACAAGATATGTTATTATAATAATACACGATGTATAATTAACATATCGTCCTGAGTTAACCTAAGAATTTTAGATACTGACAGCAAAAAATTATCTGTCCTATGTAAGGTTTTCCGGATAGGCATTTTTTCATACTATTTATTACATGTTTTTGTGTAAGTACACACTTGAGCTGTAACTGATGCCTATATGAGTCTCCATGTACTCTTTACCAAATAAATGGTTTCACTCAAAACCACTAATTTATTTGGTCGACCTAAAAACATCACTTTCAACTTTGTAAATTCAATACAACTTCTCCACTGTATAGAGCCTTAATTACCACTGGCAATGATTGTTAATAGTTTACACCTTAATTACCACTGGCAATGATTGTTAATAGTGTACACCTTAATTACCACTGGCAATTATTGTTAATAGTGTACACCTTAATTACCACTGGCAATGATTGTTAATAGTGTACACCTTAATTACCACTGGCAATGATTGCTAATAGTGTACACCTTAATTACCACTGGCAATGATTGTTAATAGTGTACACCTTAATTACCACAGGCAATGATTGTTAATAGTGTACACCTTAATAACCACTGGCAATGATTGTTAATAGTGCACACCTTAATTACTCCTGGCAATGATTGTTAATAGTGTACACCTTAATTACCACAGGCAATGATTGTTAATATTGTACAACTTAATTACCACTGGCAATGATTGTTAATAGTGTACACCTTAATTACCACTGGCAATGATTGTTAATATTGTACACCTTAATTACCACAGCAAATGATTGTTAATAGTGTACACCTTAATTACCACTGGCAATTATTGTTAATAGTGTACACCTTAATTACCACAGGCAATGATTGTTAATATTGTACACCTTAATTACCACTGGCAATTATTGTTAATAGTGTACACCTTAATTACCACATGCAATGATTGTTAATATTGTACACCTTAATTACCACTGGCAATGATTGTTAATATTATACACCTTAATTACCACTGGCAATGATTGTTAATAGTTTACACCTTAATTACCACTGGCAATGATTGTTAATATTGTACACGTTAATTACCACAGGCAATGATTGTTAATATTGTAAACCTAAATTACCACTGGCAATGATTTTTGATATTGTACACCTTAATTACCACAGGCAATGATTGTTAATAGTGTACACCTTAATTACTCCTGGCAATGATTGTTAATAGTGTACATCTTAATTACCACTGGCAATGATTGTTAATAGTGTACACCTTAATTACCACAGGCAATGATTGTTAATATTGTACACCTTAATTACCACAGGCAATGATTGTTAATAGTGTACACCTTAATTACCACTGGCAATGATTGTTAATAGTGTACAGCTTAATTACCACTGGCAATGATTGTTAATAGTGTACACCTTAATTACCACTGGCAATGATTGTTGATATTGTACACCTTAATTACCACAGGCAATGATTGTTAATAGTGTACACCTTAATTACCACCGGCAATGATTGTTAATAGTGTACACCTTAATTACCACAAGCAATGATTGTTAATAGTGTACACCTTAATTACCACTGGCAACGATTGTTAATAGTGTACACCTTAATTACCACTGGCAATGATTGTTAATAGTGTACAACATAATTACCACTGGCAAAGATTGTTAATAGTGTACACCTTAATTACCACTGGCAATGATTGTTAATAGTGCACACCTTAATTATCTCGTAAGTAGGTTAATGATCTTAGTATTAATTTCTGCTCGTAATCTAATTTACTATTTAATTTAATAAAATTTTATTGTTTTGAAAAGAAAAAAATCCTGCTAGGAATTAAAAAAAACACTGTCTTAACCCATTACAAGTCAAAATGATGTTTGTAAAATAAAATAATTTAGAAAAACTATCTTTGTTTAATGTCTAGCAAGCTTATAACTGTTCACCTAACATTGACTGGTACATTCCGTCCCAATTATATAACAGTTTTGTGGGTACGTTGTTATATCAGCGTAAATGTTACATATTTGCACTGTTTTACTTATAGGATCCTAGACAAACCTTCCTCCATTATTATGTTTGTCTTTCAAGTAAATAAAAATTCTTTTATTAGTTTTTATTTTTTTTTTTTATTTTTTTAAATGTTTTAGTATCACACTACATTTTTCCTAATTCACTAGAGGCACGAAAAGGTTAATTTTAGGTCTTTACTGCTACGATATCCTTCCTAACGGTTTTATTCTTATGGACAAAATGACTAAATATTTTATTCTCAAACCTTATCAGCCAGTAGTCCCTTGCTTATTTAACATTTAAAAGAGGATAGTGTGTATAAAAATACGTATATATTTCGTATTCAAACTATGCACTAGACAAAGCATTCCTATTACATTGGGTCCAATAATATAGGTAAATGAATGAATTGAATCCAGTATATACCTAGTTTAGAATATACTAGCTGTACCCACCCACTTCGCCGGTCATAATATTGAGTTTGATTTAGAACCTAATAGCTGAAAGAATTCGAGCATTTTTGCTTCTTCTACCAATATTTTATTTTTTAGGAGGCATGTCATAAAAAGTAAACTGCAAAATAAATAATTATTTATTTTTTATTCACACGTTTCACCACATGTTTTAATTACCGAGTAAAAAAGGTTAACACCAAATACAGATCACCTGATCAAGTAAAAGCTGTGTGTGCTACACTCTCAAGGTGAAATGTAGAACTACAATAAATCAAAACATACAGTACTGTTGTTGTGAGAACTTCAATCTTCTTATGGCATGTGAAACTACATTAAACCACACAGTCATATGTTTTTTGTAAACAATTCAGATTCTCCATTTGAATAACATGGGATCTTTAAGAGCCCGTGGGGCGGGACCCTGTGGACGGATCTGCATCACACTTCACAGAAACCATCTCGGGAGTATACAGGACAACATTCTAAAGTTTCATGGCGATCGGTTGGATGGTTTGGCAGCGCATAAACTTCAAACACACACACACACACACACACACACACACACACACACACACACACACACACACACACACACACACACACACACACACACACACACACACACATATATATATATATATACTCGTATATACAAACATCCTCTTTTATAAATATAGATAAGTGTTGCAAATTCTTTCGACACGGGGTACCATAATATGAACAAAATAATTACCAACAGACTGGTAAAACTAATCATGTCATTAGAATTATAGAAAAATACGTAAACATTTAAAGAAGGTCTTTTTTACCAAATAAGGTTAGGGCAAAGAAACCCTCTATAACACCGAACGTGGAAACTGATGGCTCAAGTTCCAACCACCCACAATGTCCGAGCAAGTGGGCAAGAACGGGATAGCTCACGGTCACCCATCCAAGGAACAGCCACGTTCGACGTTACTTGGCACCAATATCTTATAATCTTGGAAACTTCCATTAACGCAATAAAGCAATTGCCATTACAAAATAAACAGCTTCATTTCGTAATGGAGGACAATTTAATTGCTCTACTAACGAGGAAATTGTCATTCAGCCTTTAATTGAATGTTTCTAACGCAAACTCTATGTAATTAAAACATTTATAAGGAAACTAATTGGGTTGTATTTCAGTTAATGAGTGGCTCTATTATCAACTTCAAGTATATTAAAGACAAAATGGTGAAAGTATATTTAAATTCCAGAACTTAATATAATTAAAATTCAATCCTACTTTTACAAATAGTTTTTCTATCTTACTTAAAAATGAATCTTTTCCTGCCAGCCCAGCTCATTATTTTAGAAGCACATAGTAAAACAAGCATTTCCACATAATATGCATAAACACGTGTGTATTATTTACCAGCTAGACCATTATAATGGTATTATTAGTGATATTTATTTTAAATGGAACCACACCATAAATCCAAAATAGTTATTTCGCTTAATTGAACCATCAAATTAAGTATAAGAACAATATAATAAAGGTAAGAATGTAATAGTAAATATTCTTAAAACTAAATTTAATTTTTTTCGGATGCTTTTAAAAAGTGTTATAGTTTGCACAGATACAACACTCCATTTAGCTCCGTACCCCTAACTATCGTAAAGTTTAACCCTTGAACTGACAGTTACTTTATCCTAAATGGCAGGTGATTTTCGGCTATTTTGAAGACATTTGTTTAAAAATTTACAAACAAATTTTTCTATAAATCTTGGGTTTAGTTCAAACGATTTAAATTTATTAAAACATAAGTTTTGATCAGAAAAAAATCTGGTATTCTTGATAATTATTTTTACTCACGAGAAAAGTCTAGATTGTGAAACATGTAAGTGTAGTTAATTATTTAGTATTCGTATGTTTTCTGGTTAAACGTTCCTCACAACTTATAACTTTCTATAACTTACACTCAAATTAGTATATTGTTAATTCAATCTTTATATTTGGTGCTTGAACGTGGAGCATAAATTAGTAATAATGTTCTAAATTTGTTAATGAGTGTGTTAGTATGGAGAGAGTTAGTAAGTTGAGGAAATTACTTAGGACTACTGTCGCTAAACAGAACAATATAATGCAGAATAATTTAACTGAAAAAGAACTATGTTGAAGCCAAAGCTGCTTTTATGTAATAGATCAAAAAGGTTAGTTATCACTACATGAAAAGGATAAAGATATATTTAACATCTTGATGGATGAGGACGCTACTGAACAAGATTTGGAAAAGGAAATGGTAATAACATGAGATATGATTCAAAGTATGAGACTGCAAAAGTACGGATCTCAGAATTAAAGAACACATATGATGAAAATCTTGACGGGGATATCAGAAGTGTTGTAAGTATGAATTAATTTAACAAGCGTAATCCCCTTCCAATGAAGATTGAAGAGTTTGATGGAGACAATTCTTTAATTTTTGGGGTTACAATTTAAACAAATCCGTCTGAATGAGTCAATTCCTAAATTTCATCAATTTCGTTCATTGTTTCATCTTTGAAAGAAGGGTCTCGAGCAAAGCATGAAGTTGAGTCCTTTCCAATGTCTAAGGATAGTGATAATTATAATGCTGCAATTGAGGCATTAAAAGAAAGGTTTGGTCGTGAAGATCTGTCGATCGAACTGTACTGGTTACTTGTTAGGTATGGATATTAGTAACCACAGTTTAACTAAGTTTTCTCTCAATGATATGTTTGACAATATAGAATGAATGCCTTAGGTTAGGTTAGGTTAGGTTCGAAATCCTAACCTAACCTAATCACAGCTGGAAAATGTGCAGCTATTTTATAACCTTTATTAGAATCGTGTATGCCTTAAGAGTCATTAAATTTAAGGCAAGAGAGTTGTATTTCAGATGAGATCAAAGATACAGATCAGAGGCTTGGTAAGTTTCGTGAGTTTATCAAGAAAGAAGTTCAAAATTAACAGAGACCTTCTTTAGTACTTACCAAATTTGGATTCCCTACATCCACTAAGGTTAGATCATTGGTTAGTAATAGAGAGCAGAGTAAGGTTCCTTCTAAGACACCGACAGGTGTAGGACTTCTTACCAGACAAGTTGTTAAACATTCTTGTATTTTTTGTAACCAGATGCATAATAGTATGGATTGCTTTAAGGCAGGAGACATGTCACTTGAACAGAAACGGCGATATGTCATGAACTCTAGATGCTGTTATCTCTGTCTTAAATGGTCTCCCATATCTAACAATTACAAACTGAAATCTTACTGCTCCATGTGTGATCGTAAACATGCTTTTATAATATATCCTAACTTCTCTAGGAATAGGTTTGATGTAGAAAAACATGTACTTGCTACGAGGAAATTGGAAAATACAACCAATGACACGATCCCCTCTAACGTAACGTGTACATCACAAGTGTTACCTGTGATTCAAGTCTACCATTTAACTTAATTAAGATGAATCACCGGAGCAGTTCTCGCTGTATTTGATACTGCTGCTTAAAGGTCATACGTCTTGAATTCTTTTGCCAAGAGTATGAATTTAAAGATTTCTGGTGCACAAATTTTGCACCATTCATTGTTTGGAGGTAAACAAATGAAAAAACATTATGTAGTCTTAGTGGAAAACATACACACATGATTGAATCTTTAGGACTACATATGATTTTTAGTGATTTACTAACAGTACCAAAGGGACCATGGATTAATTAAATGAAAAAGCTGGCATTCCCATATATAATGTTCTAAATTACAGAGGTCCTATAGATTTGATGATAAGAGCAGATTATGTTGCATCATTGTTTACAGGTAGTATAAGAAAGTTTACTAATCTTGTGGAAATCTAAACTGTGTTTGGGTAGATTTCAGGCAAACTTCCATTGCAACTTTAAGTACAAAGCACAGGAATGCTTGTGACTAGCATGTTAAAAACAGCATGAAAATTTCTGATCCATGGAGATTGGATCTGATCGCTACTGATGATCCAACATTTATTAGAACTTCCAATGCAGACCTTCCACCAAGAGGATGTCTTGGGATGAACCTTGTTGAGTCGAGATGGTGGGAGCGACCAGAATGGCTTTACATTCTTTCTGAAAACTGGCCGTCATGAACAGTCGAAATGAATGGTCGACTGATAAAGAAACCAATAAAAAAAGGGGCAAAATATTAAGTAAGTTGGTCAAACTGCTCCTGATTTTTTTAAACCCTAAAAAAATACATAGAATCACTGAACAAAGTGAAATTTGAAAAAATAAAAACAATATTTT
The DNA here is from genome assembly GCA_035578905.1 of Stictocephala bisonia. Classification (NCBI taxonomy): domain Eukaryota; kingdom Metazoa; phylum Arthropoda; class Insecta; order Hemiptera; family Membracidae; genus Stictocephala; species Stictocephala bisonia. Next base: position 216,396 of record JAQJVL010001046.1, read on the forward strand.
TACTTAGGTGCTCCAAAAAAGGTATAAAATCTGAAAATTAACAGTCAGGTCACTTCTGTTATAATATCCTGTACATGAGTCTTAGCAAGCTACTCTTTCATTTACGTCAATTCTTTGAAGTTAAAGATGAAAAGAACATTAGACATTTTATCCATTAAATATTCCAGTCTCGAGACATTCCAAATCTAAATCGACATAAAACACTGAAGCCATTAAAATTACAGACTGGAGAAATATTTCATTTCCTTAATGTAGAAAGGGATGAAGTCTCAATCAATCACATTAGGTTTAAGGTGTTCGTGATTCGAATACGACATTTTAGATGACAACTTTAAGGCTTACCGCATCCCACTTCTTTGGCAACTGGAATATTTTACTTAAATTAAGAAAGTTATAATTGGGGAGGACATTTTGTCTTAATTATAGATAGATTATAGTTTATAGATAAAATTCACTTTTATTATAAGTGTTATATATTTGAATGTAATATATTCAAATAGATTGGTTAGTATTTTTAAATGTAATTCTTTTAATTTTCTTCAATAATCTTTCCAATATTTTAGTACGTTTTTAGTACGTACGTTTCCACATTAACATTAGTATTATTTTCTTCAATAAACTTTATGTTTTTAGTAAGACTATTTGTGTCTTCACTATACCTATATAATCCTTCATACTGGCTATACAATTCCCCACTCTTCAGTTTTAGGGCGTTAAATACAAAAGAATATTTTGTTGTCGGTGAATTTATTCATACAAAATTATTGCCAGCTATAAAATAGAAGGTAATTTTGATAACAAAGTCCAAATATTCTAAAGATTACTATTCAAGCTGTTAGTTTCGTATTATGCAATGGATAATAATACAAGCATAATAATTTATATTTATATTCAATAAACTGCTAGAATACGGTTATAATTTGTTCATGAAAAATAATGAGATAATTGACCTGTAATTAGGAAGTGCCAGTGACCAAGCAGTCTAAGGAGTCAGGACTTTAAGTTTGGGATATAGATAGTGCAGGTTTTAATCCTTAAAACTTAACTTAAAAATCCTTTTATGTATTTTTAAAATGTCTTCATTAAAAAGCTGTATCTACCATTTCATTACATTTAATAAATCTCTATGGTTTTTAAAAGCAAATTTACGTTTCGGAGAAAGGTTTATTTTTCAAAAGTCCACAACCACTCCTTAAAACTGGTATATTGTACTTAAACACAAATATTTATTTTCATACAACTAGTTTTAAAAACATATGAAATATAAAATAGTAACTTTTAAGTTCAAAATCAACCAATATCTAAAGAAAGGAACTAAATCAAATCAAATCAGTTCGTATTGCAGTAATACATATATAAATTCATTGCAAAATTCTGAATGATTTTTAAAATAAATATTATTTTGTTATCAATAAATCTACAAAATTCATCCATACATACATGTTTACAAAACATTCACTCTCCAATTAATTAATACCACTTCCAGCTCCGGTGTCAGCTTACCAACTGTACAGTATTCCAGTTGTTCGACAAACACTCGTCAACAGCATAAAATCCAAGACAGGCTAAAAAGCCTTTAAGACGAGTTTTGAAGTCTTTCGGAGCTGTGGCGATTTTCATAGAATTGGGCAGTCTGTTGTAAAGATGAACACCTGCTTCCGAGGGCAAGTGCTCAAACGATACTGTTCTGTGTCTCCCAGTCTATTAATATTCCAGTTTGATATAACTATTGTACTAAGAACTTATATCAACGAAAATTTTGCTAGCTGAAGTTAATGTATGTAATTAAATAATAAACAAATGTTCGTTAATGTGCATGTACAGTAACAGGTTTGTATGTATGTGAAGTCCCTCTGTCTCCAGCGAGAACATCCCTTTGTGACAAACAGCACGTGGAATGTATCAGATACCATTGATCAAACACATACAGACGTAGTTGTGGAAGGAATTCCAGAGTGGCTGACTCATTCTTAATGCCCAGTTTCTTTGGAGAATGTTTCTTAAAACATTTATCAAATGGAACGAGAATTAACTCCTTCTAACTGTAAATTTAATGTTTGGTGATGTTTCTGTATTGTCACTGTTCACGTATTGTTGTTATTATCAATAACAGTGTTATTAATATAATGTATTATTTGTGGTGGGAAATTATTTGAACGTTACTTATTAGTATATTTTTTGTAATTGATTAAGATTGATAACATTTTTATGTAAAACGAAAATTTATCAACTATATTCCGGTGTTAAATAGTAAATTTATTTTCAATATGTAAAGTAATCACCCTTACGTAATTTATGATTTTAAAAATGAGTAATTATTATTTTCAAAAATCAATTAAATTATAGGATATTACAAATTCTATCTATTCTATCTTCTACATAGTTGATTCTGCATTAACCATAATTATCAATAAATGATAACTCTGTGACTGGAGAAGAGCTTATATGGCAGTGAGTATAGATTAAATGACATATCATCCTCTAACCTATATAGCCTCCTTTTATGTTAACTGTTTTGAGAAAATATTGAGGAAATAAGTTTTACAAATTATTTTTTAATATATCAATGAATATATAGTAAAAGTAGAAAAACCACACCACACATAAAATATCCTGGTGAGTTTCGTAACTCATAAACAGACAATTTGGCTAATTTTATCATAAAAACGGTTGTCAACCATCACCTTTTTTTGTTTGAGATGTTTCTTCTTAATATTCTAATGCTCACTCCCCATAAATTATTTATCTGTATGGATAATTTATCAGACAAAGTAAGGAAAAGAACCAGTACAGTACAAGATGAATATTACTGATAAGAACTTCTCCAATGCAAATATTTAAACCAACGCTCTCTGTAACTCAGGATCACGGTCTTGACGCGATAGACCACTCGGCCACTGGCTCACCTAATGTTTTATTTATAATAATTTGACTAAAATCTTAAATAAAATTTACAAAATATAAAATAGTACTTCAACCATAATGGGTTATTTAAATTTGTTCTGAAAGACTTCCTCAAGTTGCAGGAAATGTCCCCCTTGAGATCATTTAAATGAGATAAATTCCCGCCACAATATAAAGGACCCCTTTGTCAACAGGAAATTGCAAGAATAAATTTCCGTCTTCAAAGATATTACCCGACTCTTATCAAGGTAATTTTTATTTCTGTTGATAATTATTACGAAAACGCATTGTTTTGTTAATTATTCTATTATTGTTTACAAAATACATTCATTATTATATTTTACATTTTCCTTATTATCTATATATTTAATTTTGTATATTACAGTAGTGTAAACATTTAAGATACATAACTATACACATTTAAAATTACAGGTAACTCTATTTTTATTTAGTATTAATTTGCTTGAGGAAACCACATTTGCTTTAATTGCTTGTAATATGATAAAGGATATTTTGTGTTATGAGTAAAGCAGTTTTAGACCCAGTAGTTATGACAGTATCATCAGTATAACCATTAACTATCACAGATTACAGTATTCAACCGAACTTATTTTATTGGAGGATTATCATTTTCATCGGCAATTTAGTTTGATGGAAATTAGAAAGGTGAGATCGTAATTATTCATTGGTAAAATGTATGTAAATGTATGTGAATATTCAATATCATACCCGTACACTGAACTGTAAACACGCCTTGCTGTTTGTAAATAGAATGAAGAAAGTAGACTAAACCTAACCCAATCAATAGTGATCATAGAAGGAATGTATGGATACAATAAATATTTTTTATGGCAGTGGAGCCAATATTCTAAGTGATCTCATAAAGTTCTGGCAGTTATATCAGTTCAGGTTGAGGTAGATTTGTTTACAGTATATTGCATAGTTCTGCCTCCAGAAACAATAAACTTTTGATTATTATTAATTAATTTATTTATCAAGCTTCAACACTACATTTAAAGTTTTTTTTATTTTTTAGGGTCATTAAATCGATAATTTCTGTTTTATGTAAATATAATTTTAGGTTAATATTTACAATTTATATACATAAATGTATATTGCCTAGTAGTAAAAGATTTTTATACATTTCTGAAGAGTATGTTTTTAACTATAAATAGTTTTATTTTGTGTACTTAAAATATACAGATTGAAAACTCAATTTAACGATTTTTTTATAAGTAATCACAATTTTAAATTATATCATAATTATCCAAATGTCAATTTTATATTCTCAAACTTTAATTTTCTTATAATATATGTATATATTATAGGACAAAATGTATATATATATATATATATATATATATAGGCCTATATATATAAATAAATTGTATACCGTTGGTAAGTTTTGTGTTGGAGAATGTTTTATTAGGGTTATATCTAAATATTGTTTACCTCTAAAATGAGCATACGAATTGTTAGAGAAATTGTGACATTGGAAATATTTATTTTAGCATTCTAAAGGTTAAAACAGCTGTGTAACTTCAAGATTTTTGTAATTAAAATATTTAATCATAAAGTTAATATATTTCTTATGTATAACAAGTTTTTCACTAGAAAGATCTGATCTGATAACGTATATAAAGTTTTTTAATGAATATAAAATTATGTTATTGCTACTTTACGTTTATAAAATCATTAGGCCAAAAGCTCGCGCTGAAACCGCAAATTTGAGTTGTACATATAGATAGTGCCAATATGATAGTAGTCTAGGGTTAGGTATAATGAGTTAACACAACATATGATGGAATGTAGGAGTGTCATGCAGGGAGGAAATGGGCCAACAATTTAAAATATTCTATTTTACATGTCAAATAGTTTAGTTTTGGTTCCAACTCTCCTGATTTTACATTTACTGTATATACAGTACATTTACATTTACTGTACATTTACTGTATATTACATTTACTGTTATATACAGTAATATACATTTACTGTATATTACTGTATATAACAGTAATATACAGTAAATGTACCACTGTACGTGTATGGGTGGGCATGTGGGTAAGTAGCACTGTGGGTGTATGGGTGGGCGGGTGGGTCAGTAGCACTGTACATGTATGGGTGGGCCGGTGGGTCAATACCACTGTATGGGTGGGCGGGTGGGTCAGTACCGCACTACGTGGATAGGTGGGCGGGTGGGTCAGTGCCACTGTACGTGTATGGATGGGTGGGTGGGTCATTACCACTGTACGTGTACGGGTGGGCGGGTGGTCATCTCAGAGTAGCGTGTTGAGAAACTTAGTTTGTAATTTGTATTTTGAAAGGTTTTTCGAATAGCTTTGTTTAGGCTTGTGTTATATATGGTACGTTTATAAATTTGATCTTCTATAGATTTGTGAGGTGTTACTTCTTTTCTTCTTTTTGTTTCTTATTAGTTTGTCAATCAAGTTTGGTTTGTATCCATTTTTTATTGCCGAATATTTATTTAATAAATCGTTTACCGTAAATTCTTGCCGTCTGTGGAATTCCCTTCCAGATGTTATGAGGAACATTGATAACTGTTATCACTTCAGGGCGGAGGTAAAAGCCTTTCTCCTGCGGGTCCGATGATAGCCGGTAGTGTTTGGCAAGCATCTGGAGGATACGTATGAATGTGGTTAGTAAGTTTTTTTTTTATTTTAGTTTTTATGATTCATTATTAAGTTAATAAATTTGTGAATGAGCGTGTGGTCCAGTTGAAGAGACCGTGCGTGAGAGTGTAAGTGGAATTTCATAATTTTATTTTATTTCTAAGTCTGTTAATTTATTTTATACTTGTAATTACATATATCATTTCACTATGATTATTAATATTATTTACTGTAAGATAGTTAATTATCGTAAAAGTTATTGTTACTTTTATTCAGTTGTTTTTACTATATTTAAATACAAAACTGTTATTCCTAACATACCCTTTGCAAGGTGCCATTTCTCTCCGCTTGGCACCTTTTCTCCAAGCGGAGCTTTTAGCTGACTCGGCTAAGCTCCCCTCCCGCACGAGGGGAGCTTAGTAAATAAATAGATATTTACTAATAAAAAGTTCGTTTTGGATACGTTTATGGTTGGGTGGGTTGATCACCAACTGTGCGTGTATGGGGGAGGCATAACTACACCTCCCATACCCTCTTTTATCATATCACCCAATTTATATAATATTTTGCTGATAAAATATTATTTTTTGTTAAAAATATCAATTATCTTTACAAACATCAACATTTTACATTTTATTTCTGTTAATTATTGTTACAGGTATTAAAAGCAGTATTTCCGTATGAAAATAAATATTCTTTCTAAAAGAATATCAATGTCTCTAAAATACAAAGTTACTATTTAAATAACACTGACAAACTGTGATTTTGGAATCATATACAATCCGAGAGTGTTCAGTGACAGTGTTTGATGACATGGAACAATGTGAGATGGATTGTTATTGTGACATGCCAGTGAGTATACAGCTGGTTCACAAATCCCAATCTAAGTGATGTATTAATACCAACAAATTGTGATAGTGGAACTATTTACAATGCAAGAGTGTTTAGTGACAGTGTTTTGATTACTTGGAACAACGTGAGATGGATTTTCTTTATGACATGCCTATGAGTATACAGCTGGGTAACAAATCCCAGTATAAAACGTGTATTAATACCAACAAATAATAATGATTGAACCATATACAATCCAATAGTGCTTAATCACAGTGTCTGATGACTTGGAACAATGCGAGATGGATTGTTATGGTGACATGCTAGTGAGTATACAGCTGAGTCTTCAATACAAGTCTAAACCATGTTATAACTCCAACAAATAATAATGGTTGAACCATATACAATCCAAGGGTGTTCACTGACAGTGTTTGATGACTTGGAACAATGCGAGATGGATTGTTATGGTGACATGCTAGTGAGTATACAGCTGAGTCACTGATCCCAGTCTAAACCATGTTTTAACTCAAACAAATAATAATGGTTGAACCATATACAATCCGAGAGTGTTCACTGACAGTGTTTGATGACAATGAACAACGTGAGTTGGGTTGTCATTGTGACATGCCATGAGTATACAACTGAGTCACTGATCCCAGTCTAAACCATGTTATAACTCCAACAAATAATAATGGTTGAACCATATACAATCCTAGAGTGTTCAGTGACAGTGTCTGATGGCTTGGAACAATGTGAGATGGATTTTTACTGTAACATGTCTGTGAGTATACAACTGAGTCACTGATCCCAGTCCAAAACATGTTATAACTCCAAAAAATAATAATGGTTGAACCATATACAATCCTAGAGTGTTCAGTGACAGTGTCTGATGGCTTGGAACAATGTGAGATGGATTTTTACTGTAACATGTCTGTGAGTATACAACTGAGTCACTGATCCCAGTCCAAAACATATTATAAATCCAACAAATAATAATGGTTGAACCATATACAATCCGAGGGTGTTCACTGACAGCGTTTGATGACTTGGAACAATGTGAGATGTATTGTTATGGTGACATGCTAGTGAGTATACAGCTGAGTCACTGATCCCAGTCTAAATCATGTTATAACTCCAACAAATAATAATGGTTGAACCATTTACAATACGAGAGTGTTCACTGACAGTGTCTGATGGCTTGGAACAATGTGAGATGTATTGTTATTGTGACATGCTAGTGAGTATACAGCTGAGTCACTGATCCCAGTCTAAATCATGTTATAACTCCAACAAATAATAATGGTCGAACCATATACAATCCTAGAGTGTTCAGTGACAGTGTTCGAAGACTTGGAACAATGTGAGATGTATTGTTATTGTGACATGTTAGTGAGTATACAGCTGAGTCACTGATCCCAGTCTAAATCATGTTATAACTCCAACAAATAATAATGGTCGAACCATATACAATCCTAGAGTGTTCAGTGACAGTGTTAGAAGACTTGGAACAATGTGAGATGTATTGTTATTGTGACATGCCAGGGTGTATACAGCTGGGTAACATGTATTAATACCAACAATTAGTGATATTAGAACCGCAGATTGTTATATTTACTATGACAGATTGTTCAATTACAGTATTTGAGGACTTGGAATAACGTGAGTTTATGCTTTAAGTAAGGCGCAATCTAAGCTGATTAACTATAGTATTATTACTTTCACCATCTGAAGTGTTATTTAATGTATTGGAGTAAGGTTTTTAAATTCTTTACCTGTAACTCAAAGAATTCACATCAAAGAAAATCTTGTCTGACATAGCCATGGCCAGGTAGCACTTTATTACTATTAAAAAATTCTGGTTTTGGATGATTTTTTACAATCTAATTTTGAGTTGGGATCTCCAGGAGGATTGTGGAAAAAGTTATATATATATATATATATATATATATATATATATATATATATATATATATATATATATGTACAATAATATGAGGCAAGGAGTGTACTCTTAAAAAGTGTGCTCGTTATTTTCATAAATGTCATACTTTTAGTTGACAACTAACTACCATTAAGATTTTAAATATGAGTGAACGAACTATGATAGTTAATATATCTAGTAGTTTCTGGTTAAATGTAATTTTTTGTAAATACATTCATACATTTTCGTATTGACTGTAAAAGCTAGAATTTTAACATCAATTAACATGCTAGAGAGATAAAAAAAGTTGCCGTTATGTGAATAAATTTATTTGTTTTTTACTAACTAAATCATTAAGATAAAAATACGATTTAATTGTTTATTTAAAAGCTGAATATTATAATAAAAGATGATTTCCTGGTGTTTAAGCGTCAATGTAAAATATGTCAAATCTCACACCACACACGTTCCAGATTCCTAACATGGCATAATAAACTGTTGTTTATGATGAGAAATAATATAATGTTACTAAAAAATATGTTAACTTAAATAATTTAAAACGTCAACCTCTAACGTGATAATGGTATGAATAATTGTGAAATTCTATGGATGAAATTAAAATAAAAAAGAACCACCAAAAAGACAGTAAGATGTGATAATTGTTTTTTAATAAAAACTGTTTTCAAACTTTTAAAACCAACCTAAGATTATATGGAATTATTACTTGATCGCCCTTCAATTAATTTAATTACTAAACTTAAAAACTGATTTTTAGTTAGTGTAAAACTACTATGAAATGAATACGAAACGTTCTCACCTAGAAATTATAGTTTGATAGTCACTCTACTAGTTAAGAAACTTTGAAATGCCTCACCAGGGTTTAGTTACAGACAGAAGGTTTTGTTACTCAGAATGTTAGAAGGAATGTGACATCACATTATTTCTTGTTGTAGAAGTGCGTTGGTTAAATTTCAGAGTTTGCCGATCCTTTGTTGAAACTAATTAGTTTTGTTACATATCCAATAAGTAGGAATTTAACAGCACATTATTTCTTATTATTGAAGTAAATTGGTTGTAATTCAGAATATGTCACTCCTTTGTTGAGATTAGTTGGGCATTGTTACTCCGCCTGCTGGTAAGAGTGTAACGTGATATCACGTCTTTTAGTAGACGTTAGCTTGGTATATGTCAGAGATTGACCTATCGTTCGTTGTCATTAGTTGGGCATTGTTACTCTGCCTGCTGGTAAGAGTGTAACGTGATATCACGTCTTTTAGTAGACGTTAGCTTGGTATATGTCAGAGATTGTCCTATCGTTCGTTGTCATTAGTTGGGCTTTGTTACTCCGCCTGTGGGTAAGAGTGAAACGTGACACCACGTCTTTTAGCAGACGTTAGCTTGGTATATGTCAGAGATTGTCTGATCAATTGTTATCATTAGTTGGGCTTTGTTACTCCGCCTGTGGGTAAGAGTGTAACGTGACACCACGTCTTTTAGTGGATGTTAGCTTAGTATATATCAGATATTGTCCGATCAATTGTTGTCATTAGTTGGGCTTTGTTACTCCACCTGCTGGTAAGAGTGTAACGTGACATCACGTCTTTTAGTAGACGTTAGCTTGATATATGTCAGAGATTGTCCGATCAATTGTTATCATTAGTTGGGCTTTGGTACTCTGCCTGTTGGTAAGAATGTAACGTGACATCACGTCTTTTAGTACTCGTTGGCTTGGTATATGTCAGATATTGTCCGATCAATTGTTGTCAATTGTTGTTAGGCTTTGTTACTTAGCCTGTTGGAATGGCTAAAGTAATATGACGTCACATTAGTTCTTTTTGTGAAAGAGATCTCGGTATATGTCAGAGAATGTCCGATCCTTCGTTGTGATTAGTTGGGTTTTATTACCTAGCTTGTTGGAAGGGCTAAAGTAGTATGACGTCACATTACTTCTTTTTGTGAAAGAGATCTCGATATACGGTATGTCAGAGATTGTCTGATCCTTCGTTGTGATTAGTTGGGTTTTATTACCTAGCTTGTCGGAAGTGCTAAAGTAATATGACGTCACATTAGTTCTTTTTGTGTAAGAGATCTCGGTATATGTCAGAGAATGTCCGAGCTTTCGTTGTGATTAGTTGGGTTTTATTACTTAGCATGTTGGAAGGGCTAAAGTAATATGACGTCACATTACTTCTTTTTGTGAAAGAGATCTCGGTATATGTCAGAGATTGTCCGATTTTTCTTTGTTATTAGTTGGGTTTTGTTAGCCTGTTGGAAAGGATAAAGTAATATGACGTCACATGAATTCTTGTTGTGAAAGAGAGCTGTGTATATGTCAGAGACTGTTCGATCCTTCGTTGGGATTAGTTGGGTTTTATCACTTAGCCTGAAGGAAGGGCTGAAGTAATATGACGTCACATTACTTCTTTTTGTGAAAGAGATCTCGGTATGTGTCAGAAAATGTCCAATCCTTCGTTGGGATTAGTTGGGTTTTATTACCTAGCTTTTTGGAAGGAATATGACGTAACATTACTTCTTGAAGTGGATGTAAGGTAAGGATTTATCAGAGTTTGACGGTTCTTTGTCGAAATCAGTTGGATTTATATTGAAATGTAAAAACTTTTTTAAGTAATGATCGTATTTTATACATATATGCTGCAGATAATATACATAACTGTGCATAAATAAAAAAAAATACATACAGATTAAAATATTTTTAGAAAACATGCATTTTGAAGTTAATTCCAAAGATTTATTATAATTTATCAATTTTTATTTAGTTTCAAATTTATGAAATTAATTTTATGTAAAATGTCTTTGTAAGGATGTTGAACATTTAATATTGACAGTAATCGAAATACACGTTTTTATAGACCACCGAGAAGTGAAGGTCAACTATCTTGTTACATCAGTCTCCAGTGGAATAAGCAGTAAAGTGGCTCGTGGTTAAACTAGTTTAATCAAGAGCAAGCCATTGTTTTTATAACTCGTTGTTTTTACAATGTTAATCAAATTTTGCATTGCAAACAACTGATAATCTAATTAATATTTTTAGGAGATAACATATAATAAGCGTTTATTGTGTCCTAATGAGTTTAAAAAAACTGTAACTTAAAGATTGTAGATCTATATACCATCCAGCGTTTAATTGGAGTAAACGACGAAGTTTTACTTCCTTTAAGAAATACTGTATAGCTTCTATACTTTTGTCAGACCAACACAGCAAAGAGGTTTATTTTGATAATTTTAACAGATACTTTATATAAAAGCTTATGTGAAATGATTTTAGAATGTTTCTTATCTTAATGTAACGAAAGAAATTAGGACGGTTTTTAACATATTTGACTAGTCTTAAATTGTGTACATTTTGTATTTATATTATGATAAATTGTACATGATGTTCAATTGATTGTCTTATATTATGTAAACTAGCTGAACCCACCCGCTTCGCCAGTCATAATATTGAGTTTGAAGATTCGCAATCAAAATGTTAGTAAAAATCCAACAATTCAAGAACATCAAAAATTACTTAAAGTCAATCAAAGTAACTCTGTTTTTTAAAACCATTATTCAATATACCATCCAACTTAGAACAGCTGATTTTATGAATAATTTACTACTTTACTCAATTATTTTTAATTTTAAAAGTTCATTCTACCATAATTTATTCAATTTGTTTTTAGTTAACATCTGCTAATCAAATAAATAAATTAATTAATATACCTCCATAACAATACAATGGAAATGTTGGAGGCCAGTTGGACGGAGTCCTGAGGTCGAAGAAGAAAATCCTTTCTTAGTGAGCCTCTAGAGGCCAAGATAAACTTATGTAAAAACTGTCAAGTCAATTGGATGTATATTTTTGGATAAATAGTAATGAGTGGTAAATGGGTGAGTTGTATGTCCTGGCATACCTAGATATAGTTTAAATGGGCTGAGCTATCAATATAAGACCTTGACTATACTTATTATTATATATATTTTATTAAATTTTCGAACTGTTACATATTTTTCCCTCTTTTCTAAAGGGGGTAAAGGGGGGCAACTACAAGTTTTCAAATGTATACCCCTATCATGTGACCCCTCGTTTTAAAGGTAATAAAAAAGGAAATGCAATGATGCAACCTAAGATCTCTATGTTTATATAAAAAAAGCAAAAGACTAATTTACATTAACAAAATCATTTACTTTCTTGTCCTGTTTTTCGTTACACGGTTAACATTGTTCTTATCTTACCAGTTTCTACAATCTACTTTTGACTTTCTTTTGAGTTCTACTCATTTGCATTTTATCAGTTCATAGCTTAGGTTCTTAAAAATTTTATTTCAAGCTTACTTTTACAAATTTACAATGTAACAAGTTTCAATTTTAAGAGTTTACAATTTTAGTTCAACTTTACTTTTCTGACGAATAGTGTTACTTATTCTATTTTAACTACGGAAGGTTCTGAGTTTGAAAGAATTACTTTGTTAATGAGGAGATGTTGTGGGGATCGTATAACATCTTACAGGGAATTAGCAGACTTCCGCAATAAGGAATATCCGGACCAAATCTGGAAAGATATACCCAAGCCAGGAACGGCTCCTCTAATTGACGAAGAGAAATCATTAGATGTTATGCATATCTGAATTTCTTTTTTTAATCCCTTTAAAATAGGCGTTTGCTTTGAGATTTTTTTAGTTGTTCCCTTTGTCTATCTTTAGAAAAGGGGGAAACCGTTTAATAACTTGAAAAATAAAAAGAAATGGTTATTAAGGTTATGTATGGTCAAGTTCTCACACTGATATCTCTGGGTGTTTAAATAATATCCAGGTGTGCCAGGATATATAACTCACATAAATGATTTGATAATGTAAATTAGTCTTTTACTCTTTTAAATTAAACATAGTCATTGGATTTTTTATTAACTTTAAAATGAGTCGTCATATGATAGGGGTTTACATTTGAACATTTGTAGTTTCCCCCCTTTACCCCTCTTTAGAAAAGGGGGCAAAATGTTAAACAGCTTGAAAAGTTTAAAAAATGAGCCATAATAGGTATGGTCAAGGTCTCACATTGATATCTCAGGCCGTTTAAATGACATACAGGTGTGCCAGGACATACAACTAACTCTGTATATATATATATATATATATATATATATATATATATATATATATATATATATATTATATAATTATATTATATATATATTACTGTAGTTGACTTTGAAACATTGAAATATCGGGTTTATCGCAATGTTTAGCCATATACTATGATCTGGCTATGAATGCTTTAAAATTTAATTTTCCGATTGAAAACAGTTTGTTCACCAACATTAAAAGGTTTCATAGCCTAAAAAAATCTATAAGTCTACCTTTAGAGGCCGTAAAATAACCAGTTTAATTTACACGCACACATTGAAAATCTATCTATACTCGGGGATAAAGGAGGTGAAATAGAGCAAAAGGTCGTAGGGCCTACGTTGTAGATAGTCTCAAATCAGACACAGAAAATGGTGTTAGTTTTGCTGTAGAACCGTTCATTTAGCCACTACAGTCCAATTAGAGAAACGCTGTTTTTGGTATTTTAAAATGTTGGCACTAAAAAGGCTGCCCTCTTCGATTTACTAAGAGTTTGTCAAAATACCTTCTTATTACACATCTGCAACATAAGACCTTTAACTCTACAAAATGTCAGCCTCGTAGGCTTAGTATTTTTTTTGTTACAGCGATGAGTGAATGAGTCAGTGGTATTTACCTTATATATGTATTGATTAAAAAAAATACAATTTCAAGAAGTCAATAAAACATAATATTAGTTACACTCACATATTAAACATTCAGAAAGCTGTACATTTGTTTTAAGTCATAACACATAGATTAATACTCAGCTACAAGACTGATTTACAGAACAAAACACACACCTGATAACTAACACCACAGAGTAATGTGGGCTTTTCCCCGTATGAAACTTGGTATACCAAAGAGAAATGGAGTATTTGGAAAGCCTTAGTAAGAAAATAGTATGTAGCACGCAAAATATTTTATAATATTCCATATTTTTTTTCATATATATACATAATATTCCAAGCGTGTCTTTATAAAATTAAATATCTAAATGATGCTTTATTATAAAGATTGCCTTACCATACCTAGATATGAAAGGAAAGAGGGAATCATTACAAGTATAAAGATATTTTGTGTTAAATAAGGACTTAATGAGCAAGAGTGAACGTGTTTCTTCAAGAGATCACTAAAATGAAAAAATAAAAATGAAAAATGCCTTTATTTATGTGGCGAAATTAGGACTATTTAGTCCTCTCTACTACTTAAGCATACAAGCACAGTGGTACTGACCCACCCATCCACCCATACAGGCACAGTGGCACTGACCCACCCGGCCACCCATACAGGCAAAGTGGTACTGACCCACCCGGCCACCCATACAGGCACAGTGGCACTGACCCACCCGGCCACCCATACAGGCACAGTGGCACTGACCCACCCGGCCACCCATACAGGCACAGTGGCACTGACCCACCCGGCCACACATTTAGGTAAAGTGGTACTGACCTACCCGGCCACCCATACAGGCACAGTTGCACTGACCCACCCGGCATCCCAAACAGGCACAGTGGCACTGACCCACCCGGCCACCCATACAGGCACAGTGGCACTGACCCACCCGGCATACCAAACAGGCACAGTGGCACTGACCCACCCGGCCACCCATACAGGCACAGTGGCACTGACCCACCCAGCCACCCATACAGGCACAGTGGCACTGACCCACCCGGCCACCCATACAGGCACAGTGGCACTGACCCATCCGGCCACACATTTAGGCAAAGTGGTCCTGACCCACCCATCCACCCATACAGGCACAGTGGCACTGACCCACCCGGCCACCCATTTAGGCAAAGTGGTACTGACCTACCCGGCCACCCATACAGGCACAGTTGCACTGACCCACCCGGCATCCCAAACAGGCACAGTGGAACTGACCCACCCGGCCACCCAAACAGGCACAGTGGCACTGACCCACCCGGCCACCCAATACAGGCACAGTGGTACTGACCCACCCGGCCACCCATACAGGCACAGTGGTACTGACCCACCCGGCCAACCATACAGGCACAGTGGCACTGACCCACCCGGCCACCCATACAGGCACAGTGGTACTGACCTAGCCGGCCACCCATACAGACACAGTGGCACTGACCCACCCGGCCACCCATACAGGCACAGTGGCACTGACCCACCCGGCCACCCATACAGGCACAGTGGTACTGACCTAGCCGGCCACCCATACAGGCACAGTGGCACTGACCCACCCGGCCACCCATACAGGCACAGTGGCACTGACCCACCCGGCCACCCTTACAGGCACAGTGGTACTGACCTAGCCGGCCACCCATACAGGTACAGTGGCACTGACCCACCCGGCCACCCATACAGGCACAGTGGCACTGACCCACCCGGCCACCCATACAGGCACAGTGGCACTGACCCAACCGGCCACCCATTTAGGCAAAGTGGTACTGAACTACCCGGCCACCCATACACGCACAGTGGTACTGACCTACCCGGCCACCCATACACGCACAGTGGTACTGACCTACCCGGCCACCCATACAGGCACAGTGGCACTGACCTACCCGGCCTCCCATTTAGGCAAAGTGGTACTGACCTACCCGGCCACCCATACAGGCACAGTGGCACTGACCCACCCGGCCACCCATATAGGCACAGTGGTACTGACCCACCCGGCCTACCATACAGGCACAGTGGCACTGACCCACCCGGCCAACCATACAGGCACAGTGGTACTGACCTACCCGGCCACCCATACACGCACAGTGGTACTGACCTACCCGGCCACCCATACAGGCACAGTGGTACTGACCTACCCGGCCACCCATACAGGCACAGTGGCACTGACCCACCCGGCCAACCATACAGGCACAGTGGTACTGACCCACCCGGCCACCCATACACGCACAGTGGTACTGACCTACCCGGCCACCCATACAGGCACAGTGGTACTGACCTACCCGGCCACCCATACAGGCACAGTGGTACTGACCTACCCGGCCAACCATACAGGCACAGTGGTACTGACCCACCCGGCCAACCATACAGGCACAGTGGTACTGACCTACCCGGCCACCCATACAGGTACAGTGGTACTGACCCACCCATACAGGCACAGTGGTACTGACCTACCCGGCCAACCATACAGGCACAGTGGTACTGACCCACCCGGCCAACCATACAGGCACAGTGGTACTGACCTACCCGGCCACCCATACAGGCACAGTGGCACTGACCTACCCGGCCACCCATACAGGCACAGTGGTACTGACCCACCCGGCCAACCATACAGGCACAGTGGTACTGACCTACCCGGCCACCCATACAGGCACAGTGGTACTGACCTACCCGGCCACCCATACAGGCACAGTGGTACTGACCCACCCGGCCAACCATACAGGCACAGTGGTACTGACCCACCCGGCCACCCATACAGGCACAGTGGTACTGACCTACCCGGCCACCCATACAGGCACAGTGGTACTGACCCACCCGGCCAACCATACAGGCACAGTGGTACTGACCTACCCGGCCACCCATACAGGCACAGTGGTACTGATCTACCCGGCCACCCATACAGGCACAGTGGTACTGACCTACCCGGCCACCCATACAGGCACAGTGGTACTGACCTACCCGGCCACCCATACACGCACAGTGGTACTGACCTACCCGGCCACCCATACAGGCACAGTGGTACTGACCTACCTGGCCACCCATACAGGCACAGTGGCACTGACCTACCCGGCCTCCCATTTAGGCAAAGTGGTACTGACCTACCCGGCCACCCATACAGGCACAGTGGTACTGACCCACCCGGCCACCCATTTAGGCACAGTGGCACTGACCCACCCGGCCACCCATACAGGCACAGTGGTACTGACCCACCCGGCCACCCATATAGGCACAGTCGCACTCGTTTACGTTCATCATGGGACACTTGATTTCACGATATGTTGATTTTTTTATATATCCAGACTTGCCTTTTGCATCTCCATGCTACCAGTAAAAAGAGTTTCAAGAATATTACTTGCTTTCTTTACTTTTATCTTTTTTTTATTATTATGTATTTCTCAAGAGATTATTTTCAGTCTAAAATGAGTAATATAGGAATAATTCAAACTAGTAATCAAACCTTTTTTATCAATCCATCTTGAATGTTTTTATGTTACTATAAAGGTTGTTTAATAAATTTTTATATGCATTCTGTATATGGGAACTGACCTTGAAATATCATTAATTTAGTTTATTTGCGTATTTTGTTTTACTATTTGGCAACCAATAAAAAACATCGATGAACTTAATACTACTCAAATTTATCATATATTAAGAAATGCGTTCTTTCTATGGAGGTTATGTATCTCTTTACATGTCTCGTAGTATATCAGGAGTTATAGTTATATTTAGTATGTTGTGTTGATAGTATAGTTAAAGACAACTTTGACTTCTATATAATGAGTGTAAAAGTCATTAAATGTTTTTAAAATGTAATGTTTTCCCTTTTTTACAGTAGAATGAATAGCAATATTGCAAATTTATGTTTGAATATGGACAAAATATATATTATGGAGTTTAAACTGGAAAGGAACTCTCTTACGTTCTTAAAAATAGATGTAAAATGGTTAGGGTTTTATCGACAGTAACTTTCATATTTATCTAGGCTAATAAGCTAGATTAGTTGGTTGGGTGTGGAGATCTTGAAGAGTATGGTTGGCTTGTAATTTGTAAAATCACTAACTTCAGGACCTTATCGTGGTATAGGTCTTTATCTTTAAATAGGAGGATGGAATATAATTATATTCTACACTAGTGACGCAATACTATTATTAACCTTGCTACTTGGGGACAAAAATGTTGTGGAAATTGTAGGCGATACGTTCTCTTGATCGTGGTCCTATTAATTCCGATATGACGTTCGCTTAGTGGTAGCTAGTGGTGTTGACACTACTAGTGACGTCTGGGGTGTCCATTTTGGGGGATAGTCAGTTTCCGGATGTTGTATAGGGGATATAACTAAGTAATAGGCTTGTCAATCAGCTGAAAATAATGACAATACTACGTGGTTTGGATTCCACGCAAAGCAATGGGTCCCTTAATTGTCCAGTATATTGGGCTATTTATAAAATTCTTTTTACGTTCATAAGTAGAATTTATCCATTTACCAGACTACTTAGGTCATCCACACTCATGTAATCATCCATACACACCTTAAATATGCACAAACTTATGTCAGCGTCTCATTTCTAAGAATAATCTGAGTATTGCGCTTGTTTACACTTAATTGTTGTAAATAGTTTTACTGTTACATAATACTATTCACAAAAAATTTCTATGTGGTAACCAAAGGGATTTTGATCCCAAGAGAGAAAATCAACTTCTATCACTCGATCTTCATTCGCACAAAAAACGAGCGTTTTAAACATTTTTTAGAAATTATAGAAGAGTGTATAGACAGGTCATAAAGGCCGCAAAGGCATATGACATTTAATAAACTTTAAAATTCAGTGAAAATGTTTCAAAAACTGCTTGGACCATAATTAATAACTCATAAACGATTTCAATATTCTCAAAATAATCCAAGTCAATAAAAATATACGACAGTGACATAAAAAGAGAAGATCCTGAGACTGTTGCTAATTTATTCAACAAGTACTTTAGTTTTGAGGCTGACTCTAACTCTAATTTCACGAGACCTACTAATCATCCACAAGGTTTTCGATCACCAGTGACGTCTATGGTGTTGACCCCTGTTGATGAGAACGAGGTGGCTCGGGTCATGCAGGGACTTAACTCAAAGAAATCATGCGATATTAATGGCGTTTCAGTTTGGTTGCTTAAACAATGCTATAAGCAATAATTATTGTTGGTGCCACTAACCAAATTTTTTAACATTTAATTTGAAACGGGGACCTTTCCAAACATCCTGAATACAGCAAAAATCGTTCCAATTTTTAAAAAGGATGATCCTTGCATAATCAACAATTATCGTCCTATTTAAATTCTGCCCGCCATCAGCAAGGTTTTTGAAAAGATATTTCTGGCACAGTTGAAAAATTTTCTTTCACACTATGACATTCTGGATCCTGAACAATATTGTTTCAGGAAAAACCAGTCAACTGTCGATGCAGTTACAAATCTTATAGAGCTCGTTGTCGATGGATTGGAGAGAAGAGAACATTTGCTTAGCATATTTCTTCATCTCTCCAAAGCCTTTGACTGTGTGCAACATGAGACACTGTTGCACCAGTTGGAGTCTTTTGGCGTTCGAGGTTTGTCACACAAATGGGTCTCGTCATACCTTAAAGGCAGGATTCAGTGTGTACAGGTTGAGAATGCCCTGTCAGGCAAAACACTTATTACCCAAGGTGTCCCACAGGGTTCAATCCTTGGTCCAGTTTTGTTTAATCTATATATCAATAGACTAAAATCTTCAATTCAGTTCAAAAAAGTTATTCAGTACGCTGATGACACAACTCTTTGTGAGATAAATGGATCATCACGTGATTTAGAAGTAAAATCATGTATTGACCTGAATCAATGCATTCAACATTTTAATAAAATGGGCCTGAAAACAAACAATTCTAAGTCAAATTTCATAACATTTTGTCTTCCTCAACACTTTGAACAGAATCAAATTACAGTAATGGTAGACGATGTACTCTTAGGGGAAACGTAGTCCACGAAGTTCCTTGGAATACACCTTGACAAAGGGTTGACTTGGGACGTTCACATTGACAGTGTGTGTGCTTGAGTTAACTCGGGCATTTTTGCTCTGCGCAACCTGGCACAATTCTGCTCCCTGGAAGTCTTAAAACTTGTATATTATGGCTTGATCCTTACCCACTTAGCCTATATTATAAGACTTTGGGGTAGTTGTTCTAAATACAAGCTGGAAAGGGTATTTAGACTTCAAAAAAGATCTGTAAGAACTATTTTAAAATAATTAAACGTCAGAGACTCGTGTCGAGAAGCGTTTAGGGAGCTTAGATTAGACCCTACCTGCCTCTATATATTGGAGGTCGCCCTGTACTGCAAGTCAAAGTGCACTTTGACGCGCGGCAGGGATGTTCACTCTTATGAAACTAGAGGGAGGAATAATTACAGAACGCAGAGGCATAGAAGCGCAGTTTTCAAGCGTCTTCCATCACAAGTGGGTGTAAACATAATCAATTCGCTCCCTGAACAAATTAAAAATCAAAACCTGAATTTGTTCAAAGACGTTTAAAATACCTTTTGGTGGAAATTGCTTTTTATTCAGTTGAAGAATTTTTTCAAAGCCGCTGGGACAATCAGTATACACCCTATCATGCAATTCTGGTGTCAAGTGTGTGAATGTATGATGCATGTGCAAGATGTATGTATGAATGTGTCCGATTGTGTGTGAGTGTTTTAGGCTAGACTAAATTTTGACTTTTGCAACACAATTGTTAATTGTATTATGCAATAAAGAATTTATTTATTTATTTATTTATGTTTTTTCTTCTTCTTTATTTTTTGGCTGGAATGGTTTAAATAGAGAATAGTACCATTTTTATAATTAAATTATTGGAAATTAAATTAACTCTTCTTGTTTGTCAAGCTTCTTTTAACAGTATAATACTAAAAATAAAACATATGAATTCTAATAATGTTTGCATCGTGTTATAAAAACTTAATATTTGGTCATCACATGAGGTCTTAATTAAAAAAAATAGTTAATATCGGCAGATCATTAAACGTGTACTTAATCCAGGATCATAAAAAGGGGGATAACTAAGTCTGGCAGAACCATAAACAATACAAATATAAACTGGTATTATGACATGAGTATTGTCATTAACAGCACATTGATGATCCTTTTAATTAAAATAGACATAAATTTGATATAGCTCTGGGGCTGTAACTTTAATGAGGATTTTATTTGATTTTAAGAATTTAATAAACTTCGTTGTGGTAACAATCCATTATTTTTATTTATTGATTTCATACTATTGTTATTATTATTATTATTTATATTTGAGACACCGACACAGCTTGTGTGCACTTAATTGCAAAAATTTATATTACTTTAGTGTAGAATGAGTATGGATAACATGATACTAAACGATTTTGTTTTTTTTTTTTTTTTTTTTTAAGGAGAGGCCAACCTCCTTCTAACCTTACTCTGCCCATTCCTCATAGACTATTGATCTGTGCGAGGAACTTAATCAGACAGAGTAAAGTGGCGAACCAGTACAGTAGAAGGTGAATATTACTGATAAATTTTCCAGTCTAGGCCGGATTCGAACCAGCGTTATCTCTAACCCAAGCTCAAAGTCCTGACGCCTTAGACCACTCGGCCACCGGCTCGCCCTTAATAAATTTACTTAGCTCAGAAAATTGTATTTATTTTTTATCAATAGTCAGAGCAACTAAGGGACCTATACCCTTACATTGCATCCGAGCCTAATAGATTATTTATTTGTATGACGGTATATTAAGATATTTAGCAATAGATAGTATAGATTACTAAGTATTGTGACTTGAAGGAGCAAAGTATTATTTCGTGAAAGGGAAAGGGTTATACAGATTTATAAGCCACCTAAAAGCTCAATTTATGTATTCAAATGAAAAAATATATAATGATGAGGGATGGTTTGAGTAATAAATTCTGGACATATACAATTTTCCTAAGTAAGCCTAATTTTCAAGAATATTTTTTGATATTTCATTGTAGATCCGTGCCACCGTTGGTGTGAAAACGAGTACAGTTAACGCATTTTTCATAAATGTAATTTGAGTTCAGTAACAAGTGAAGTACAGGAGTAAATCATTGTGAAGACACTCGACTCAAAATGTTTAACAAAAATGATACTGTAATCGTAAAAACCAATGAAAAGTGGCTTATAAAACGCTAAGTAGAATAATGAACAAACAATTTCAGTAGCGACCTAATCCACACAAACACGGAATATTATTCATCCAGGCACAACAAAAAGAAAATCAAGAAAGTGAAAGTCAAAATGAACAAAAAGGAACACTGCTTGAAATTCCACTTGAGTGCATTTGAATGAGAAAAGGATAGGTATGTTCATCTGGCCTGAACCCTTTTCTAAGAAAACTTTAAAACTGTTTGTTAAAAAATGTCTTAATTTAATACTATGACAATCTAGTGGTCCATAAATATTTTGCTTTTTTACTTTTTTATTAGTGTCACAGATCATTATTGTAACAATAAAAACTATCACAGCCAAGACAATCAATAACACGAAGACAACAAAATATGCTTGGACCGAATAATTACTACTTTCACTCCGCCATTGAAAAAAAAAATCAAAAAAGACAGTTAGGCCTAAAGAATAAAAAAAGTAGATATAATAGAAATTTATGCGAATATGGTTTCTTTTTTTTTTAGAAGGCGCATGAATATGTGACTATGTAAATACAGTTTGCATGAATTTTCCTTTCAAATTGTCTGATTTGCTTGGGAATGAGTCTGTATTTAATTTAAGAGTAGTTGAAAAATTATAGGAAAAAATATAGTTATAAAAGGATTATATCGAAACCGAAGAATTATCTTGTATATTAATTAAAATAAAAAGGACACACAAAACTACTTTTCAATATAACATTTACATTTTTAATAAAAGTAAGTTCTGTTTTGTGAATATATCTATTAGTAAATAATAGACAGAACTTGGTCCGTTCTGTTTATCACTCAATCAACCAAACATGGAGTAGAAAGTGGAAATCTTCGTTTCCAACTGTACTAGAGAACGTAAATATATATTTATTTACTAAAGATTTCCTACAGATTTTGTATTTTACGTACTTATAATACCAAATTATTTGTTTTAACTGTAGTAAATATAATTAGCTAGATAATACACTGTACGCTACTTTCAATTCTATATTTCCACTCAACATTAAAATAAAAATATATGACAATTTACTTGAATTTCACAAAAGTCAAATTAATATTTTTCAAATTAAAGTACGATACCAGGAGTTCCAATATGCAAGGATGTGGTATGTAAACATATAATGTGTATCATTATTTTTCATAAGAATAAATAATGGAATAAAGTTACTTTTAGATTTAATACGATTTATTTTTTGGACGGCTATAAATTTGACAAGAACAAGGCAACCATACAACTTTAGGAACTTGCTGACAGCACTGAGGCCATAAGGCTAATATTACGACCATAACATGGTGATTTACATGTGAACTTTCTCCTTATTGCCATATCTGAGGATATTATTTTATTTCCTTGCGCCTTTGGAAATCTCTATACGTAGGAAATGAAATGAAATGAAAAATCTATTTATTTCTCCTTGATGACATATAAACAGAAATACATTACAAAAATACATGAAATTGGTTCCCCACATGGGCGGCTGCCTGTGTGTGGGGAAACGAGTCCAGAACAGTCGGAATGTTGTCGGCCACTGCTACTAAATAGCATAAAGACAGTATAAACTTAAAACTAGTTTGATATAAAATAATATAATAAAATAATAATAATAATAATAAAATAATATCACATATTCATGCGCAATAAGAAGGGACAAATAAACAATTAATATTTATTGTATCAGGAGCTATTATTAGTAGAGACTTCACACCCACTCACCTACCATACAAACATGCATTCACAGTTACATTTGCACGTACTCACATCACTCCCCTATCACACACACACACACACACACACACACACACACAGACGCACCCTAACAAAAGCACGCACTTACACACACCCACACAAGCACAACGCAGACATGCATAAAAAACACACGCGTTATCATTCTGAATGTGGGCTGTTTTGCGATACTTACATGTAGGAAGAACGAAAGTAACTTTTAATTTCCGCTCTACCAATTTCTACAATCCACTGGTTGACAGATTTTTATAAACACTTATGCTACGTGGTAGAGGATTCTAAATGTGGCGAGGAGCTTTCGAATAAACGATATTTGCAATATAATGAGATGATGTCGTCGTTATTGTTTTAACCAATCGAGGCGCATTAATTCCGAGATTTGTAGAAGTACGGGTTAAATATGAGTGTTGAATCTGATTGAACATTTTTTTTTTTTTTTATTTTTGAAAATGTACTTCAATAAAATATACAGTTGAGATAAAGTTCGAACTTTGAATTCATCAAGAAGTAAGTCCGTTGGGAAACGTCGGTTTTTTTGTAATGCTGATTTAATTATTGTGTTCTGGGTTATTTCAAGAGGTGAAAGAATAGTTTGGAAGCATCCACCCCAAGCTATAATTCCGTATTGAAGCTGAGATTGTATATATATATACATAATACACAGTTTTTAGTAATTATAATACCGTAAAAGTATTATTTTTTATAAGTTTTAAAATTTCAAAATCTTTTCCTCTGAGAGGGTCCCAATTTTGGCTACCATTTACTTTTGCTACGACATATAGAACTAAGTTTGACTATGCTTAAATTATTTCCCGAAACGTACTCCCAAAGGGAATATCCCCGTAACTTACTCCCAAAGGAAATATCCCCGTAACTTACTCCCAAAGGAAATATCCCCGTAACTTACTCCCAAAGGAAATATCCCCGTAACTTACTCCCAAAGGAAATATCCCCGTAACTTACTCCCAAAGGAAATATCCCCGTAACTTACTCCCAAAGGAAATATCCCCGTAACGTACTCCCAAAGGAAATATCCCCGTAACTTACTCCCAAAGGAAATATCCCCGTAACTTACTCCCAAAGGAAATATCCCCGTAACTTACTCCCAAAGGAAATATCCCCGTAACTTACTCCCAAAGGGAATATCCCCGTAACGTACTCCCAAAGGAAATATCCCCGTAACTTACTCCCAAAGGAAATATCCCCGTAACTTACTCCCAAAGGAAATATCCCCGTAACTTACTCCCAAAGGAAATATCCCCGTAACTTACTCCCAAAGGAAATATCCCCGTAACTTACTCCCAAAGGAAATATCCCCGTAACTTACTCCCAAAGGAAATATCCCCGTAACTTACTCCCAAAGGAAATATCCCCGTAACTTACTCCCAAAGGAAATATCCCCGTAACTTACTCCCAAAGGAAATATCCCCGTAACTTACTCCCAAAGGAAATATCCCCGTAACTTACTCCCAAAGGAAATATCCCCGTAACTTACTCCCAAAGGAAATATCCCCGTAACTTACTCCCAAAGGAAATATCCCCGTAACTTACTCCCAAAGGAAATATCCCCGTAACTTACTCCCAAAGGAAATATCCCCGTAACTTACTCCCAAAGGAAATATCCCCGTAACTTACTCCCAAAGGAAATATCCCCGTAACTTACTCCCAAAGGAAATATCCCCGTAACTTACTCCCAAAGGAAATATCCCCGTAACTTACTCCCAAAGGAAATATCCCCGTAACTTACTCCCAAAGGAAATATCCCCGTAACTTACTCCCAAAGGAAATATCCCCGTAACTTACTCCCAAAGGAAATATCCCCGTAACTTACTCCCAAAGGAAGTATCCCCGTAACTTACTCCCAAAGGAAATATCCCCGTAACTTACTCCCAAAGGAAATATCCCCGTAACTTACTCCCAAAGGAAATATCCCCGTAACTTACTCCCAAAGGAAATATCCCCGTAACTTACTCCTAAAGGAAATATCCCCGTAACTTACTCCCAAAGGAAATATCCCCGTAACTTACTCCCAAAGGAAGTATCCCCGTAACTTACTCCCAAAGGAAATATCCCCGTAACTTACTCCCAAAGGAAATATCCCCGTAACTTACTCCCAAAGGAAATATCCCCGTAACTTACTCCCAAAGGAAATATCCCCGTAACTTACTCCCAAAGGAAATATCCCCGTAACTTACTCCCAAAGGAAATATCCCCGTAACTTACTCCCAAAGGAAATATCCCCGTAACTTACTCCCAAAGGAAATATCCCCGTAACTTACTCCCAAAGGAAATATCCCCGTAACTTACTCCCAAAGGAAATATCCCCGTAACTTACTCCCAAAGGAAATATCCCCGTAACTTACTCCCAAAGGAAATATCCTCGTAACTTCAAATTCTTTCGCTGCAATTTGGCTAGTTTGAACTGTAAGGTAGGCTTTGCCAAAAAGTTCATACACAGTCTGTGCCCCTTAAGAATTTCGAAGCCATTACCTTATTTTTTCACTGTAATAAAACTTCAAGGGCCCCATATAAGTCTTGTCCAGTGATTGAAGTTTGTGAGTACAATGAGGTGGTAGGGACAATATAGTCTCTTGCAATGTCTATCAGGTAAGTATTTCGTACATGGCTGAATGGCCATCCAGAATTAGGAGAACTGGAGATTATTCTAAAGGTTTAACCTTTTCTACAAAGTAATTAAACCATTGAGTAAATATGTTAGTCTGAACTCACCCAGACGGGTCCCTGAGGGAGCTCCTCTCGTGAGTTGGTTATTTATGTTTTATCGGGGGAATATGACAAGAGGAGAAACGTAATGTCCGGAAGCACTCGTGAAGCATTTACCGTAATGGTTGGTCCTCTTTCAGAAGACGTAAGAGCCGTTTGCCCTTCCTTCCAATAACTTTGGGAGTTTTAATTTGGACGAACGTTAGACCTGTTTCGTCTACGTTGTAAATTATTTCTGCTGAATAAGTTGTCCTTATCATAAGCGGCTTCTAACGAATTGAAAAAAGCTATTACATTATCTTTGGAAAATCCCAGAGCACGGGAAAAAGATGGGCCACAGGGTTTATGCAGGGATAATTCATTCTTATGGCGCTCCAAAAAAATATCTAACCAAGATCTTCCAACCTGACCATCTTTAAATTAGTGATTCAGGCTATTTCTTGACGCTAGCTGATAAGCCATGTGTTGTAAATCTACTCCCAGAGTAAGTTTATACCTTTTTTTATACTTGATGGAGAAAGCTCTGCCTGTTTACTTAGATTTAGCTATTTAGTTCTAGGTATAATACATGTTTTCACGGCTTTCAGGGTCACCATTTTATTTTCTCTAACGACAAGAATTGCCTGATCCAAGCCTGCTTAACACAATTATTTCTGTAGGTTTTCTTTTTTTCTTTCTACTTTGGAATTTTTCCCTACATTCTCTAGAATAGAATAAGAAACATTGAATAGTTATATATAAGCGAATAAAAGTGATTACATTAATGTTGGATGAGTATGAATGACCGTATGAGTATGATGCATTAGTGCTGCCTCTAATGGTTTCGGCTTCGATCACAAATGATAATTTATTAACAACCCATAATAATAGTTAGGTCAACTAGGGGACCTACAGTCTTACGTGGAATACGAACCACTGGTATTCTTTATATGTTAAGACATGTTGGCCTAAGACATTATATAATATACATTACTAAGTATCTTAACGTGGAATACTAAAATAATAACTTATGAAAGGAAAAGGATCATACAGAGTAGCAGTTTGTCTTAATACTCAATTAGTTTATTTAAATTACGAATATGTAACAATAAGTTATGTCTTCAATGTTAGATGTTGGACGGATTAAACTTTCACCATGAAGCTTAACTTTTAAGAATATTGAATAATTGTGTTTTTTTGCTATCACTGGTGCGAAAAAGAGGAGCGTTCACACTGTTTTGTTTTATGTAATTTGAACCCACTTTAAGTGAAAATTATGCTTAAGAAATAGTGAAGACTCTTAATGTAATATGCTTGGGAAATGTAATAGTACAATTTTAAAGAAAACAACTGCAAATTATATATATATATATATATATATAAAACATTAAATATTTAATAAAATGTAATGTTTGTATAAATAAAAATTGTAGTAGCTACTAAACCTAAAATAAAAAACAGACTAAATGAAACGCAGCAGTTGCATAAGTACGACAAGATACTTATTCAGGCACAACAGAATGAAAATCAAGAAAGTTAAAGTAAAAATAAACTACAAGAAATCACTGCTTAAAATTTCACTTTACTGCAATTGAACAAGAGAAAGATTGGTATGTTACTCCTACCTGAACTTTAGATATTTACGTTCCATTCTCTCTGTGTTTATCTTTGAGGTTATGATAGGAATCTAGTGGTTCCTCTTTCTTGTTTTTTACTTTTTTTATTAGGTTCTCTAACCTTACTGTAACCATGAAAACTATTGATAGTATGCTGCAAAGACAATCATAACCAAGAGCGTAACAGAATATGATCGGATACGTTTAAATTACTCATATCAAAACATAATTAAAAAGAATAACAACTAAAACAGATATAGCTAAAGATAAAAAATAAATAAAACTTATAAATTGGCATGTGTATTGTGCCTTAATGTTTGTTTGTTGTTTTTTTATTTCATTTTTTGCAACATCAGCCAATACAAAAGGAATACCTGTTATATTGAAAATTTGTACAGTTCTTAAAGCAAACTATGTACAAACGTTTTTGCTATGGGTTTTTACGCCAAATGAAAATAAAGTTCTTAGTTTATGTTGACAGTGCGTACAATTATAAAACTATATTCTACCCGTAGCATTTACTAGTAATACAAAACATACTAATGTCTATGTACTACATTAATAATAGTTCCTTACAATGAAAATAAAATTAGCAGTAAGCAGACATTGTTCACATTAACAATGAAAGTACTGCAAGTGCTGTTGTTGTTGGTAATAGAAAATTCTCTCCAGAAATCTGAAGTGGGTTTATGTGTTAAGTTTATGGTGCACGTAGAATATTGGATTGTACCTGAGACTGCCTTAGCAATCAACTAAGTTCAAACTGTTTCCTACAACAGGTAAGCGGTTTATACCTGAATATAAGTATAACATGCTAACATTTTGTTTTTAAAATATAATCCCTTATTAACAAAATATTTCCGACACTTAATAGCCTACTCCTAATATTCAGGGAGAAATCAATAGTGAATATCAGTTACAGTGAAATAAAACTTCACAAACTTCCAGTGGGTAGGAATACGTTTGCGGACTTCAAAGAAGAACATATTTTTTTCATTTGCTTTAGTTAAACAGTTTATTTATTCTGAGATAAATATTTTCAAGTTAACTGCACATTAACAGTTTAAAACTCTGTTGAATATAACTATGTATATATATATATATATTTATTTATTTATTTATTTATTTAATGTTTATCAAAATGAATAACAGATTTAACATAGACTTACTCAAATACGTTAAAGATACGTTAAATTTCATTACGAGTCCTATTTGAAGAGACCTTCAAATTCACTAGTGAACCTTTTGTAAACCTTCAAAGGAAATTACGCAAATTCAATTGCTAGTTTATAAGGCTGGAAAACCATTTTAGGATTTAAAACTCTTAGTGCTGCAACATTTTGCAGATTATAATCGGAACTCTTTGTAGTAAAACAAAATAAATGCACTGAAATTTAGTTTTATATCTCTTCATTTAAAAGGATTCATTTAAAGCTTTATTCAAAGCGATTGACAAACAGTGTAGATTTAAGAACATATTAAAGAGTTTTGACAGACATGTAAACTTTACATATTTCTGAAATGAATGTCTAAATAACGTCCACCACAGTTTTATACAAAATAGCATAGAAACACCCACATTGAACATACTCTTCAAGTGTTTGTATTTCATTCTGATTTTATAACTTAAGGGGTTGTAAAATTACTAAAACTTTAGTGAAAATAGGAAAATGACCGCCATATTGAAAACGAAGCATACTCGGACCTATATGTATAGGAACATTTTTACTTTTTTACCCCACGAATCATAACCTGAAGTTTCGGAACTTAGTTTGGGGTACCCTATATAAGTTATATTTTTATTAGAACAATGTTGTAAAAAACATTGAGTACGTTTATTGTATCCGATAGGTTATAGATTTACGTTCCGGAGGTTTCTGAAAATTCAATTACAACTGAACTTGCAAATAGACCACAATATATTGCATCATCCAATCTCGACATATTAAACATTCCAATCACATTGCAAAGTGTCAGTCAGGTCACATATAATTACGTGACGTATTTGATAAAACCTTCCTCATGAATTGGTGATTCGAATCATTAAAATATTTGGTATCCATAACTGTTCTACGTAAAAATGTTTACTAGGCATACTGACCACTAATTTTTAAACTTTACTTGTAGGGGGTTTCCAATAAAAGTATATAAATATGCTTTATTATACTGGGTAAATGTGAATAGTTAGGTAAAAGAGTATAATATTGGCTAGTGTACACAAAAAACGTGTTAAATCTAATGAAATCCTACAGAAATGTTCATACAAATACATATTATACAACATAACCAAAAAATAGTACCATACAAGAAGTGTAATATAGACATTTTATGGGACTATTGAAGGTATTGCTGATAAAAGAATTATTTTACAAGATTGTATGTCTTTCAATTCAAGCTAACAAAAAAAGTAATAGGTAAGAATTCAAAAGTTGATCTCCCGTCACAGAGCTAAAAGTCCACAACTAATTCAACACTTCCATTACCAAATAAATGAAAACCAGCCAATCCCCCTTAAATCAACTTAAAAGGCAACCATTAACTATGATATTTATGGCCATTATTTTGAAAACCATAACTCTATCAACTATATAACTATAACTCTATCAAATTAATCTTTGTATTTTATTAGGTCATAGAAATATTAATTATTTATTATGGAAAATATGAAGCTTTTCGTATAAGCTATTTTTATTTGGATCGTTCTAAACAAAAAAGGCAAAATGGTGGCTAGCTGGTAAACTATAGGTTTTTGAACTAATGTTGATAAGATCTATTGTTCTTTTTTTTACCCAAGGATCAGTAACCTTAAGTTTGGGATTTTAGTATAGATGTCCCACTGGATATAAGAACAATAGTTTCCACCATATCATACAAGTTGTGTTGGTTAGAATGTGCAGTTTGTTTGCAAGAGTGTGGAGTGTGTGTAAAGCATCAAATCTTTTATTTGTTAATAGAAAAAAAAGAGAGACTGTAAGAGAAAGTGGGGAGAAAGATAAATCATAACGTCATATAACCAACACATAAGAACAGGCAAAGGCTTCTAATTATGGCTCTTAAACTGAATAGTGACAAAAGCCATTTTTAAAAAAATTTATATATTATAGGGTCAACGACAAAAAATCATTCATAGGTATTTTGGCTAACTAAACATTCTTTAAATTGATAGGAAACACCCTTGCTTGCTTCACATACCAACACCATTACTCATGTCTTTGTGCTATGTTGCTTCATATTGTATTATTAAAAAATAACATTTATTGTCAAGTTGCATCTTCTCAAGCTTTCTCATTCGTATGGCAATGGTAATAAAGCCCTTGATTGGCCGGTGTTGGAATATTTATTATGTACTTTATTTTGTCTCTTTGAGAGATAATATTATAAAACCCTTTCCTAATACACATCTAGAAACTATGAAGAGTATTTGGTTTATTGTCCAAGGCCTTATAATTTTTTAGACACAGTGATTAGTAAGTCGGTGGTATCTGGCTTTCATATTTATAGTTTTCACGATCTTCGTTTACATGGCGCTATAACTTTTCTGCATTTTTTATTCCTATTACAATGTTAACGTTATTTTTGATCCAGGTGCAGTTTCAATGTAAACGAGGCCCTTATCTACGATACTGACTATCTTAGAACAAGGCAGCACAATGGATTTAACACCCTATTGTTGCCAGTATTAAGGCCCTATTGTCTTCAGTTTGGTAAACACTAACAGGAATATCGTGTTATCAAACGGTCTTACTGAAGCTAGGTTTTAAAAGGACACCTCCTATAAACTAACACAATATTCGTGTTTCTTTCACTATGCAACGTTTCAGAGAGATAAATATATTTGGAAATGTATTGGTAATCAAACGGGATTGTTTTCTCAGTACATAAAAAATAATTGTTTGGATTTTCATATCAACTTCTTTAATAATGCAGTACAAGTGAACGTCACACAACACAAATATATCACAAAATGAGAACAAAATACACAAATATGTTATAATACAAGTATAAAATGCACGGATACTATGGTGATCAATTTCGGTGAACCACGCTCTGGTCTTCTTCAGACCAGAGCGATTTACAAAAGAATGGAAAATGGTGTTCAACAACTCAATTTATAGGCCTATGATCACGTGTCCCCAGCCTATGATCACGTGACGATTCCAGCCAATGGGATCACGTGATCATAGGCCTATAAATTGTTTTGTTGAACACCATTTTACATTATTTTGTGAATCCCTGGTCTGAGGAAGGTGAGCGTGGTTCACCGAAATCGATCACTATAATAATTGTGCATTTTGTACTTGCATTGTAATATATTTGTGTATTTTGTGCTTATATTGTAGTAAATTTGTGTTGTGTGATGTTTACTTGTACTGTATATGAATATAACAAATAAAATACCGTGTATGTTGATTAAAGTGGATAATTATACTCAATGCTTTTAAGTAGTATTGACACCTACAAGAGGAATTGTATATATAGCAAATGGGAATCATCTAATTTGATTGAAAGAAATGGGGTATTTTTGTATATATCATTGAGTTAATTAGAATACATTATTTTAATTCTTCATTCAGTAATTTAAAGGTGGCAATTACAGTATTTTTTATCCTTCATCAAAGATGATTTCATAATTATATAACATTAAATTCACAAGCCGTAAGGATATATACAGGGTGTCTTAAAAGTCCCACCCCCCTATTAACTTTCTTATGAATACAGATAAAGTGATTTACTTCTGGGAATGTTTATATGACCAACTAAGGAGTTTTTTATGTATGCAAATTTTTTACACCCCCTCTCAAAAGGGGGTAGTTTGGGGGTAAGTCAAAATTTTTAAATAGAAACCCCTATCAAATGACACATCATTTTAAAGGTAATATTAATAGAAAAAGAATGGCGGAAACTAGAGGTCTCTAACATTAGTCTATCAAATTTGGTGGCAGTTTAAAGTTGGAATTATTTCATAAAACCCCCTAAGTAATTTTAGAACGGGAAAAATTGTCAAAATGCTGAACTCTCACCTCAATTTCACTCAGATGAGATGCTCGAAATGGCTGCCATGAACTTCTTGACAGTAAAAAAGCCTGGATTGAAAACCACGTCTCACATTTTGTAAGATTTCAGGCGTGATAAGGTGGCAGGCCTCTTCGATTCTTGTCCTTAATTCATCGAGGTTTGCGGGCTTTGTGTCGTAAACTTTACTTTTGTGAAACCCCAAAAGTAAAAATCCAGAGGTGAAAGGTCAGGTGAACGTGCCGGCCACTCTACCAAAGTGCCACGTCGACCTATCCATCTATCGGGAAACGTTTGGTCTAGGAATGTCCGGACAAGCATATTGTAATGTGGAGGAGCACCATCTTGCTGAAATACAGGCTCATAAGTACATTGTACTACCTCATTTATTGCTGGGACAATGCCGTTCCGTAACATGTCCAAGTATTTAACGCCAGTTAAATTACCATCAATAAAGAATGGCCCAATAACAGAGTTTCCCAAAATTCCAGCCCATACATTTAATTGTTGTGGCTGTTGCGTACGGGCTTCAACCATCCAGTGGGGGTTACTGTTTGCCCAATAACGGCAGTTGTGCCGATTGACTGTCCCATGCAAAGCTTCATCACTAAAACATATCTGTGATATTAAATTATTATTCTCTTCAATCTTCTGCAACATTTGCTCACAAAACTGAAGTCTTCGGTCAGGGTCGTCTTCATTTAATTCTTGATTTAACTGTACTTTGTACAGGTGGAAATTGTGACGCTTTAACACTTTTTGAACAGTATCTTTTGAAATTCCAACATCAAGGGCAGTGGACCGCAGATATTCATGTGGGTTTGCAGCATAATTTGCTAAAACTTGAATTTGGATCTCTTCTGTCGTAATGGCAGGGCGCCTTGATCGTGGTGCATCTTTGACACTAAAGTTTGTTGAGAATTTGTTTACTAAACGTCTAATGTATGCCCTGTCTACTGGTCTATCCGGATAGGCAGCATTAAATAAACGAACTGCTTCATGAACATTTCTCCTAGCTTCCCCATAGAACAATATCATCTCTACTTTATCTTTATTTAACCGAGCCATTTTTATTAAATACGAATAAAAAGAAATTTAACGCAGTAACTGAACTGAAAGTGTTACACGTACTAACTAGTAACCTAATAAGAGATAAGGAAGGAGCCACTGGTATTCCCAGGTTGCCCTACTGGACTTTGGTCAGACAAACCAAAACCAAATAAATGCTATGTTATTTGTGGTTTTTGGTGTTTGTTGATTCTTGTAATAACTTGTTTTACGATTAGGTGTCATCAGTTTTCAAAACTAACTGGTGGGTGAATGTTTTGTCTGCCTTACAACAATTTTAAATGTAACATAATTTGCAGGGGTTTTATGAAATAATTCCAATTTTAAACTGCAACCAAATTTGATAGTCTAATGTTAGAGACCTCTAGTTTCCGCCATTCTTCTTCTTTTAATAAAACCTTTAAAATGATGTGTCATTTGATAGGGGTTTCTATTTTAAAATTTTGACTTACCCCCAAACTACCCCATTTTGAGAGGGGGTGTAAAAAATTTGCATACATAAAAAAACTCCTTAGTTGGTCATATAAACATTCCCAGAAGTAAATCACTTTATCAGTATTCATAAGAAAGTTAACAGGGGGGGGACTTTTAAGACACCCTGTATAAAGGATATAATCAGCCATTTGATTGCATTTAGTTATTGAACCAAATTTCATCTTATTTGTTTATACCAATTTTGGGAGAATATGTACTTTTGATCAAAAGAAGTTCATGTACCGAAAACTAGTTCATTTTGTTAAGACATGTTATTTTATAAAGTTTTTTCGATTTTATCATTTTTTATTTTTATTATTACTTTATTTTTTTATTATTATTTTATTATTTTTTATTTTGTTTTTATTTTATTAAACATAATTATTTCCATAAGTAGACAAATTTCAGCTTACTAATGGAAACCCTTCATATATAGAACAGATTAAACTCCACTTACAGAGTAAATTTAGGCATTATTTAGTTAGTTGTTAATATGATATTGACGTGTGTCATAAAATTGACGATGGAATAAAGATATGTAAACAAAGGAAATATTTGTCAGGAAATCCACACAACGATGGAATCGGTTTATCCTCTGATAGAATTGGTTCGATTTCCGGTAGAAGTAATCCTGGAAAATTGAATTCACTGAAGAGATAACACTTTGCATCGTACAAGCATATATGAGAAAAAACTTTTAAATTATGAATTAATAAAGTGAATTCAATTTTAAATTTACATTTTTATTATGATAAGTTGATAAATAAAATTAGTCGTCGTCATATGCAACGCACTAAATTTAAAAATATGGTTGGAAAAAAATGGTTGGAATGTAATAAGTGACCTTTGTTATTTATATTGTTCAATACAAACAATTACAAATATCTACCGATTAATATTCCAGTGAAATATAATAAAAATGGATATAAATATTTAAGCTTCACTCGCCCAGTTCACATTATTCAACGCGTGAATTACCGACCGTTAGCTCAATTGGACATTCAAACCTTGGACTTTGCCATCCGCAGTCCCAGTCTTACCCACTGACCAACATGGCAGCATTTTTTTGAAAACTAATAACCGATTGTATTTATATTAAGATTAATAATATTCATTTAATAATATTAGTAATAATATAAAAATTAATAATATTAATTTTTTTATAATGACATATATTTATATCGAGTAATTAATTTATTAGTTAAACTAGTTGTTGTTATATGATTGACTGAAAATGTTATCAACCATTCTGTGTGTAAATAGATTTCGTAATCATCAACTTAAGGCCATGCATATGTAAAAAAATGTATCTAATGGCAAACAAACAATTTCAATGTTCATTTAATTGGTTAACACTCAATTTTATGGCATGATTTAGTATAGTATAGTTTCATAAATTTTTTACTATATGTTTTATATTACATTTCTTGTATTCTATATAATCTTTTTAGTACAAAGTATATTAATAGACGAAAATATTGAAATGTAGTACAATATATTCAAATATAGTTATTATCATAAAATATTTTTTATTTACAGAATCATTGGTAGATGTATTGATTTTTAAGAAATTAAATACACTGTCATGAATGTTTTTTTTTTAATATTTTGTGCTTTGGGTATATTGAACACTCTATCACTATAAATCGTTTAAAGTTGGAATACTTTGTTCACATAAACTTTCATTTTATTAACCAGTTATCGTTTCAAATCAGTTCCTAAATAAAAATCCTCCTCTTAATTAGCCCTTCTCTCACAGACCACACAACACAATCCTTAAAAAAAACCTCATACTCATAATTTAGAACAGTTAATGGGTTTTAAAACACATTTTATATTTTTAAATGAAATATAAATTATATTTTGTGTTGATAATATCAAATTATTTTAAATTTCAGCAATGAATTTTAAAATAATATAATGTATCATCAACAATGTAAAGAAGCAAGTTTCAAAACACAATATTTTAATAACAATGCGAAATGGTATTTCCCAAGCCATAAAATGAGACCAGGCTTTTAGTGACTGAGTGCTTCCGTCTCTGCATACTTGCCAACTTAATGACTTGAAATTCTCTCACTTCATGTAAAATATCCCTCGACAAATGAGTCTGCTATTCTGAGTGAAGGTAGTTATTTATTAATCATTAACACATTATTCAAACAAATTGTCTTACAGAAGTTAGATTAGTCGACAAGTTACAATGTACACGGTTCTTATTACCATTTAATTATTCTCCATTAATGCAGTAATTATTGAATATATAGTCACAGAATGAATAAATATTAATTTACAGACAATTACTTGATGAGTTCAATTGTATTATTACAAGGTAAAAAATTATCAGGCCTTAAATTCTAACTTATAGATTACGTACTTAATAACTAGGGGACATGAC
The DNA here is from genome assembly GCA_035578905.1 of Stictocephala bisonia. Taxonomy (NCBI): domain Eukaryota; kingdom Metazoa; phylum Arthropoda; class Insecta; order Hemiptera; family Membracidae; genus Stictocephala; species Stictocephala bisonia. The sequence continues at coordinate 253,651 of JAQJVL010001046.1, forward strand.
AGTTATTACCATATTATCAAACTTAGTGGTTATAATATGGTTTAACCATATTATAACTAACATAAACCATTCATAATTACTTAGAAATGATACTGTTCATTTTATTCAACAAACATTTTATTAACATATAAATTTTGCACGAAAATTTATAACGGTATTCGTAACACATCCTACAACAGTTATGAAATTTTAATCAACTGTAGCTATTTATATATTCTATCTTCTCAAAATCAAACATATAATTATAAAAGACAGGTAAAAGTGACAAAAATGTATTTTATATAGTAAATAAAACAGCATATGGAAATATAAATTGTCGCCATTTTAAAATACACTACAGTTATACATAAAGTAGAACCGACTATAGCTAAAATACTGTAGATTTACCACAGTATATTATTTTAAAGCAGTTAAATATTTTAATCATTATTTATTTGAAACTTTCCTTTATTTGAATAACTTACTTAAATTGTTTTAGTTCTGTAAACTTAGGTGAGCGTGTAACTATAGTATAACTAAAGCTTGGCTCATACCAACATTCTTAATATATACTTTAACATATTTTCTGTTAACGTTGTAAAGAACAAAAATGTTAATGGCTTAATAAGTATGTTACTTATTAATTTTACAATTTAATAAATGTTTCAAATTTACAACGTGTATTTCTACTTGAGGTGATGTACAATAGTAACATCTTCATGAACACTTATTATAGAAGTAATAATTATATTAGTAAATACGTTTTAATACACGTTAAATGTTTTGAACGTCAACGTAGTTTTCTCCTCTCCTTTTTCTATTATAAATAAGTATCAAAGTTTAATCATAAGACGGTCTGCCATATCAAAGTCTGTACTGTATTTCTGTTACAAGTATGCCGCTGTACTTTGACGTGGCAAAACACAGTTTCAAATAAAGCAATTTGTATGTGCATACCGTATAGAGCAAGCTCACTTCCTTATGTGTATTTGTATGTATGGAATTTCAATTCTAATATGTATTGATATTTCTTCTCAAAGTAGGTTTGATGTATATTATACTTTCAGAACATAAGATAAAAACACATCGTATATGGTACAAGCATTATAACTAGGTTTAATAATATTTATTTTTATTTTATGGAAAAATCCAACAACTTTAAGAAATGTACTATTTTATAGAAATGGATTTCGTAACGCAATTAACGCTCTTATAAAATATAGATGGTATGACGATTTTAATTAAATCAGGTGGTCTCTTTATTTTTTACGTTTTACTAATTTGTTTTAATAATTATTACTCGTTATTAATAATTATAACTAATATAATTATTACACAAAATAAACTATATAGAGGGTTTAGCGTTCTCAAAATCATTTCAAGCCTTCTTTAATTAATTAATATAAAAGTAGTACATTTATATGTTAATGTTTAATTAACATTGGTTTAATTTATGTTAAACTCAATACAGGACTAAATCTAAACATAACAAGAGTTCGAATCAATATTTTAAAGCCAAATAAAAACCATTACCCCTATGTTTAATGGTGTTAGCTCAGGTGACGACTTGAGTGCTCTAAATATTTTGTTTGTAGATTTTACCGCAATCGTCGCAAGGAGTAGCAAAGAACTTGCCTCACTAACACTCATACAACGTGTTCCCTCCCCTCTCTCTCCCTCACTGTCCCCATCTGACCCGCTCCACAAGTTGTAGAATAGTACAAAACACTCTCATTATTTATAGTAACATCTAGCAATGACGTTTTAAATAATAATATATTATTATATAACGCGTAAAAGGTAATTGTACACATGTCTACTCAAAGTTTTTACAGATATCATTATCTATAGAAAATAATTAGTTACACTCTTAAAAAATATATTTTATTAAGTTTTCCTATCCATTATGTTCTTTAGTACATATTTTCGTCTACTATATTTTCAAAAGATGTAAATTGTACCAGACTTTTTAATTGTTAGCCCTATATCTCTTATGATTTTAATTAATATAATCTACCTTCTCTACGTCGTTCTCCAGCACACACTGAAATTACTATTAAATAGCTGAGCTAATAGCATTCCAAAACTTTTTCTCAAAACGTATTTTAAACTAATCACCGTTAGATAGCAGCACAGGCGTGCATTTACAAGATTTCATTCACCTGGACAGTATTTTTTTTTTCTATAGTTAGTTGTTAATGGCTGTAACTTTATACTTCTTGTCACATAGCAAATGTATAATATGTTGCATATAAATAAATATTACTCTGCATTGATGTAACTTTTAAAGATTTATATTATCATGACTTATTGTTGTTTATTGTTAGTATTCAGATTTGACATGCTGATATAGCTTGTGCGTATTTCAAGACAAATATGAATGATTACTTGAGTGCAGTATGAGTATGCATGTTTTATGTAGTCTTGTTACTAATTGAGCTTTACTTATGCTCAGAAAGGACCGTTTATTAATATCTCAATAACCAGAGCCACTGAGGGACCTACATATTTACGTGGAATCTGAATCACGTAGGCGTATTATTAGTTTGATTTTCAGCTGATTGACAAGACTGAAACCCAGTTATCTCGATGGACCCTGACTACCAGGCAACACGGACACCTGACCCTTGATGGTATTGAAAGCATCTTTTAATACCAATATTTTATAAAATATTAAATGCTAAATTTATTATAACATTATTAAATGCTAAATATTTCAATGGTATAATGGTTAACTATATTGAAATAATGACATTATTGTAGTTAATGGTAGTGGCTTAATTTTATAAAGTAAGACGTATTTTAAATTATTATCCTAGGTAAATCTCTAATCATCAAGAGGGTATTTTTTCAGGACAGTAATCTTTTAAGACACACCGCCAAAATGTAATAGAAGATCCATTTAGTTGCAGTTCAAGGGTCCTCAGTGACAGTGTCTAATGACGTTGGACTTCCCAAGATGGATGAGACAGTGACGTTCCAGTGGAAACAGAGGGAGATGGAATCACAAAATGTATCAGATTGAATAATTTAACATTGTTTTAATGTACAGTTAGCGTTTGTTATTATCGAGTATGCAGCGTTTTTTTGTTAACGTTACTTTTTGAAATAAAAAAAAGGTTAAATAATTAAAGGTTAAATGTAACATAAATAAATAGACAAGATGTTTTTAAAACTATATATTTATTTATAATAACCCCTTTTACGTTGTGTTTAGATATTTACTATTAGATCGATGATTCAAATCATGCAAATTATAAATGTAAGAATTAAATACTGGTTTTTTAAGGATTTTGAATTTATTTTCTATGAGACTAAACAATTCACTGTTTACTTTTAATTAAAATTGTATAATACCTATACAATTATTAAATTACTTAATTAATTATTAATAACATAATTCAAAACAATGCTGCACAATTCTATAAACTAGCAAAATGTTCAATTATAATGTTGAAATTTAGTGACTTCAGTTCCAAGGGTTATTCAATTAGATGCAAAGTTATTAAAATGTTAAATATAATATAACATATAAATATTTTTGTGCGATAAAGCCTACAGTCTGTCCAATTAAGTAATATATATAGAACACGTTCAATAGAAATTCAAGGATCCGAGTGAAAGGCAGAGAATAAAAGGGCTGGGTCAGTTGTACAGAAAGTTTCCAGGAGTGAGAAGTCATGTAATGCTTTTAGCTGTGCTGCGTTACGTGATCAACTGTGCTTCTATAGGTCCTGTAGGAATCCTGATTTTCAGTTGAATAACTTTAGGGCCAAATACAGTGTAAGAAGAATTAAAATATATATGCAAAAAATGCGGTTTGTGTTTTTTTGGAGTTTGCGGTTTGACTAAGATCTGAGTTACATTGGCTGAAGATGAAAATGGAATTATTAATTAGTCATAGTACAAAATGTTAAATATGTATTTAAATCTTCAAAATAATGACTCATGGTACCGTAATCAATAATTTATTAACTCTACGTTTACCAAGGGAGGAAAAAATATGTTCATCATCTCTCTTTTATAACCTTCCTCTACTCAATCCCCTTGAACAATTTATCTGTATGCAGACTAAGGGTGGCCAATACATTACAAAGGTGGATATTAATGATAAAAACAAGCACTAAAGGCAAGGATTTGAAATTGTGCTACCCCTAACTAAGGTTAAAAATCTCGAACCTTAAACTGCTTTGCTACCAACTCATTAATGATGATGATTACTGACTCATGGCATATTTAAAAATGAGAGATTCACTTTTGTTTATTTACTTATTTTTTCATTTGATGTTACATTTTAAATACCCCAATATAAAAGTTACACGAACTAAATGTTCACTTTACTTACTTATATTAGTTGAACATAGCATTGAATATAGCGCCATTATAAGTCAAATTTCTCCAAATAACTAACTAATTCAAATAAGTAAAGGAGATCACCAAAAACAAATAAATATTTTAACACTTAGGCCTTTTGCTATCTTAGCACTTCTGCTTCATATGCAGATAATACGGGTTCAAGTCCAGGGAGGTCCACTAAAAATTTGCTTGATGGGTTTGGACCGTTATCCCTCAACAACGTTTGAAGACTACGTTAAAAATGCTACTGGCGTAAATAGACAAAAAATTTTGTAAACTGGTAATATTATGGTATTCAAGGGAAATAAACACCCATTTTACATTATTATGTTTTACGTGTGTATCATGTTTGTCTAGTAACAACCCAATCGTGTTTTGTGAACCCAACAGCTCATAAACATTATGCAAAGTGTTTCTCCTAACCTAACCTAACCCATCCACCCTCCCATACAAGTATTGACCCACCTGCCCTCTGATACACGTACAGTGGTATTACGTTTGTAACATTTATTGGGTAGAAAAATAAATATTTTGCTTGCCCCCAAATTTAGTTAAAATATATATTACACTTACAAAATTGTTACTTACGGAAACTATAAGTTGCAAATAATAATTGCTGTTATATATTTTAAGTTATTTTTACTAAGTGAAAGTGGGATATTATATAAATTTTAAACATTTTTAAAAACATAAACACTAAGAAACAATTTATTAGTATTGATATGGTTATTTATAAATGTTCTATTGTATTTTAAAGTGACAAAACTTTCAGTATTCTTACAATAGGTTTTTCCAAACAGCTTTTAGTTTTGCATAACGGGGACTTTACTACAGAGGATATTTAACCTCAAGGGTGCTATAAGCTGAAAATACTAGTGACAAGTTTTCCTCGGGGTGTTTTCCGTTTTCCATGAAAATTTTGTCACTAAAACAAAAACACAACAAAACTCGAGATAGCCGTGTTTTAAGGTAAACATTACTCACCCTACTTCTTTACTTGCATTAGTTCTGTCACTATCCTGATATCAGTGATATTAAAATAACTTTCGTTCCAGTACTTTTTAGACTAATTTAAATGTCCATTGAACAATTGAGAAACATAACTCAAAGGATATGGGCATTAGTGGGTATTGCGTAAATTTTAATATTTTTCAAAAACGTCATCAATTTTTAAACGCATTTACATAAGTGAATTCTGTTAACGCCAGTGAGTTTCTTTCATTAAGACCTTAGAAATTATGCACAATTTTCCCTATGTTTACTTTTACAGTTTTCAAGATTCAAACGCACAACCATTAATTTTGGATTACGCTATAAACCGGTGGACGAGCGGTCTAAAGCGTCAGGACTTTGTTATAGATAGTTGGAGATAGAGTAGCGCTGGTTCGAATCCAGCTTGTTTAAACGGGGAGATTTATCATTAATATTTACCTTTTACTGTACTGGTTCGTCCCCTTACTCTGATAAGTTCCTCGCACAGATCAATAGTCTATGCGAAGTGGTCAGAGTAAGGTTAAGAAGGAGGATCAGTCTCTCCTTAAAAAAAATAAATAAAATACGAATACTTATATTTCGTTTAAAATACTTTCAGTTGGCTCGCCAAGTGCTGTTAATAGGAAAAACAATTTGTTTTATGCCACCAGACCAAACCGTTTACCCACTATTCATGCTACAAGGGTGGTCTGCCTCACTTTGTTTAGTAGGTTTAAGATTTTAGAATTTCATATTATTTCTTGTTTAAAATTTACGTATATTTATACTATTATTTGCAAGTATTAGTAAACAGAGTTTTAACGAAAACAAACCTGCGTAATACAGTTATATGTGTAGCCTTTAATTAATTGTAAAAAAATTTATATAATTTAAGGCTCATATAGGTGATTTATAATTTGAACAGCACAAAAATAATTAGCATAAATGTGTTTTATTTGTATTTTTTGCTTACAATACTAACTTAATTTTTTTAAAGTATTACATGAAATGTTTTCCTTCAAAAGCACAAAGATATATCTTTTCAAAAACACATTTTTTGGCATAAAGTTTTGATCACGAAATTTCCAAAAGTTTTTCCCGGTAATTGCCATAACTTGTTAAGAGGTTAACGTTCAATAATTTGATATAAAAGTTGAGTGAAAATGCATTAAAGGTAAAACATATTATCATAAATGAAAAACTTCTTCTGTTAGGAATATATAAAGTAAAAATGGAAAATAAACACATATAGAGAACTACTTGTAAATCCAAAAATAAATATGATTGGTGCAAGAACGGTAATATCTACTTTTTGAAGGGAGATCGTCTCACACTCATTCAGAAATATGTACGAGTATCAGTGCAGAATTTTTTATATTTACGGTATTTTGTAGTTTTCAATAATGGTAAATAATATCATATATAATCAGCACCAATATAATAAATAACAATTTCCATTCTAGGCAAAAAGAGGTTGTAAGACGAAAGTGTTTTTGGCCATTAAGTCTTTAACGACGGTGTTGTATCTCCCTCAAAACAACATTCATCCCTAATGACTTTAAGATAAAAAGTAATTCTCACTTCCCACAGAGTTTATTGTTTACTCTATGACTGTTGTGCCAAAATACTAAAATACAAAAAAAAAAATATGTATTATTACTAAATTTCAAGAACAATTTAAAGTATATAAATAATTAAATTAAAATAATGTTGAGGCAAGAACAAAAGGGCTCACATCTTAAATAAATTACTTATTAATATATGTTTTATATTACTAAATTTGCTATTTTACACTAATAATACAATTTAAATGTCATAATTACGCCATTACAGGCCTATTAAATATTTTTCAACAACATTAGCCCCTTAAATACGATATCATAAAGGAATTTGTAGATACAACGTGAATCTGTGATAAGCTGCGCTTCCATACGAGAGGATATTTATTAATTACAACATGAGATTATAAGAGAACTCCTTTAGTCGGTCAGTTAATTACATTTATTGGCTTCACGTTATATACCAAGAACGTATTTATGTGGTTCCTTACATGACGTAATCCACTGGGGATTTTGTATTAGTAATGTTAATTAATGGATAATTTGACTCCAAAATGTGAGGGACGTTTTCATTAGCCACCATCCTGGGTTTCCTCTGCTTCTACTTGTCTAATGTGAGGGTCAGTGCCTCTTGTAGGTGTATGGATATGCAGGATGGTCAATACTATCGTACGAGTATGGGTTGATAGGTGGGTAAATAAAACCGTACGTATTTGGAAGGGCGTATTGACTTACCACTGTACGTCAATACGCTCTCCCATAAACGTACAGTGGTATTGTACTTTTATGGGTGGTTTATTGTGCGTTATATATTAACTTTTCTCGCCAGTTCACATGGGTCTGCAAGCATTAGCATGAACTTTTCTCAACGAGTGAAGTACAACCCATCAGCTCATTTGCGGATTTGAATCATGCCCTCCCATCATGCCCTCTAAATCCGAAGCCTTGGCTACTGAGCTACCACGCTGGCAATATCTGTTTAGTAAAAGTAAATAAACTGGTGGTAAAATGAATCACAATTTTAATGGTACCTAAACTAAATTATGGTACAAAAGTTTACATTTTTAATGAAAACAAAGGATCGATCCAGTTTCAGTGATTATTGCTTAGTAATAAAACGTGTCCTAAAACATCACTAGTTATACCTTTTTTACACTTGCTCTCTACATATTTAATATAACTAATTCGTTATAGATATACGTAAAGATATTGAATTCTAACATTCCAAATCTCGTAAAGATAACATCTTAGATAATTTTATTTATTGATATTACACAATGAACAAAAGAGATCGCATGTTTTAAAACTGGTAAACTGTAATGTTCCAATGGCAAGACAAAAAAATAATGTAAATTACTTCTGTTTTATATCTTGTGGTTTTACTCAGTAAATTAAGTGGTATTTTCCCCTTAGGGTGTTTGCATCCTTTTAGGGAAATGTCGCTACAAGGAAGACACAACTCCCATGGGTGCACTTTTCTCCCAGACTAAATTTCCGTTGTACAAAAACATAATTTGCTTTAAAATGTAACATTATATTTATTAAAAGGCAGTTTGAATTAGGTTGATACTATAAATTTTACTTCATACTAAATAATGACATATTCCATTCATAACTATTAGAAACGTCATGGGTATGTTAAATTTTCCTCATTTTAAGAGTACACCACTGAATTAAAATATTGCATAGAACTAACATTTAAGCATAGCTGCAGATTAAAATAGTAAAAATATTAAAGACTTTACCCCAGTCAAATACGCCATTGACGTCATCCCTGAACACCCACCCACAATCCGTGTTGATTGACCTCTCACTCACCCTTACACAAACAGTGTTGATTGACCTCTCGCCCACCCTTACACAAACAGTGTTTATTTACTTCTCACCCAACCTTACACAAACTGTGTTGATTTACCTCTAGCCTATCCCTACACAAACGACGTGCATGATCTTTCCACCTAGTAAAATGACTAAGCACACAAGTTTGTAGGGTGTTTGGTTAGTACGTTTTTGTTAGGATATAGCGGTCTAAACACGTTTTAGCCGTTGTTTTGGATATTCCGAGATACAAACTTCAGTTTTAAAATGTTAATCCTTAAAAGTGTTTGATACAAAAATAATTTTTATTAATAAATTGTTAGTCTTTTTAATTAAATTAATTTTTTGAGGGAAATTTTTTATTTTCTCTATGTAAATATGGATACATGAAGTGGCTAATTTGGCCTTTCTAGGTACATAATTTATTAGAAAACGTGACTATACTTTATTGGCCAAATGGTACAAACCAACCTAATGTAAAGTAACACTTGAATAAATTAATATTTTTGAGTATCTATTATTCTTCAATAAATAACATCTGAACAAGTTTTGAGTTTAAATGTGCGCAATCGTCTTAGGCTGAAAGAGAAGATAATTAACTTATAAAAACTTAATTGCTATTGTATACCGTAAATGAGGAAGTTGTTAGCTTTTGTGGAGTGGGGCAGGTAATGGTAGTATTTAGGTGTGAAGAGAGAGGAAAACGTTGTGGATGTGGTGCAGAGGTAGGTTTATTACTACTCCTAGCAATAGTTGCAATAAAAAAAGAACTAAATTCCTTGGAGCGCTCAACTGGGCACCTAGATTGACACCTTCTGATACATCCGCTATTATTTTCTACACAAGATTTCATGTACGTTACAATGGCAGGCCAATAGTTGTAAGCCATGACATAGACTCGATTGTGAAATACGAGTTAACCGAGGTTTTCAGGAGCACGTCGGGCCGTAAGTACATCACGTCTGACATATCCGCTGTCATTTCCTACACACGACTGGGTCTGTACATTACATTGGCAGGCCAATAGTTGTAAACCATGACATAGACATGGTTATTTTGATGAAAGATAAATTTGAACATAACTCAAAGCAATTAATAATATATATGCAAAGTGTTTACGTAAGTGTGCTTTTCTGATAGTTCACCTAGGCCAATGAATCTAGAACCCATGGGAGAAATAAAGAAATGTTTTGAAACTTTTGTCTCTAGACACCAATAAGCCCTTCCCTTGTACTCGTGGGGAAGCCTGTAGTTCCATATGTGTTGTACGTTCTTTCATATATTTTATATCTTTATAGTTGAACTATATTTAGTTATAGCACCAAAATGTAATTATTCTTTCTAAATATAGGCAGACGGATAGTGAGAGATATAATTAATTCCAATTTTTTAAAACTATTTAAAGTGTTGAATCTATTAGTTTCAGTTTTACCTAATCCAGCCACTAAATTTAAAGAAGGGGGGAAAACGTAAAAGCTATACTGATGTTTTAAAATACTGACAAAAAACTTAATAAAATGCTCTCATTTTTTGCAAAGTACCTTTGAAACTAAATAAATAAACATTTAAGAACATGCATATATAAACTTATCAAAAGAAGAGAACGTAAATTATAGCTATTTGGAAGGGTCTGTAATTGACGTGACGAACACAAAAGTATTTAGAACACAAAAGTATACAGAAGGAAATAGATTAACTAAACAGAGATTTAAAAAACTAGGAGCATTAAAAACATCACCCTTTTTTATTGAAGAAATCATAGAAGACTTGAAACAGTTAGTTTTTATAATAGAGGTTTAAAAATAGAAAGCAAATAGTCTTAAAATGATGCCGGACAAACATTTAAAGCAGGGGAAACCAAACCTATATTGAAAGTTTTTTTGGTGCATAAAGAAAGGCTAGATCATATAGGACAAAGGAATATTAGGCGTCATGAAGATATAATAACATAGAAAAGAGACTGGAAATAATACCAAAGTAGTCCAACGTGGCTGTAAAATTAAAAAAAAACTATGGAAATAAATAAAAATAAACATTAAAAATAATAGATAAGATATAACAAAAACTTTAATTAACTTTGGAATAAAATTTCATGTATTGGGAGCGTAATGTGTGCTTTTTCAATGACCCATATGGCTTACATGATAATTGTGTTGACTTTTAGTTAATTTTTTAATTCCTGCAAATGAATTGTCTTATATTAACTGAGATTTGAATAAGAATTATATTGTTTTTTTAAATAGCTTCAAACTATTTTTCTTTCAAACTGCATGTAATGTGAATTTAATCATTACCGTTAGGTGTTCCTTTTAAAAGCTAAACCATTTAACTTTCTAGCAGTCAATTTCTAGAGGAGAGTAAATAATAAAATCATTATTTATACACGGGTTAAAATATATGATTCATTAAAAATGGTTATGTGGAGTTTATAATATGGCTTATATTGAAAACTATTCATCAAAAACGAATTAAAAGTGGGTCAGATCCAGAATTTTCCAGGACTGGGGTCAGCCACATTTCTCTAATGATTTCTGAGAATTGCCGCTCCCTGTTCCAGCTCATCTCCAGGAATCGCTTCGGAGAAATGACAGATGAAAAGCCACAGTTCTATTATGTTTTGTATTCTCAGAGGAAGAAAATCTGGGTTGTGTTTTACGATTCTTTACAAAGAGATTTATCAATGCCTTTATTCATATAAAATATGTGGCACGGAAATGAGATGAGATACAAATATAATTTAAAATATATAATTAATCAATTATTTGTTATTTATTGAATTTAATAAAAATGATGTACGCAATCATTTTTATGCTAGAGGATAATTAGTTCACCATTTTATATTTGGATTTAGAAGTCAAAATAAAATAAAGATGATTAAATTGACATTCTGGTAATCAGCCCAGTCATAAAACAAATATTACTCACCGATATTATGTTGAAATCTTGTTCAATCCACAATAAATGAAATTAAATCCCTAAATTAAATTAGAATAAAAACATTCCTTTCTAGTATTACTCATTCACATTTCAATTTGAAAATTATTTTTACGACTAATATAATTGAAACGTAAAAAATGAAATATTCAAAATGTTCTATCGTTCTCAATTTGAAGTACCTGCTTCAAATGTATATTTTTATGTAAAATATTTACACCAACAATAACAATTTAATGAAGGCGTGGTTTAAAAACAATCTAATTATTGAGGCATTACCGTCTTTACAGAAACAATCTAGTTTTTTATTAAATAACAACACCTCATGAACAGCACTTCATGAAACCTTACAAGGGTTCATGAAGAAATAATTATGTATCAACTGACAAATAGGTGGTCCTGATTGGTTGTCGCTACCAATTACGTTCAACTTCCTCCCGGAAACTGGCGTGTTAGCTTTTACTCAACATGCATAGCAATCTGCATGATTGAAACCCGACCATGGACGTTTAAAGTGAAATATTAAGCACTTTTTATCTGATTAATATGAATAATTGTGTCACGTTACATATTTAATACAAATATAGTTCAAAGTACCTACTCATTAAAATAATATACTGGTACAGTTCTTATGCATTAGTAGCTTTTAATTAAAAATATTCTTGAGTTAAATACCTAAATAATAACTTTTAAAAACTTAGGTCCAAATATTAATTTTGGAAATCGGGATATAAATCTAAAAATCCTATTATCTTTTCCAACGTTTGCCCTTTTATAAAATGTATTAAATGTTTGGTTTTCAAGTGATTTCTTGTTGTCTATTAAGATATATTATATAGGTTTTTTTTATCAGTTAATTATCGAAAACAGGGTATTATATATTTTAACATAAAGAAGGCCAAAAATATGTTATATTATTTCAGTGAAAAATCTATAAAACTCGTAGATTGTTAGTAAAACTATGTATATATTTAAGATATTTGTTTCAATATTTTTTTAAATTAATAAACATAGAATATAAGGTTTTCACTACGTGTAACCTAAGTATAGTTAAAATAAAATTTAAAATTTACAAGTCCAGCTATGAATCGGCTTCTACTATCTAACTTTGTATTGCGGCTATAAAACCTATTGAGTTTCTTACCACCTTTTTTCCACCTGGGCTTGAGATAGATTCATTATTTGTGAGTCGCTTAGATAACTAATGTTTTATAGCCAACATTGATTTAATTCTTTCGCTCAAAGTGTGAGCCAGCAAAGCTGATTTAGGCTGCGTGACCTATGATGGAGATTGATCTGACTTATAGTAGTTACTTATGAATGAGATATAAATTTGAATGAAGCATTCGATTCAAATCATGCGCCTGTTTAGAGAGATACCCTTGTGCAGTTTAATTAAATAATATATATTGATATATATTTTTAAATAATTTTTCGCAGATTGACTTTACTGATGTATGACAGGGCAAATTTATAAACATTTTTCAAAACTAAGAAATGTTGTGTACTTTTACAAATGGTATAAATCAAATAAAAGTATAAAGATGTAATTTATAACTGAAGATTTGTACAACAAGAAATATCGTTAGTTAGTATCAAGTTTTCCTTAGGGCATTTTCATCCCTTAATGGAAATGTCACTATGTAGAACATAATAACCCACTTGGGTGTACTTCTACTCAAATATTTTTTTAATAAACATAAAAAATATCTCGATAACTTACGATATGATTTAAAACACAGCTGTTGTATATGGAATAAAGACACTTTACTCTGGTCCTATTATTAGATACAACACCCTATTTTAAAATTATGAGAATGCGTTGCCATAAAAGTTTATTCTCATAAAATTAAAAAAAATATTAATAGTGATATAAGGAACGTTGTAGATTAAATAAATATCCTTTATTATTAAACAAATTAGAGACAAAGATTAAAATTAATGACTATGGATTAGTTAGTTATTCATAAATAACGCATTATTTGAAATGAAATTGTATACATATTATTCATCAAAGAAAAATCATAAAAAGTTTATTACGATACTAATAATTTATAAAACCTTGTTCATTTCCAAAATGTTATCATAAAAATAGTTAGCTCATGTACATTATTAAAAAATGTTCTGAGTGTTTAAGTATTGGGTAATTAAATCAAGATTTAAGACAAGCATTAACTGGCAAAATTAATAATAAAAAGTGACATATTTTATAAATACATTCTACACAATGTTCTTGTTGGAAATAACAAACAAAATAATACATTAATAATTAATTTTTTTTTTAAAGATACGATTTAGTTTTGTGTTAATAACTAGTGGTAGTAAAAGCAATAAATTATAAAATATTTTTAAAGTGATATTGAATTAGGTTTTTTTTGAAAAACGTTGCCAAAATACAGAAAATAAACAATCATATAACACTGATTAGATAATATTAATTTTAGAAGGAAGTAAAATTGTAAGACAAATATCGGTTACAGGAAACAACAGTCAAGGGATTGTTTCCTTAAGAGAGGCAACATTTCCCTGACAAGACAAAAAATACCCTGAGAGAAACTTGCCACAAAGTGTTCAAGTTTACGAGTCTCTTGAGAATAGTTAGTAGAAATACTTTTAGAACAAAATATCAGACAAATACTACATAAACAAATGTACTAGTAAAATAATATAATACCAACAGATTCATATTTAATGGTGATATATTTTAAAATAAAAAGCAAGTTTTCAAATCGATTCAAATAAGACCACTGATTTATTTGTCGGGGTTTTTACTTACTTTAAAAAATTAAGATATTATGTTATCAATGGCAATTATTGAATAAGTACAACATCTGTCTGTCCTACTCAGAAAAATTCAAGTAATAAAATTACTTACATATTGATAACAAATCTGATATTGGATGAACATTTACATTGTGAGCATGTTACATTTTTTCATTATATTATAAATATACACCTTATCGTATTCTTCATACAACTTCATTTTCTTATAGATTAAAATGAAATAATGAAATTTATTCCTTTATAAAAAAAACACATTACAGGTTTGAATTACAAATAGGAATACTAGGTGGCCACATTTACCAGTATTTGTGGCCAACCACTTAAAACTAAAAATATAAATTAAACACTTAAACAAAACTCTTTAAAATCAGTCCAGTCCAACACTGTAAAAACTTAACTCGCCCTCCGCGGCGCCTGAAGTGATAGTAATAAAACAAAAACTAATATGTTAAACTGTAAATAACTGTGTAAAACAAAACACACTATGCTACTAAAATGTATAACTATTTGAGGCTCGTAAAAATTAAACTTATTGGTTGTTATATAAACTAAAACATTTCAAATCTATTAAAAGAAAAAAAGAAAAAACAGTAACAAAATTATCTGTTCAAAAACTAAAATAAATTATGTTTAGACATTAACGAAATATTTGCTTAAACATTAAGCATAGGTAAATGTTGAGTGGATAGTAACCATACTTTAAGCTTTTTTAAAAATAAATTTAAATTTTGACACGTTTTAATGTTAGTTGGCAATAGATTAAAAAATTTAGGCCCATTATATTGAAATGATTGCTTAAACAAGGAATTGTTTTTAGGCAATCTAAAAATTCTTTTTTTTTCTTTTATGATACTATAAAAGTATTCATATAGTAAAGTATAGTAAAGATAAAGATACTAAACGTACTATTAAATATATTTTTTTTAATCTGAATAACATTACCATACAATTATGATTTGGATTGTGGATAAATTTGAAAATAAAATGTGCATGGATAATAACTTATTAAACATATTTATCAGATATTTTCGAATAAATCAATATAGGCATTCCATCCTGGTAAACTCTCTACTACCCAAACACTAAATAGTTTGGGTAGTATTGTTGGGCAGTATTTTTATAGTTCACAGAAATGACAGGTAGTTGTATCAATCCCTGTATGGAGGGGTAGTACTTCCTGTATTTTGGCCATTCGTGCGAAGTCAGGAAAGTCAGGAAAGTTGACTGTCATTTGGCAAATCGTGCAAGAATGACAGTCAACTTTCCTGTGAGAGAAGCCAAACATTTCCCGAAATCGCACCCAGAGAGCCTAGATCCCCTTCCAGAACCATCTCGTTAGCCTCGGAAACTTCTAGATTTCCAATGGCACCTTGCGGTAAGGCACAACTAAGTTGATTAGACAATCAGTCGGGGGCAGTGCGAATATTTAGCTTTCGAGCTGAAATGCAAGTGACATTAAAGTGATACACTTATTGCGCAAACACTAACTAGAGTATGATTAGTTACATTAAACATAGTATATTGATTTAATTTCAAATGTATGTCGGGTAATGTAAGTTTATAAATATCTCGTAGTGTGTAATATAATTAATTAGGGATTTTTAATTAAATTAACAGTAAGTAGCTACAAATTAGAATCGTCTTTTTATTTCGGACCCTGATTATCGAAACGGTCAGTAGTTCGTGTTAGTAGTTAGTATTCCTCTCGTATGAAGTTGACAGTCATATTCGGATCTATTCCGTTAATTAACTACCACTGCTTTTATATCGCAATCACAGTTAGGTTATGTTATGTGGCTACTAAAGTTGATCAAAAACTGGGAAATCCAATGATTGACTTACCACCGAATGCACTTTCCGTATGTAAGTTCTAGGAAAGTGATAGATAAGACCAGTGATAACGGATTCTTAGCGGATATGGAATACCACAGTGGACGTAAATATGATTGGAGAACATTTTTTAGAGCAATAGAATATTTATCAAGTGGTAGTGAATTAACGGAAATAAAAAACAGTAGTAGTAGTGAATTATCATATCTTTTCCCCCTTTCTTACACTATTCTTACCGAAAACAATCTTCCAGAAATCTTAACTTTCAATAGAATACAATTTTAAATTATGAAATATTATAGTTTGATTTAGATTGTAGGAATTTTCGTGACTAAATTAGATCCAATATAAATACTAGGTTGTTTTATGAATCAGTTATGTCTACTACTAACAACTGCTTCTAGTAGAAATTGCAAATCGTTGGAATGGTAACATGTCCTAATATTTGTAAGTGTTTGTATAGTAGCATTTTTTCGAGTAGCCTTGACTGAAGGGTTCTGACGCTATCGCAAGATAAAGGCGCCTATCATAATCGAACGTGGTTGTTCCTTGGTTGGGTGGCCAAAGTGATATTGATGATTTTGTCGATACCAAAGCAGGTAAATAGCTTAAATATTTAGGATATACAATTAATTAACCTGTACAGAGTGTCCCAAAAGTAAAGTGCCAAACTTCAAGAAATGGTTATATAGGTAATAATAAAGAGAAAATCAAGCATACTTCATTTTCAAAACGCTTCAGATATCCCTAAACGTACCAATACAAACATATCAGATATCCGGCAGTTTCTTTTCTTTTTTTTTAAGAATTGTTACCTCCGATTTGACTCAGCCGATCTTCGTGAAACTCACTATGCATGTTAAGATAATAAAGAACTATATATATCAGCCATTTTATTTTTTTAATGGAAACTGTGGGGAAATGGCAAAAATATAAATTGCTACTATTTTAAAATTTGTGTAGTTGATTCTTTTTTCTATAATCGGTTTCTATTATCTGATCACGCGTAATGAATGTTATGTTATTATGAACGATTAATCCAACTCCGAGATAAAAATTCTGTTGTGAAAAATAAAATGGCGGATATGGTAAAAAAGCGTTTTCGAAAAACACTATTCTTGATTTTTTCTTTATTTTGATCTATATAACCATTTCCTGAAGTTTGGCACTTTACTTTTGAAACACCCATATCTAGACCACAATATAATTTCTTAACAACATACAATCTTTTAGTATTTAATTGTTTAAGGGCTACCAAGATTGCTATTGTTAGGGTGGATCGTAATTAAATCTAGAGCTACCCTTGTGTGACTCCAAGCCATTCACCCTGTGATAGACGTTGGCTAAGCTGGGGTGGGTTCATTGTTAACCTCACATTGATAGGTCGATGACCTCTGGCACTATAGTGGAGATTAGCAGAGAGAACAATCGGCTTGGCTTCGAGAAAATTAGTAAGCTTAATAACATGACGCGTTTTTTAAATGAGACCAGGGATTTTGTTCAGCCTTAATGATGTAAGTGCTAAAATGGGTGAATGTAAAGATATTTTTGTGCTAATCTTAACAAGAATCTTCGTAACGTCGTAGAAAGTGAACAGATAATAGCAAATAGGCCATTAATACAATTTAATAGCAGTTACGCTATTTCTGGATCTATCAACTGATGATCAAATATATAGTTTTTTTTTTCTAGATAGAAAACCCCTGTAATTCAAATATATATTACTATGAAAAATAGATAATTTGTGTATTTTGATCGTATTTATTAAACACAACAAGATTTAAATGGAACTTGTAAGTGTTTTCATACATATTCAGCCATAAGATCAGTTATAAATATTTAGTAATTTACAACGTTAAAACTCTAAAACATGCCATTTGTTAAAAAAATTTAAATACAAAATTAACTAAATTTAAATTGTTAAAATAAATGAGTAAAGATGATTTAGTTTATAATTCCATATAGTATTATTATAATATAAAATATATACTCACAGATTATAGTCATTAAAAAATCCTTTGATTTTATCGTTAAGAATAACAACAGTTAAGGCTATATTTTTTAATAATAAAATGTTTTACTTATTATAGGTATTAGTTGTTCTAGAAAATGTTTACTTGTGCTTTGTGATATTAAAATACGTTATACATTTTTTTACTTTTTCATCTTTTTCTATTGTTCAACTGTTTACAAACAGTACTAGTGTCATTGAGAATGTTGAAATATATTAGAAACAAAAACACAATTTGGAACAAATTATTTAAGGATACATTGTATACGTATTCGTTGTGTTATGGAAACAACTCTAAAACCTTTATTTGAGTTCTATGATTTTTATTGATAAGCAGTAAATAAATAAAATTCTAATATTAACACTTAATAGAATTTATCGTGTGAATGTATTGGTGCGAGAAACTACCCCGCTCCCCACCATGGTTCGATAAGTTGAATATATTTTGTAACCTGCTGTAAGTTTTGTTGAACATTTTCATGTTTGTGTTTCTTTTGTATTTTTGATTGTGTTTTATATTTTGTATAATTGTGTTATTTGTCATAGTTTCTAAGAACACACTTGACTTTTTTAACAGTCAGCCGCAGTAAAAAAAACTAAAAAAGTGTCTTCTTGAACTAATCACGCCACAGTTGAAAAAAAAAAGGAAAATACACTAGTAGGTAGTAAGTAACACCTGAAGACGACAGGAGTTTAACATAAACACGACAGTCGAAACGTTGTGTTTATTTCCATAAACACCCGAAGCAATGGAAATCTCCAAATACTGTCTACCGATCACCTATACACGTAGTGAAGTTTTAATGGTTTTATCCACAGCAAAATACGAGTATTTGGAGTATAAAGTAATAATTTTAAATAAAACTTATTTTCGTTTGTTTTTCATTAAACTTTAAAAAATCTAAATGCACATTCCATTGATATTTTAATGAGAGGTTAGTTTTTACCTGTAAAATGCAAACTTATGGCATAAAATGCTGTTGCGTTTTTATTTTCTATGCTTTATTTGTTTTTAGTTTCTAGCATCACATGAAAAAATTAAATTAAAATAATAAAGTGGTTTTAATTTTTAACAGATAATTTTTGTATTTATATCGAACCTAATTATGTGTTAAAGTTTGACATGGGTCATAAATAATAAATATAAGTTAAAACTATATACATACAAATTATGAAACTAAATGGGTTTCATTTCTTAAGTATTTCAATGAAAGCTTAGATTCAAACAGATCGTGTGGTAGCACAGCTGAATCAATCACACAACTTGCAAGAGCTAAAAGTGTAACACGACTTTTCACTTCCCGGAACTTTTGTCAATGTGACCAGGCCCTTTCATGTTTCACCTTTCAGTCTGATCCCTCCGTAGTCGTTGAATGATATTTCTTAAGTTGTTTACAATATTTTAATTTATTTAAAGTTACAAATAAAATGTATTTTAGTAAGTTAGAATTGCAATAACATGAATTAGTATAACTGGACCCTTCTTATTACGAATGATATTTTCTACCGCAGTTTGTGTAATCAATAAACAGACTCCAGCTCCAGCCGAGTTAGGGTGAAATGATCCTCTTTAATCCTTTACCAGTATTATTTGGTATCTTTCACAAAATTAAGAGCTTCTTCGAAGTACCTCGAATGCCATATTTATCCATTTTTCAATAAAAATACTTATATTCACAGTATCAAAGACTTTTGCTCAATGGCGTAGGATGTGAGCAGAGGAACCTTTGTTTTCAAAACCTTTTAATACATCTAGTGTTGATAAATGTTATCAAAAACCGTATTATTATATAAAAAAGGGAATTAAGCGGAGTATTAGCCAAAATATATTATAAAAACTGGTTGTATAGATATGGGACGGAAGCTATCATGGTCATATCTATTTTTAACCAATCTTATAATAGAATGTTTTTCTGATTTCAAATTCAAAAAACTACTAAAGAGAGCGAAGTTTTGAATTGAAATAAAATATGAAGCATTGATATATGAAATAAGTTGGAATGAAATGATAATGGAAATTATCATTTCATTCCATCTTGCTGACCTTTTATTTTTAACTCTACTGATAAAAGAAATCACCTCGTTCGTAAGGACTGGCGAAAAGAATAGTGTTTCCTCTCTACTTTTTCGGGATACTCTTCACAGGACTGTATTGAAGCATTTAGGGTTGTAATCAAACTCAATTAATATTTTACGGTAAGAAAGTGTTTATCTAATAAGTTAATTGCATCAGATCCACACGGAATTGATTGATTTCTTTCTTTGATCTCTAAGTTATTTAGATGATCTTTAGTATTAAATTTTCCCAGTATATTGAAAAAGTCTGCCAGGAGATTTTAAAGAAATCAGTTACCATTTTAATTTTGTTGTTGTTAGGTTTAAGTTTTTAAAATTTACTCATCGTTTTAAAAGTTTTGTTACATGCATGATATATACTTGTTTTCGACGCTTTTATTGTCTCATCAGAAAACGAATACTTTCTAATAGTTCTTATTTTTTTTTATGTACGATCGTTTAGGAAAGAATTTCTCGAAATGTATAGAACAATTCTGTATACAAGCTATTTACATACTACGTAGTCAATTTTACTTTTGTTGCTTCAGATTGCTTGGAGTGCAAACCATTTTTCAGTACACAGGCTGTTATAAAATATCGCAATATTTTAATTGTCTGAGTGAATTCTGCATTTATTATTTGGATTGTTTATATTTAGTTTCTCCAGCACTATATAACCAGCTGAGTGATCAGAAAAGCCTGGATTCATTACACTAACATTGAATTATAAAATTATAAAATACATTCATTATACAACTAGAAGAATTATTAGATATTCTAGTTGGTACATTAAAACACAGTGTTAGGCCATCCATATCCATTACCATAACATAACATTTATTATAACTTTCATCAATATATTGAATATCTACTTTTGTTGTATTTCATTTAGGAATGTTCTCAACCATTCTCAAAAACTCCTTTAAATACATAGCTGAATATGTTTCCTAATTAACTTTGTAAATAAAATTGAACAGACAGTGAAATAAAATTGCAAATCGACTGGACTTTTATAGTTGAACCGATCAAATAGTTCTCGACACCTAGCTGGAATTCGGAATGCACATTGGTAGTTGAAGCATGAATGCTTGAGAGTTGAGACACGCCGAGAAGGCTGGTTACATTCTTGCCATGAGAGAGAAGCTTTGACCCATTTCTCTCCACGCTTCAAATACAGACTGGACAGCAATGCGTTGGGTAAAACATTTGATAGTATAAATCCCTTGAGAATACTTACAAGTGGTATATTTGCAATCTCCTTAAAAACTCGTACTATAGAACTAATTTATTTTCACATAAAAAATATACAATTTTCTCCTTGTTTTGCCCTTGATAAATATAATCATGATAGATGTAGCTAAACGTATATTATAGCTAAGTTATAACTAAATAATCTATAGTAAAATACATTGTATTATTTAATTTCAGATAACATTTTTAAAATTATGTTAGTTAAACATATGTTTAACCAATTTGTTTAAATTCGCATGGCCAGATAAATTTATGTCAGTTTTTAAAAGCTACTGTCTGATTATTCATGATAAATTATTTTTATATCTCTAAGACGCTGATCGTAGAAATATGGGCGAATATAAAGTACGAACGAGTGTGATGAGTGTAGATGAACGAGTGTGATGAGTGTAGATGAACGAGTGTGATGAGTGTAGATGAACAAGTGTGATGAGTGTAGATGAACGAGTGTGATGAGTGTAGATAAACGAGTGTGATGAGTGTAGATGAACGAGTGTGATGAGTGTAGATGAACGAGTGTGATGAGTGTAGATGAACGAGTGTGATGAGTGTAGATGAACGAGTGTGATGAGTGTAGATGAACGAGTGTGATGAGTGTAGATGAACGAGTGTGATGAGTGTAGATAAACGAGTGTGATGAGTGTAGATGAACGAGTGTGATGAGTGTAGATGAACGAGTGTGATGAGTGTAGATGAACGAGTGTGATGAGTGTAGATGAACGAGTGTGATGAGTGTAGATGAACGAGTGTGATGAGTGTAGATGAACGAGTGTGATGAGTGTAGATGAACGAGTGTGATGAGTGTATATGAACGAGTTTGATGAGTGTGATGAGTGTAGATGAACGAGTGTGATGAGTGTAGATGAACGAGTGTGATGAGTGTAGATGAACGAGTGTGATGAGTGTAGATGAACGAGTGTGATGAGTGTAGATGAACGAGTGTGATGAGTGTAGATGAACGAGTATGATGAGTGTAGATGAACGAGTATGATGAGTGTAGATAAACGAGTGTAATGAGTGTAGATAAACGAGTGTGATGAGTGTATATGAACGAGTGTGATGAGTGTAGATGAACGAGTGTGATGAGTGTAGATGAACGAGTGTGATGAGTGTAGATGAACGAGTGTGATGAGTGTAGATGAACGAGTGTGATGAGTGTAGATAAACGAGTGTAGTCTTTATTACTAAAATCGACGGTTCCTTAGAAAGAGCTACTTATTATAAGCACAATAGCCAGGAAATTAAGGGACTACATCCTTATCTGGAATCTGAAGCATAATTTAAAAATTTCTCCTGAATGTGCAGTAATAATCCATCAAGTTGAAAATACGAATTCAGTGTTAAATAGTATAATATCCTAACTGTTAGAAAATCATGATAATTGTGAACTATCAAAACAATACAAAAAGTATATGATCAACCATTGTTTCATTATTATGGTTAATTATTCCAAAGTGTTTTAAATTAACGTTTTATTAAAAAAATTTGTTTCTCCAGAAAAGCTCCCTACCTTATGTAGAAAATGTTTACCTCTTTAAAATTGGTAATGTTGGTTCAGAGTGTTATAAGAGGTGTCTGGTTTATTAAATTCTGTTTATAAGATAAATTTTCTAAGTTTGGTCTTATAAACAGTTTTACATAGTATGAGAAAATTTCCTCTTAAAAAGGCAATGTCTTACTGAATAACCAATGACTGAATACCTCGACACAGATAATAGATGTGACTCTTCTACAAAGCTTGGGTTATGGAGTAGCTAGGTCTAAGAATTGATCATCAAAGTATGAATAGAACGACCCAGTATTAGGAAAACATGAGCTATAAACAACAAATATCTAGCAAAACCATTTGTAACGCAAATTAAATTCTAGCAAATTTGTTCAAAATAACGCACACAAACACAATGCCTATAAGTTTTACTGCACAAGTTTTTTTAGTGTTTTACTATCATTTATTGTTTTAATTAAACTGAAAATAAAAATTCTTAAGTATTTTTCATCCATAACACATTTGAACAATATGGTACATTAAATTGCATATTCTTATAATAAACATTTATTAAAGTTAGCACAACCCACAACTTTTGATAAGTAGTTTATTAGGTTTTTATTATCCGTTTCATACGCTTCCTAATAGTGGAGTTTTACTTTATTACGCTTGTAGATGATGACTATACGCTTGTATAGTCTTAAGATGCATTCCACTTTTTTGAGAACAAAACCCCTATTCGTCAGCTTATCCAGGATGGATTTCTGACTACTCGTATATAGTGAATGGCCTGTCAAAACGTCAGCTGTACGGTTTTAAACATAACCCGGACCAAAGATTGTACGATATTACTGACGTCTACAAAAAACGATGAACATTCTATGTTCAAAAATAAACACGTTGAACATTTCATGTTCACCAAATCACGTTGAACATTCTATGTTCAACAAACGAACATTATATGTGCCCAATATTACTGATAGTTTCAATTTGCAACGCGTAAATGAAAATCAGCTTTAAACCAACGTTTGTTTATAATGCGTGCTATTTTTAATTTTAATCATAAGACCTTAAGTATAGAAGTGAAAGACAGAATTGGACCGGGGCCCGAAGAATCAGATAAATCAAGTACGATTACAGGTTTTAAAACATTTAAGACGCAGGTGTTTTGGAGTTATTGGCTTATCTATTGTATTACGCGTGTTGTCCAAAACTTTCTGAGTCTCAAAATTTCCGTAAGAAATAACTGTTGATGTTTTAAGAAATATTTAGCAATTACTAAGATAATGAGTCTGAAGATTGCCGAGGTCTTTTGTCGTGGGTGGGGAATGGGGGTGGTTACATACATGGGGTAGCCAGCCCTAAATGGAATCCACTAGTACTACTGAGAAAATGGTACTGGCCTGGC